>CM055117.1:205625017-206191959 GCA_029206835.1 Rana muscosa | reverse complement strand
ACATGATATATACTTTTTACCATTTGGTAATTGAGTCTTCCACTGTGTTCAGCGCTACGTTAATAGCACCGTTATAGTCCCGTCCACTTTTCCTCTCACGTTTTGTCAAAAAATTTGGGATGAGGTGCGTCAAATTAGGTGTCTACCCATAGTCAGATCACAAAACCATTTATTTAGTAATATACAATAAATCTGTCATACCTGCCACTGTCATCGACACCTTCAAGTGTGAACTCTATACAGGCTATAAAATACACAGCTGAAACACACATATATACTGCAAAACATTTGTCTAGCCGGACTTGTGATGCACTTATCCCTCAATGAACAGTATATCAAGGTCAATAATGTTAAGGTCACATCTCACTGTTGCACTATAGATTAACCGACACTTTGCTAATACTAGGAAAAGGTTGACATTATACGAACCACCAGCAGCAACCTCTACTCTCTTCTCCAAGCTTCTCTGCCACCTCAAACCCCGCCCAGAGTGCCCTAAAACAAAAAAGTTTCAACTTTCTGAAAGTCAAAACACGCATAGCGTTCTCTCCAATTGCTTGCTCTGTAAATACTCCCATACCTGGAAGTACTGCGTTCCTTAGGGTTACAATGGTAGGGCATGGGGAAGGAGAGTAAAAACAGCTTATGGTGTCTAAAGTGGTACTAAAAGGCAAAATCAAAACTCACACAGTCTGTTGCTAACATTTAACAAAGCAGCCTTTTTCTTGAGTTTCCCCTTATTTGTTTTTTTAACCTGTTGATCCTGCTAGTAAGTCTTGAAGGTTGAGACAAACCATTTAACTTTAGTTCCAGCCCCCACCTCCTGGCCCTTTAAGAGCTTCTAAATGCCAGGAGGCGGAGGCAGGCATTTGGGTCATGTGATTGCCTGTCACGGCGGTCACATGATCGAAAAGCTCACCATAGCAAGTATGCATTGGGAGCTTTCTGGTAGTTGCCAGTGAGCAAGCAGTGCGCACACTCCCAGCACAGAAATTATTTATGTAAGGCCACATATATGTGACCTCTCTGCGTTAAAGTCCACTCGCCAAGAGGCACCATATATGCACCACGCGGGAAGAGGTTAACATTGACGGGGGTTCTTACAATGGTCAGCTTTTATTCATTTAGTTAAAACCTTTATCCCAGAAGGCAAAAAATCTAAATCCACTAATTCATCTAAAACTACCCTCTCCAGACAATGCTGTCCAAGGGTGTCTCCTTTGCCCCTTCATAGATAGAAGGAGCCACTTTAAGACAGGAAGTGTGTTATTGGCTGAAATACCCAGTGAAAATAAAGGAAAATAAATCTAAAAACTTAAAACTGTTGCAGCCATGATATCTAAGAATTGGTAAACTGTAATAGATAACATTTTTGTCTTTGGGTTTAAATATAATTGAAAATAGTAGTGGTCAACTTCTTGATATAGGGATCCTAAAGTGCAGCCCCCGACATCACCAAAGGGCCACACATAAAATTCAATAAATATTCAGTGTTAGAGCTAGCAGACACACAACAGGATACAGTCAAAAACTATGGACGTGATACAAGAGATTGTCAGAGACTGTGAATTTAATACAGGAAATTGTCAGAGACTGAATATAACAAAGGGGATGGTCAGAGACTGCAGACATGAGACACGAGATGGTCAGAGACTGCAGACATGAGACAGTAGATGGTGAGAGACTGCAGACAGGAGATGGTCAGAGACTGCAGACACGAGACAGGGGATGGTCAGAGACTGCAGACACGAGACAGGGGATGGTCAGAGACTGAACATAATGCAAGATATGGTCAGAGACTGCAGCCATGATACTGGAGGTGCTCAGAGACTGCAGCCATGATACTGGAGGTGCTCAGAGACTGCAGACATGCTGCAGCAGACTTTCAGATAGAAAACCAACAAATAAAGTCATCAGGACCTCATTACATGTATTTTTTTCTATAAGAAAAAACAGTAGGGGAGTCACCGGTATACTGAAATATAATAAACAATCCTCTATAAAATCCTGGCTATGACTACACAATTCCCAGAATTATTAGACAAAAAAAAAAATATCTGCATAAAGCAAACCAGGATAGTCCAACCTATACTGTATATAAAATGTCATCTTTTATTTACTTAACATCCACAACACAACCGACAATTAAAATTCCAGGCCAAGAAGAAAACCAACAACACTGCTAACTGGGTATTATATGTGTATTTGTCTTATATTATGATATATATTATGTATCCCTCCAAGAAGGCTAAACTCCAAAAGGTCCATGATTAAACAAAATACTGTATATGGTATCCAACAAGAATATCTTTCTGATATAACTGTGTGGGTAAATCAGCCAATGGCAAAACCAACATGGCTCCTGGGTAAATTGCTGCCCATACACTAATTGATGGCAATGGCTTATCAGTGTAGACCATGTAAAGATATAAATATGGTAATTAATATGACAGGGAACCTCATATCATCACAAAGATACATCTCTTCACTGTGACGAATTCCAGTTGAGTGAATCCAAAAATAATCAAAAAGTCCATAGGGTCCAGTGATCTGGCCAGAACACCACTACATAGAGGAGACTGCATCTGCAGGCACCTTTTTCACTAGCTTTCCAGGTGGTTCCCTCTACAATTTGTATAATGACGGTTTCCTCCTAAAGTGCTATGGACTGATAAGTATGCATTCTTTCCACCACTGTTTGGTTCCTGCTGAATATGCAATATAGCAATATTTGATGGATAACAAATGAAAACTTTACCTGTCCATTTGATTTAATGCTCGTTACATTTTGCATATGACGACTTGTGCATCTATCCTTGTAGGCTGATCTAATGTCTGGGGAACGGTCCAGATGCAGAGCCAGTTTCCTTGGCTGGTCATTAATGGTAACCCGCATGTGTCTCTAAAGCCGCGTACACACGACCGTTTTTAATGTCATTGAAAAAAAATAGGATTTTTGTACTCACCGTAAAATCCTTTTCTCTGAGTCCAAGGACAGACACAGCTTCTCTATTGACAAAGTGGGTATTATTAGGAGTGACTAGGCAGAAAACTTGTAAAAAGTGTTGCATCACACCTTCTACAGTACCGCCCAGGGGGTGGACCCTCTGGGTATATCCCCTCAGTCTGCATCTCGCAGATCAGTTCGTCAAAAAGCAGTACAAACTTAAAAGGAGGGGTGGGTGCTGTGTCGGTCCATGGACTCAGAGAAAAGGATTTTACGGTGAGTAAAAAATCCTATTTACTCTTTCGTCCATGGACCGACACAGCTTCTCTATTGACAAAGTGGGACGTCTCAAAGCAGTGTCAGAGAAAAACGAGGGGTGGTAACAGCATAAAAATAAACTTCACCCAAAACACAAAACAGCACTCCTCCAACGGAGGAGTTGCAACTCTAAACAGCCGCTTGCAAAACCTTGCGGCCGAAAGAGGCATCCGAAGATGCACCTACATCAACTTTGTAGAATTTTGTGAAAGTGTGAGCGGACGACCAAGTCGCCGCTTTACATAATTGGGAAACAGACGCTTGATGTCGGAAAGCCCAAGAGGCACCTCTTGCCCTGGTCGAATGCGCCGTGACCGGGAAGGGGGGCGCTTGACCCTTTAAGGCGTAAGCCTGGATTACTATCTGTCTGATCCACCTAGAGATGGTGGCCGACGAGACTGCTTGGCCCTTCTTGGGACCAGCCACCGAACAAACAGTGAGTCTGACTTCTGGAACAGGGAAGTAGCAGATAAGTATACTCTCAAAGCTCGGACAACGTCCAAAGAATGCAACGCCGACTCCTTAGGATTAGACGGATGAGGACACAAGGATGGGAGTACAATGTCTTTGTTGAGATGAAAAGCCAAAACGACTTTCGGTAGAAAGGAAGGCTGCCGCCGCAGCACCACCTTATCCTTGTGGAAAATCAAATAGGGAGCCTTGCAGGACAAGGCTACCAGCTCAGAGACTCGTCTGACAAAACAGCCACCAAAAAGACCACTTTCTGAGAAAGTGTCAACAGGGGAATATCTCTAATATTCTCAAACGGTGCCTTCTGAAGCACCGAGAGGACCAGGTTCAAGCCCCACGGAGGTAGCGGGTGACGGACTGGAGGGGCCACATGTCAAACCCCCTGCACAAATGTACTCACGAGAGAGTGAGTTGCCAGGGGTCGCTGAAAAAAGACAGCCAGGGCAGATATCTGTCCCTTAACCACTTAACGACCGCTCACTGTATATATACGTCGGCAGAATGGCACCGACAGGCACAATCACGTAGAGTGTACGTGATTGCCTTTGTACAGTTGGGGGGTCCAATCGGACCCCCCTCCTATACAGTAAGCGGTGGCTAAGTGTCCGGGAGCGTTCCGGGATGAGGGGGCAGCCATTCGTTTCTGGCCACCCCCTCGCGATCGCTCCCGGCGAATGGAAATGCCCCCTCTGTCTGTCAGACAGAGGGAGCAGGAGGAAGTGATGTCATCTCTGGTGCGGCGCTCACATATACCGAGCGCCGTACAAGAGAAGATATCAGGTCAGTGCACACAACACTACACTGACACCAGGACACATAGGGACATAAATCGCCCCCCCAGACACCCCAGATCACCCCCCAGCCCCCAGTCACAGTGTCACTGATTGCAGTGACCATTTATTTAGTGATCACTGCAATCAGTGACATTTGTGACTGTAAAAGTGTCACCAAAGTTTAGTCTTAGGTCCAGTGTAGCCCCCTAACCCCCCCCCCCCCCAATAAAGGTTTAACCCCCTGATCACCCCCCAGATAACCCTTTCACCCCCTATCACCACTGTCGCTTAGCGATAATTTTTCTGATCGCTGTCTTAGCGTCAGTGATGCCGATCGGCAGCCAGTAATTTTTTTTAGGTTCGCCGCAGGTTTTTATAGCGTCAGGTACCCCAATATATTATCTAATAAAGGTTTAACCCCCTTGATCGCCCCCCAGGTAACCCTTTCACCCCCTATCACCACTATCACTAAGCGATCGTTTTTCTAAACGCTGTCTTAGTGTCTGTGATGCAGATCGGTAGCCGGTAATTTTTTTTAGGTTCGCCGCAGGTTTTTATAGCGTCAGGTACCCCAATATATTATCTAATAAAGGTTTAACCCCCTTGATCGCCCCCCAGGTAACCCTTTCACCCCCTATCACCACTGTCGCTAAGCAATTGTTTTTCTAAACGCTGTCTTAGTGTCGGTGATGCAGATCGTAGCCAGTAATTTTTTTTAGGTTCGCCGCAGGTTTTTATAGCGTCAGGTACCCCAATATATTATCTAATAAAGGTTTAACCCCCTTGATCGCCCCCCCAGGTAACCCTTTCACCCCCATCACCACTGTCGCTAAGCAATCGTTTTTCTAAACGCTGTCTTAGTGTCGGTGATGCAGATCGGTAGCTGGTAATTTTTTTTAGGTTCGCCGCAGGTTTTTATAGCGTCAGGTACCCCCATATATTATCTAATAAAGGTTTTAACCCCCTGATTGCCCCTAGTTAACCCTTTCACCAGTGATCATCATATAAGTGTTACGGGTGACGCTGGTTAGTAAGTTTGCTTTTTATAGTGTCAGGGCACCCGCCGTGTATATAACCCAATAAAGGTTTAACCCCCTGATCGCCCGGCGGGTGATATCAATTAGGTTTTAGCGTCAGAGAGGGTCTGAGTCACACCCCAGGCAGCGTCAGGTTAGTGCCAGTAACGCTAACACCCACGCGTGAAGCATACACCCCCCTTAGTGGTATAGTATCTGAACAGATCAATATCTGATCTGATCAGATCTATACTAGCGTCCCCAGCAGTTTAGGGTTCCCAAAAACGCAGTGTTAGCGGGATCAGCCCAGATACCTGCTGGCACCTGCGTTTTGCCCCTCTGTCCAGCCCAGGCCACCCAAGTGCAGTATCGATCGATCACTGTCACTTACAAAACAAAAACACACATAACTGCAGCGTTCGCAGAGACAGGCCTGATCCCTGCGACTCCAGTGCTGTAGGAGGTGATTTCACCACCACAGTTAAAAAAAAAATGCAAATATGCCGAAGCATTGGGGCAGCAGGGGCGGAGGAGCGATTTTGCTCCTAATGCCGCGTACATACGGTCGAAATTCCGACGGAGGCTTGCCCATGGAAAAGTCCGACCATGTGTGTGCGGCATAACTTTTTTGCGGGAGGATGCCCCCATGCTTCGGCATATATAAATGGTGCGTGTATGCCCATCATTGGAAATGGGTGGATGAAGGGCGGTATTCTAATGGTGGGCATACCACCGATCAATCTCTTTTTTCGTTCAGCCAACTGGCTGCATGAAATAAAAAGATTACAATACATGTCCAACAAGGACCAGCAACGTACTGGTATGTTGCTGGACTTTGAATGTTTATACCAGAATGATGCCTGCGGGTTTAGGTATCATCTTGGTATCATTCTTTTCAGCCTGCGGCCGGCTTTCATGTAAAAGCAATCCTAGCGGCTAATTAGCCTCTGGACTGCTTTTACAAGCAGTGGGAGGGAATGCCCCCCCCCGGATATAAAAAGCGCCATTGGGAAATTGGGAAAGCATTTTATCACACCGATCTTGGTGTGGTCAGATGCTTTGAGGGCAGAGGAAAAATCTAGGGTCTAGAAGACCCCAGTTTTTTCAAAAAAAGATTACCTGTCACTACCTATTGCTATCATAGGGGATATTTACATTCCCTGAGATAACAATAAAAATGATAAAAAAAAAAATACTTGGAAGGAACAATTTAAAAATAAAATAAAAAAGCAAAATTAATAATAAAAAAAAAAAAGCACCCCTGTCCTGCCCTGCTCTTGCCCAATGGCGAACGCAAGCGTCGGTCTGGCGTCATATGTAAACAGCAATTGCACCATGCATGTGAGGTATCACCGCGAAGGTCAGATCGAGGGCAATCATTTTAGCAGTAGACCTCCTCTGTAAATCTACTGGGGTAACCTGTAAAGGCTTTTAAAGGCTTTAAAAAATGTATGTAGTTTGTCGCCAATGCGCGTTTGTGCGAAATTTTAAAGCATGTCGTGTTTGGTATCTATGTACTCGGCCTAAGATCATCTTTTTTATTTCATCAAACATTTGGGCAATATAGTGTGTTTTAGTGCATTAAAATTAAAAAAAGTGTATTTTTTAACCCAAAAAATGCGTTTGAAAAATCGCTGCGCAAATACTGTGTAGAAAAAAAAAATGCAACACCCACCATTTTGATCTGTAGGGCCTTTGCTTTAAAAATATATATATATAATGTTTGGGGGTTCAACATAATTTTCTTGCAAAAAAAAAAAAATGTTTTCATGTAAACAAAAAGTGTCAAAAGGGGCTTTGTCTTCAAGTGGTTAGAAGAGTGGATGTAAGCTTCCTAATGTTGTGTATAAAATGCCAGAACAGTTCAAAACCCCCCCAAATGACCCCATTTTGGAAAGTAGACACCCCAAGCTATATACTGAGAGGCATGTCGAGTCCATGGAATATTTTATATGTTGACACAAGTTGCGGAAAAAACGACAATTTTTTTTTTTTTTTTTGCACAAAGTTGTCACTAAATGATATATTGCTCAAACATGCTATGGGCATATGTGGAATTACACCCCAAAATACATTCTGTTGCTTCTCCTGAGTACGGGGATACCACATGTGTGAGACTTTTTGGGAGCCTAGCCATGTACGGGACCCCAAAATCCAAGCACCACCTTCAGGCTTTCTAAGGGTGTAAATTTTTGATTTCACTTCTCACTGCCTATCACAGTTTCGGAGGCCATGGAATGCCCAGATAGCACAAAACCCCCCCAAATGACCCCATTTTGGAAAGTAGACACCCCAAGCTATTTGCTGAGAGGTATTGTGAGTATTTTGCAGATCTCGCTTTTTGTCACAAAGTTTTGAAAATTGAAAAAAAAAAATATATATATATATATATATATATATATATATATATATATATTTTCTTTCTTCATTTTCAAAAACAAATGAGAGCTGTAAAATACTCGCCATTCCTCTCAGCAAATAGCTTGGGGTGTCTATATTCCAAAATGGGGTCATTTGGGGGGGTTTTGTGCGATTTTGGTATTTTATGGCCTTCGAAACTGTGATAGGTAGTGAGGAGTGAAATCAAAAATTTGTGCCTAGAAATCCTGAAGGCGGTGCTTGGTTTTCGGGGTCCCGTACGCGGCTAGGCTCCTAAAAAGTCCCACACATGTGGTATCCCCGTACTCAGGAGAAGCAGAAAAATGTATTTTGGGGTGTAATTCCACATATACGGTAACCATGGCATGTGTGAGCAATATATCATTTAGTGACAGCTTTTTGTAATTTTTTTTTTTTTGTCATTATTCAATCACTTGGGACAAAAAAAATTATATTCAATGGGCTCAACAGGCCTCTCAGCAATTTCCTTGGGGTGTCTACTTTCTAAAATGGGGTCATTTGGGGGGTTTTGTGCTATTTTGGCATTTTATGGCCTTCGAAACTGTGATAGGTAGTGAGGAGTGAAATCAAAAATTTGCGCCCTTAGAAATCCTGAAGGCGGTGCTTGGTTTCCGGGGTCCCGTACGCGGCTAGGCTCCCAAAAAGTCCCACACATGTGGTATCCCCGTACTCAGGAGAAGCAGCAAAATGTATTTTGGGGTGAAATTCCAAATATAACCATGGCATGTGTGAGCAATATATCATTTAGTGACAACTTTTTGTAATTTTTTTTTTTTAGTCATTATTCAATCACTTGGGACAAAAAAATAAAAAATTCAATGGGCTCAACATGCCTCTCAGCAATTTCCTTGGGGTGTCTACTTTCCAAAATGGGGTCATTTGGGGGGGTTTTGTACTGCCCTGTCATTTTAGCACCTCAAGAAATGAGATAGGCAGTCATAAATTTAAAGCTGTGTAAATTTCAGAAAATGTACCCTAGTTTGTAAACTCTATAACTTTTGCGCAAACCAATAAATATACGCTTATTGACATTTTTTTTACTAAAAACATGTGACTGAATACATTTTGGCCTAAATGTATGACTACAATTGAGTTTATTCGATTTTTCTTATAACAAAAAGTAGAAAATATCATTTTTTTTCAAAATTTTCGGTCTTTTTCCGTTTATATCGCAAAAAATAAAAATCGCAGAGGCAATCAAATACCATTAAAAGAAAGCTCTATTTGTGGGAAGAAAAGGACGCAAATTTCGTTTGGGTACAACATTGCATGTCCGCACAATTTACAGTTAAAGCAGCGCAGTGCAAAATTCTGAATTCACCTCTGGTCCTCTAGCTACCAAATGGTCCGGGGCTTAAGTGGTTAATCGTACTTAGGGCAAGCCTTTGGTCCACCCCATGCTGTAAAAACAGCAGGATTCTGGAAACCAAATAAGTACGCGGATGCCATTTCATTTCCTCACATGGAGATGTAGGCCTTCCAAGTGCGGTGATAAACCTTCCTAGAGGACAGTTTCCGAGCACTTCTCATAGTAGAGATTACTGAATCTGACAGGCCCCGGTCTCTCAGTACTTGGTTCTCAACAGCCATGCCGTTAAAGCCAGTGACCAGTGGTAGGCGCCAGGGGACGTGTTAGGATCATTGGAGCAGAAGAGGAAGAAGCCTTAAGGGAGGGAAGGCATAGATTAGCCGATACTGACCCCATGATGCCACCAACGTGTCCGTTGCGTCTGCCCATGGGTCTCTTGACCGGGCCACAAACCTCAATACCTTCCGATTGAGTCGGGAAGCCAGAAGATCTAAGTCTGGTGTGCCCCATCTTTTGCAGAGGAGTTGGAACACCTCCGGGTGTAAGGACCATTCTCCCTGGTCCAGCATCTGGTGGCTCAGGTAGTCCGCCTGCCAGTTTTCCACACCCGGAATGTACACGGCCGACAGTGCCGGTACGCTCCTCTCTGCCCATTTCAGGATGCGAGTGACCTCCGACGCTGCAGCTGAGCTTCTTGTTCCTCCTTGATGATTGACATATGCCACTGCTGTGGCGTTGTCTGACTGGATCCTGACTGGACGCCCTTGCAGCCTCTGAGACCATTTGAAGAGGCACAGCCTGATCGCCCGGATTTCCAGGACATTGATCGGCAGGAGGGCTTCCTCTGGGGTCCAGCGACCTTGCGCCGACTGAACACACCAGATTCCCCCCCCCCAACCTGTAAAGCTGGTGTCCGTCATGATCACTATCCAGTAAACCGGAAGAAATGACTTCCCAGCCATTAGAGCTGGTGCTGTCAGCCACCATACCAGGGATCTCCTGACTAGGTGGCTCAATCAGATTTGATAATCCAGAGATGATGGACATCTGTTCCATCTGGACAGAACTTCCTTCTGTAACACTCGAGTGTGGTATTGAGCATATGGGACCGCCTCGAAGGAGGCTACCATGAGGCCTAACACTCGCATGCAAAAACGGAGTAACGACCAATTCCTGGAAGTCAGCTGCCGTACTGCAGCCCGGAGGGTCTGCAACTTCTCCAGAGGGAGGAATACCTTTGCCTCTGAGGAATCCAGAATCAACCCCAGGTACACTAGGCGTTGAGTGGGCACCAATACTGACTTTTGCGTGTTTAGTCTCCAACCACAGTCTCGAAGAGTCTGACAGGTAATGGACACGCTTACCTCTAATTCTGAGCTTGAAGGGGCCTTCAGTAGAAGGTCGTCCAAGTAGCCCATGATAGCGATACCCCGCTGTCTTTGAAGTGCCAGAATCGGAGCGAGCACCTTGGTGAACGTCCTGGGTGCTGAGGCAAGGCCAAACGGGAGGGCCACAAACTGGTAGTGGTTCTTCCCGATAGCAAATTGCAGAAACCTCTGGTGTCTGGAGTATATGGGGACATGCAGGTATGCGTCCTTGATGTCCAAGGAGGCCAGAAAGCCCCCCGGATGGAGAGCCGTGACTACAGATCGAACCGACTCCATCCAAAATCTTTGTACCTTCACAAAGCAATTGAGGGCTCTGAGATCCAAGATTGGATGAACCCCATCCTTCTTTGGCACAATGAACAGATTTGAGTAAAAACCCTGACCCCGTTCCTGTTCTGGAACTGGAATAACTACCCCGCGTTCCAGTAGACCCTGGACCGCCCCATACAGGGCCTCCCGACGGGTCGGTAGTAGCTGGAGATTGATGAATCTGTCCGGTGGAGAGAAATTCTATCTTGTAGCCTGAGGAGATTACTTCGCAAACCCACCTGTCGGAGACTAGAGCTGTCCACTGAGTCGCGAATTTGCGAAGATGTCCCCCCACCAGAGAGCTGGTTGGGGGCGAACCTTCATGCGGATGCAGATTTGTCCGCAGGCTTGTTGGGTTTGCGGGACCAAGGACCCTTTTGTCCTTGGGCAGGCGCCTTGTCGGCCTGGGGTCTTTTCCCTGTCGCCCTAGGGGGATGAAAAAAACGCTTGTGTGCAGTAAAGGAGGGCCCTTGACTTTGGCGTGGCCCCTACCCTTGCTAGTTTGAGGAAGCAAAGTGCTTTTACCTCCTGTGGCATCCTTGATGATGTCATCCATAGAGGCCCCAAAAAGTCTGTCACCCTTAAAGGCAGATCTTGGAGGTCTGGTCCGCAGACCAGCCCTTTAGCCAGATCAGGCGGCGTATTGCTACTGCATAAACCAAAGCTTTTGACAGCAGGGGAATAGTATCCATGTCTGACTCGCAGACAAACCTAAGGCTCTGGACCAACTGGTCGGCCAATGTTATCTCATCAAGAGGAGCATCTCGCTCCTTAACCCCTGGAGTAGCAATCTTGCCCATTCAGTAAGTGTCTGAGACACTAGGGCCCCCGCCAATGCCGGGCGTACTGCCGAGCCTACCACTGAGTATAGGTAGCAAGCGAGTGCTTCAGCCTTCTTATCCACAGGGTCCTTGAAAACAGGAGCCCCTTCTACAGGAATTGTGGTGGCTCTATTAAGTCTGGACACCGGAGGGTCCACTATAGGGGGAGAGGTCCATTTCTTCAGAAAACTCTCCTCAAAGGGGTACCGTACCGCAAACCTCTTTGGGGCTGTAAAGACCCTCAGTGGGTTCTCCCATCCCTTGTATAAGAGTTTATCAAAATAAGACACACAAGGGAACACCTTAGCAGTGCGGGCAGGTTTATGAAACCCAAAGTGGACCGGAGTCTCTGCTGCTTCTGCAGTATTTTCCAACTTTAGCGTATCCCGCACTGCAGTAATAAGGTCAGATACCAAAGCCGTCTCACGTACTGACCTGGACTTGGAGTCATCCTCACTGTCCGGTCTCGGTCTGCAGTCTCTGATGCGTTAGAATCTGGGCCCTGAGCTGTAGCTGGACCTGGTTCTGCATCAGAATTATCCCCAGAAGCTTGCAGGGGATGGGGGCGTTTACTACCCCCTGTATTCCCGTGTGCTGCTTCCACCCTGGCAGCAAACGCCTCTAGGATTGCCGTCATAGCGTTCATAGACGCCTCAGGGGCACCAGCTGCTAAATCTGGTGTTTCAGGGGAGAAAACATCTGGCTCAGATGCCATGCTGACCACGCGCTGACACCCACAGGGCTCCAGGCAAGATATCAATAGGCCACCCCCCTGTGCTGCAGAGATGCTGGGTCACCCAGAGGACTCACCACCCTTGGATCGGTACCGCTATGCTGCCGTGCTGCGCCTGTGATGCTGTCCCACTGCTGCGGTGTCAGTCTGCTTCTCTTATCTGTGCTTCCTGTGTCAATTTCTCGCGCCAGTGTAATGCACTCTAGAGGCCGGAGACTCTCGCAAAATGGCCGCCAAACGTCTGTATGGAAGATGATGTGGGCTCTAAGAAAGTGGCCGCCAAGCCGAAGATAGAGGCCAAAGCAGCCGTAGACCACAAAAAGATGGCCGCCGAACGGCAATATATACATACAGCGTGGATCATTACAAACATGGCCGCCGATCAGTCGATAGAGGCCAGAGGGTGTGGGACTACAAGAAAATGGCGCCGAAACCACAGGAAGATGGCCGCAGGGCAGTCACTAGAGGCCGAACCCGGCATGGACCACCGCAAAATGGCCGCCGACAGCATGGAGGGGGAAGAAGCACACACAGGTAAGCAGAAATTACATCTTTTTAAATGTTAGTTACAGCCAGCCCCGCTCCAGTGGAACCCCCTAGGTGACCCCCAGCAACCTTAGCTAGAAGCCCAGGGAGGAGGGAAGGGCAAGGAGAGAGGGAAGAAAGGGGCCACAACCACTTACTTGGTCTCTCCAGGAATGTCCAGCCAAATCACCCAGCCGAGGCAGGGGAGTTTACTTACCTATCCTGCATGTATCATGCTGGAAGACATTCCAAACAGATCATCGTCCGCGCACGGAAGGAGACTGTTGGCCAGGCATGCTGTAATTGGACCCAAGGGGACGATCATATGTATGCCCTGGAGTGCGACGCTCACCGGCCAGGCTGCTGCGACTCGGCCGCAAGGTCAGCCGAAGCTGAGCGGTCCGATGCAGGCCCTGGAGCGTAGGCTCACCGGCCACCCGTGGAGCGACGGGCATGTCGTGGAAAACCCAGCGCGTAGCTAGGGTCGGCACACGCTCGATGGCCGAAACTGGGGAGACTACAAGGATCGAGGATCCAGCCTGTCACCCAGTCGGTAGTTGATCGAAGATCGCAGGAAACAAAAAAATTTAGCAAAAAAATATATATTTTTCCCCCGGACCAATGGGCCCGAAGGGAGCCATGTCCTACTCCTTGCTAGACAGAAAAAAAACTGATCTGCGAGATGCAGACTGAGGGGATATACCCAGAGGGTCCGCCCCCTGGGCGGTACTGTAGAAGGTGTGATGCAACACTTTTTACAAAGTTTTCTGCCTAGTCACTCCTAATTAACGGATAATACCCACTTTGTCAATAGAGAAGCTGTGTCGGTCCATGGACGAAAGAGTAACTACGTTTTTCTCGACGGGATTCTTCTCAAGCGTGCCTTGCCTACACACTATCGTTGAAAAAAAATGCTTGAGTAAAGCGTAGTGACGTACAACACGTACAACGGCACTATAAAGGGGAAGTTCCATTCGGATGGCGCCACCCTTCATGTTAGTAAAGTTTGTTGAGAGACGATTCACGCTTTTCAGCCTCATGCTTTTCAGTCCTTTACAGCGTGACGAATGTGCCATCTCCATTACGAACGCTAGTTTTACCAGAACAAGCGCTCCCGTCTCATACTTGATTCTGAGCATGCACATTTTTTTCCATGACAAGAAAAACGACGAGGTGAAAAACAATTTTTTTCATGCCCATTTTTCATGTCGTGAAAAATGCTCTGAAGCCCACACACGATCATTTTTAATGACCATTTTAAAAAATGGCATTTTTCTCGTCATTAAAAACGGTCGTGTGTACGGGGCATAATAAGAGATCTCCTTTAGTGTGACCCTTTGAGGAAAATATATGTGGTCAAAAAGCTTTCACTGCAAACAAAAGATAGTAAATGTTTACCTCTCCCACCGCGAATGCCTCTCCATTGAAGAGAAATCTTCCTGTGTAGTCGAGAAGCTGAAAATGTTGGCAGTGTTGTTCTCCTGCTTCTTCCTCTGCTATACTCAGTAGCTCGTTCAACCAACTCCTGTATCACTATTGTGTCCTGTAGTTTAGTGGAGGTCGGTGGAAGCGAGGAAATTATAATACAATGGGTTGGTTCTTGACATGTGTTTTACCTAAATAAAGTTGTAAAACCATCAAATTTATATATCTACCATGAATACAGAAAACAATCTGTAGGCCTACAAATTTCAGTATTTAGACAATGGTTATTTTTTACCCTGCAGGAAACAAATGAAATCAGGATCCTATAAAAAAGATCCATCTATTGAAAGAATACAGGGGCACCCATGCCTGACTTGAGTAACTAGTGAGATAAAGGAGTCTGCTTACTGATTGGCACGCTGGTCCAAATCAGAGACTCCAACAACTGTAGCCAATTGGACTGGCTGACAGCCTGAGAACTAGCATGATCATATGGATGGGTCAGCAATACAGAGCCTGTATTTATTCAGGACAAGTTGACTTGCTACAAACCTGCCAAGTTCAGTTTGAGCACAGGATGAAAAAACAGAATAACTAGTGTCTAGCTTCAGGGAAAAACACTCTGTATCTGAAGAGCCAAGGATACAGGCTATTGAAATGATATGCGAGTCCCAAAGTGGAATTCCATGATAAACCTAACTAATCTTAAAAATGATCCCTCCCCGTGTAAGAAAGATGTACACTGCTCAAAAAAACGAAAGGAACACTTCGAAAACACATCAGATCTCAATGGGGAAAAATATAATGCTAAATATCTATACTGATATGGACTGGGTAATGTGTTAGGAATGAAAGGATGCCATATCGTTTGATGAAAATGATCAACCTACAGAGGGCTGAATTCAAAGAACCCCAAAAAATCAAAGTGAAAAAAAAATTGTTCAGCAGGCTAGTTCGTTTTGCTGAAATTTCATTGCAGCATCTCAAAATGGTCCTCAGTAGATTGTATGGCCCCCACCTGCTTGTATGCATGCCTGACAAGGTTCGGGCATGGTCCTAATGAGATGACGGATGGTGTCCTAGGGTATTTCCTCCCAGATCTGAAACAGAGCATCACTGAGCTCCTGAACAGACTGAGGTGCAACCTGGTGGTTTGGGAAGGACCGAAACATCATTTCCCAGAGGTGTTCTTTTGGGTTTAGGTCAGGCGAGCGTGGGGGCCATTCAATGGTATCAATTCCTTCATCCTCCAGGAACTGGCTGCATACTCTCGCCACATGAGACGGGGCATGGTCGTGCACCAGTAGGAACCCAGGACCCACTGCACCAGCATAGGGTCTGATAATGGGTCCAAGGATTTCATCGTTATACCTAATGGCAGTCAGGGTGCCATTGTCTAGCCTGTAGAGGTCTGTGCATCCCTCCATAGATATGTCTCCTAGGACCATCACTGACCCACCACTAAACCGGTCATGCTGAATGATGTTACAGGCAGCATAACATTCTCCATTGCTTCCTCAGACCCTTTCACATCTGTCACATGCTCAGGGTGAAGCTGCTCTCATCTGTGAAAAGCATGGGGCGCCAGTGGCAGACCTGCCAATTCTGGTGTACAATGGTAAATGCCAATCAAGCTCCACGGTACCGGGCAGTGAGCACATGGCCCACTAGAGGATGTCGGGCCCTCAGGCCACCCTCATGAAGTCTGTTTCTGATTGTTTGGTCAGAGACATTCACAACAGTGGCCTGCTAGAGGTCATTTTGTACGGATCTAACAGTGCTCATGCTGTTCCTCCTTGCATAAAGGAGCAGGAACCGGTCCTGCTGATGGGTTGGGGACCTTCTACAGCCCTGCCCAGCTCTCCTAGAGTAACTGCCGGTCTCCTGGACACTCCTCCATGCTCTTGAGACTGTGCTGGGAGACACAGCAAACCTTTGGGCAATAGTACGTATTGATGTGCCATCCTGAAGGAGTTGGTTTGCCTGTGCAACCTCTATAGGGTCCAGGTATCCCCTCATACTACCAGCAGAGACAGTGACCCTAACCAAACGCAAAACTAGTGAAAAACAGTAAAAAAAACATTTCTGTTTTGGAGGTCGTTGCATTGTTGCCCATCTACTGTAGTGCACCTGTTGTTAATTTCATTAACACTAAAGCAGCTGATTATTAAGCCCCGGACCATTTTGCTGGCCAAAGACCAGAGCACTTTTTGCGATTCGGCACTGCATCGCTTTAACTGACAATTGCGCGGTCGTGCGACATGGCTCCCAAACAAAATTGACGTCCCTTTTTTCCCACAAATAGAGCTTTCTTTTGGTGGTATTTGATCACCTCTGCAGTTTTTATTTTTTACGCTATAAACAAAAATAGAGTCGACAATTTTGGAAAAAATGCAATATTTTTTACTTTTTGCTATAAAAAATATCCCCAAAATATATATAAAAAAAACTTTTTTTTTCCCCTCAGTTTAGGCCGATACGTATTCTTCTAGATCTTTTTGGTTAAAAAAAAAAAAAAGTCGCAATAAGCGTATATTGATTGGTTTGCTTTTTTTTTAATTTATTTTTTTATTTTGGCATGGGGTTCCCCTTCAGGATCCTCAGAGCACTAGTCGCACCATCATGATCCGACTTGGATGTGACTTCTATTCAAATCAATGGGCTGAAAGGCGGATCAGTTAACAGGGCTCTGATAGGGAACCATTGATTTTGAATAGTGGCAGAGAAACACTGCTAAAAGCCAATGCGGCTAAATGCGCTTTAACACCAATGCAAAAAGCTACTAAAAGCACATTTTTACAGCTGGTAGTGGCTTTGCAGCTCATTTTATTTCTCAACACCCTGTGCGCATGAGGCCCAAATGAGGAGGCTTTAGCACACAATAGGACAGGAGGGGCCAGACTGGTGGAGGTGGGAACAAGAGGAGAGCAAAGTCCAGAAATTCAAACAGAACTATAAGTCCTAGCGGTCCCTTAAAGTGACACTAAAGTTTTTGTTTTGTTTTTTAAATAACAAACATGTCATACTTACTGGCTCCTGGCTCACTAACTTTGGCTGAGACAGCAGCTGGGCGTCATTGGCT
This sequence comes from Rana muscosa, assembly GCA_029206835.1. Lineage (NCBI taxonomy): Eukaryota > Metazoa > Chordata > Amphibia > Anura > Ranidae > Rana > Rana muscosa. The sequence goes on along the minus strand of CM055117.1, from coordinate 206,174,442 downwards.
CCTGCTGCTGTCAATCAATGAGAAGGGGAGTCCCAGGCAGCCGAGATTCTCATGCAACATCGCTGGATTAAGAGGGGGCTCAGATAAGTATGAGGGGGGCTGCTGCACACAAAGTTTTTTATCTTAATACATAGAATGCATTAAGATAAAAAAAAAAATTGTTTGACTTACATGATTTTGTGCACGCGGTCTAGGGGGTGCACTGCTCCTGCAGTGATTGGACTCAGAGGGAGCCAATCAGCGGGTCCGGGGACTACGATGGGAAAGCTGAATCACAGATCTCTCTTTTCCTTCAGTGTGACACTGCCCCACACAGTTAGTAAGCGCCTCTCTAGGGAACATTTGATTGCCCCTGGTGTTGACCCCTTCCCTGCCAGTGTCATTTACACAGTAATCAGTGCATTTTTATAGCACTGATCACTGTATTGGTGTCACTAGTCCCCAAAAAGTGTCACCCCGTGTTAGATTTGTCCGGCGCAATCCCACTAAAAATCGCAGATCCCCGCCATTACTAGTAAAAACAATTTAGAAAAAAGTCCCTAAATCTATCCCCTATTCTATAGACGCTATAACTTTTGCGCAAACCAATCAAAACATGCTTATTGGGATTTTTTTACAAAAAATATGTAGCAGAATACATATTGGCCTAAATTTATGAAGAAGTTCAATTTAAAAAAAAAATTCATTGGGAATGTTTCAAAGCAGAAAGTAAAAAAGATTGTTTTTTATTTATAGCGCAAAAAATAATAAGTGAAGAGGCGATCAAATACCACCAAAAGAAAGCTCTATTTGTGGGGGGAAAAAGGACATAAATTGTATTTGGGTACAGCGCCGCACAAACAAGCAATTGGCAGTTAAAGCGACGCAGTGCCGCATCACAAAGAATGGCCTGGTCAGGAAGTGGGTAAAACCTTCCTGGAGCTGAAGTGGTTAAGGAAATTGATGGTTACAACCTACACTTTCATTTTATAATTTCAACAATGTAATAATAATACAAACAATAGTTATATTTGATAATCCAATTTAAAGTGCATGTAAACCCACTCTGATGCTTTCTAAACGACAGTGGAACCTCGAATTACGAGCATAATCCGTTCCAGGAGAATGCTCGTAATCCAAAGTACTCGCATATCAAAGAGAGTTTCCCCATTGAAGTCAATGGAAACGAAAATAATTTGTTCCGCATTGACTTCAATGGTATGCAATACCGCATGCGGCCAGAGGCGGGGGGGGGCCGGAGAGCCTCAGAAACGGGCAAAAAGGCCCCAGGACACTTCAGCTGACCTCGGCAAGACTTCCTACCCAAGATCTGCCAAGGTCAGCCGTGCTGTCCTCGGGCCTTTCCAAACAGCGCTGATCGCTGTGATCGGCGACGTTCAGCTCTGCTTGGCTCCGGGGCTCCCCCCCCATCTCAGGCCAAAAGCGGTACTGCACACCGCTTTGGCCTAAATCGTGCTCGTTTTGCGAGACAACACTCGCAAACCGAGTCACGATTTTTAAAAATACAGTGCTCGTATTGTGAAACGTTCGTTAACCGTGTTACTCGCAATCCGAGGTTCCACTGTACTGCCATAGGTGGTTATCTATAAGGATATACATGCCACCTGCATGTATCCTTACCTGTCAAATGTCTCCCCTCTGTCTGTTATGAGACCCCAAAAAAATGGAGATTCTGTGGTTGGGTCTGTTGTCCGGAGCTCGGTGGGTGTAGTAGTGATGATGGTAGACTCCCTGTCCACCTCTACACTCCCCTTGTCAACATGCATTTTCTCCTGTGCATTTCTTAAGCCTGGTACACACGATCAGATTTTCCACAGACAAAAAGCGTAGGACTTTTGTCCGAAGGGCGTTGGCCATGAAGTTGTCTTGCATACAAACGGCAAAGAATTGTCGGCCAACAAACACGAAACTACATGGTTTTTCAGCTCTTTTGCGCCACCCTTTGGGCAACTTCTGCTAATGTGTTATGGTTAGCATTGCTTCTGAGCATGCATATTTGTACTTTGGAGTTTTCTCCGATGGACTTCTGTACACACGATCAGATAATCCGACAACACACATTTGTTGTCGGAAAATTTTAAAGAATGCTATCAAACATTTGTTGGTGGAAAACCCGACAACAATTGTCCGATGAAGCATACAAACGGTCGGATTTTCCGACAACAGCCTGCCATCACACAATTCCGGTCGGAAAATCTGATCGTGTCTATGAGGTTTTACACGAAACGTCTGCTATGATCGCCAACATCCAGTCAAAACCCAGAAAAGTCACCACTTGGCTTCAGCATGCCCAATCATGCTGGGGTATGGAGCAGCCAATCCTGGGAGAGCTGGAGAAGAAAGGAGGAGGGGGATCTGAAGTACTCAGAATGCCTCTCTCAGGCTCTTGCATGAGATATGTAAATCACCTGTCACTCATAGCAAGGGGGAAGAACTGTGTGTCAGGTTTTATCTTACTGAGAAAAGATAAGAGGACTGCTCAGAGCTGGATTAACTCTTCGTGGCAAGACTGGGCACAGATGACATGAAATCCTATACTGTACAAGCCTTAAATTAAAAAAAAAATTAAAAAAATATTGGGGTTTACATCAACTTTCAAAATGTCCTTTAGGGCAGTGGTCATCAACCCTGTCCTCAGGGCCCACTAAGGCCGAGTTTGCAAGATAACTGAAATACATCACAGGTGATATCATTTGCTGCTCAGTGATTGCAGTATTCTAGTCTGCATCTCCCCAAGGTAATACATAAAACCTGGCCTGTTAGTGGGCCTTGAAGACAGGGTTGATGACCACTGCTTTAGGGTACTTTCACACTGGAGCGGTAAAGCTCAGCTAGTTTTAGCTGAGCTTTTCAGCTGCTAGCAGGGCGCTTTTAACCCCCCATAGCGGCTGAAGAAAGGGTTAAAAAGCACCTGTGTTGCAGGGCTACCCATTCATTTAAAAAAAAAAAAAAAAACATCTATAAGCTAGACAAGAAAATAAAGAAATCTCAATGAGCAGGGTATAGAATACTTCTAAAATACAATGGCATACAAATTAGCCCAAGATTCTGTCCATTACCATTTCAGTAGGAGCAAGGCCTGGGACTGCCAACCAATCACCCCACATCCTATGAAACTTGCTAGGACTCCCTCTAGGCTGGAAAATAATTTTCTCCAGTTTGAGGGTATAGCCCATATTACATACCCATTCTTTTTCAGTGGGGGCTCTGTCTGATTTCCACAATTGCAGGATGAGTCTATGAGCCTGGAATAGGGCTCTGTTGACTGCTATCAGCTGGGATTCCATTAATGGTAGGTCATCCAGGATACTCAAAATATACCTGGTGGGTTCAAGGGGGACTGTAATATGAAATACAGAGTTTATTAGTCAATGCCGCCCAGTAACGATGAAGCTTGGGACATGTCCAGAGTAGATATACAAGGTCCCTTAGCCACAGAGGTACACCTAGCACAGAGAGGGGACTGTAGGATACTCATGCGGTGCAATTTCAAATGGGAGTAGTGAACCCTGAGCGCAATAAAAAGTTGTGAAAGCCTCTGGGCAGTGTTGAGGGAGCTATGAAGGACAGAGTCAACGGCATTATCTTCCAGCGGCCCACATTGCGCTCCCACTTATCTTTAGCATCGCACGGGTAGCCTTCCAGGTAGGAAAGTAATAGCATACCGTAGCCATAGGAAATGAGTCGCCAATTTGTCCATTCTATGCCTAGAAGGCTTAGTGCTGTCCTTACAAATCATGGAGGTCATACAAAATACTAGATGTAGTAGTTTTTGTTGTGGGGTGTATTCATTTTCGCATCAACTAATTGAGTAAGCCTGAAGATTTTGTAATCCAAGTTATAGTATTAACTTTAGCTCATTACATGAAAGTAAACAAATGTTCTATAAAACTTGGTTTTGTCAAAATTTGGGAAATTGTTCTTCTGTTCATTGAGATATTGATTCAAGTTTTAAAAAAAAAAAAATTGATTAAAACCCTTTACAACTACTTTATGCTACAGGTAAGCTTATAATAAGACTTACCTGTAGCTGCCCAGGATATCTCCTAAACCTGCACGGTTTAGGAGATATCGGCACATGCGCACTGGGGCAAACTGAAGCAATGGCACGTATGTGTGCCGGTACCGAAGGCTCCCGCGCACATGCGTGGGAGTGACATTATTGGCCGGAGCCGCGATACCAGGGAAGTAACCCCCGGGAGAGATGTTGCCACCGGAGGAGGGTACGAGGACTACTGCGGGGGCTTCGATGTGAGGCAAGTAATTCATAATGAGCTAGTATGCCATGCATACTAGCTCATTATGCCTTTGTCTTACAGGTTTTTTTTTTATTTTTTATAGGGTTTACAACCACTTTAAAAAGGGGTGTACTCATTTATGCCGAGCACTGTATGTACAGGGAGAGAAAGACCTGGGTCCCTGATCTGGGGGAAGGTCTCATTGGGGCAGAACATGAGGCTTTGAGATCTAGAGAGCCCTTCTGTCCATACATGGCACAACACTTTAGCAAATTGAATATCATTCATGTACAGTTTACATGTACTTTACAGTTTATGTTATGTTCAATTGAGCATGAGTAGTTTTTTTTTTTTTTCTTGCCATTGGAGGAGGTACTGCCAGACACTGTCTGGAAAATGTAATGCAGTGCAAAGGGGACATTTAGCCATTTCTCTTACCAGCTCCATTACACTTCCTTGTGCAAATGCTGCAGTTTATCCCTCACACCCCTCCTTGTCGGCACATAAATATCTGCTCTGTGCTAAACGCCAACACCAGTGCCATGTGAAACAAGTGAATACTGATCATGTTATGACTTGCACACTGAATTATCTGGCCTGGTGACACAGTAACAGGTACATGGCCACCAAACCAGGACTTACTGTTATAAAGTCAAAAGGGGTTCCAAACACGAGGCATAAAAAAAAAAAAAAAAAAAAAAAAAAAAAAAAAAAGAGAAACACTAGGGAAATGCATAAAACGGACTTGACAATATGGAGTTCCAGTGAAAAATCAGTAATGGAGATCAGAGAAAAGAGGTGGGAAAGGAATACAACGACGAAAACATTATGGATATATGCATTGAATCATATCTTCTTGCAGAGAGAGCCATGGGGCACATATCTATGGTATGCAGTACCTACTGAGATTAGCTGAGCTCATCCTGCACAGCTATTTTCTACATCAGGTTGGGACTGGGAGTATCCTTGTGGCTGTGGGCTGTGTAAAGAGAGACACCCTGTGGCCAAATACAGTAACTACAAACAGAAAGCTGACCGCAATTCTCAGCTACTTTATGAATGAATACCAGAGGTGTAGGCAAAGATAAAGCGTTAGGTAAGCAAAAGTGTTGAAAAATATAGATGTAAATGGTCTTAACTACCAGCAAAAACTGTATTGCTTCTCAGATTTTTCATCTAGAAAGTACACACAGACTTGACCCTTTTTATGCTGCAGTCAAAGCGAGGCACCTTGGTCAGGGCTGCAATTTATGAAACAGCAGCTTACTGATGCAGTCAATTACCAGGAAATAGTACTGCGACACCCCAAGATAGTATTAAAAATACATTTAAAATTACTTTTATTGGACTCGTAACATTATGATAAAGTAACAAGGCCAAATCATTGTTTGCCACCATGGACATATATAGAGTAAACTGCATATATTACAAATATAGACGCATATGTTCACCCATTCTTTGAACAGTGCTTTTTTAATTTCTAATGGCTAATGTGTTCTAATTTGTTTGTTTTTCAACCTGCACACAAAATAGACAGACCAGCACCAAACAAATGAACAACAATACCTGTGGAGTCAGACACATCTTTCTTCTGTCCACGACAGGAGTGCAGTATGTAAGTTCATGCAAGCCAAGAAAACAGCCAATGACCAATAAAAACAGATAACATTATCCAATGATGATGATGATTTGGCTTCTTTTATTATTGCCAGGGTCATTAAACACAATTTTGGTTACTTAGCACTTTCCAACACCCAATCCAATTATCCTGGAATGGTCATTAAATAATTAACACATTTCAAAACATATAGATGTGATGGGTGGTCTGCATGGAGAAAAATGTTAGCAAAAAAAAAAAGTACCGTATTTTTCCGTGTATAAGACGCTACTTTTTGCTAAAATAATTTGACGGAAAATCAAGCAGCGTCTTATACACGGTCAGTCAGCCTTGGAGAGAGACGCGCGGGTGCGTAGCGGGTCATAGGTCGTCGAACGGCTTCCTCCAATCACAAGCTTTGTGTTAGTGACGTCAGCTGGAGTTGGAGGAGGAGGTGGAGAGTGTGGATAGTGTGCAGATGCGATCCTATTGGACGTGAAGAGTGCGCAGATCAGGGACCGGAGCATATTGAGCCCAAGATGTCACAGAATAATAAAAGTACCGGTAAGCGATTGTCTTATTCTGCAAAATTCAAACTGAATGTTGTCAGCTATGCAAAAGAGCATGGAAATAGAGCTGCAGAGAGACAGTTTGGACCTCCCCCCACTGAGAATATGATCAGACAGTTGAGAAAACAGGAAGAACAACTCCTTAAGATGCCAAAAAAGAAGAAGGCCCTAAATAAAAATGTGTTCTGTTTTACCTATGTTTAAAACATTGATTTCTTGATTTTGGGTTGGAAAAGTGGGGGGCGTCTTATACATGGGGGCGTCTTATACACGGAAAAATACGGTAATCCCATTAGGAAAAATGTACACTTACTTTACACTCTGGTTTCCGTCCATGGCATATTGGTGAAGAAGGTGGGCTTCTGGCAAGGTCCTGGGAAAACTAAGGATCCCACAACAGGATACTCCTGCGCTGTCCTGGAGCAACTTACAAGATTCAGGATCTTCAGCTTATCCAGGATCTCACCAGAAGGCCTGTGACATCTTCCTTGTGCAGACAAAAACAAAATATATATTTTTTTTTTCTCATGTGATTGCTTGTACTGTTTTATGCTCCCAGGGGAGGGGTGTGCAAACCTTATATAGAGATTAAGGCCTGGTTCACACCTATGCAGTTTGCATATTCCAGGTGCATTTTTCAATACACATTTTTTTGATCCATTGAAGTCTATGGAACCAAAAAAAAAAAAAAAAAAAAACAGAAAAAAGTCCCTGGACCTTTCCATAAAATTCACCGATGTTAACCTCGGCCCATAGAAAACCATGGACTGTAGTGGGTTTCTGAAAAACAGAAAACGCACTAAAAAATGCATAGTTGTGAACCAGGTGTTACATCACATTTCGTAGAAGAGTCCCAGCTTCTATATTTACCTGAAATGTGTATTTTATTATGTTTCATATATTTATGCCAACGTTGTTCCCAGAATATAAACACAAAACCTTTGTGGAATAACTGGTTGCAGATGAACAGCTAAAAACAGTGGAAAAACCTCAGTTCACAATAAAAACTCAGTGGCACCAAGAGCCGGTTCACACAGGGGCGACTTGGGATCCGACTTCAAGTCACCAGACATGAGAAAATAAATTAAAGTGAATGAGAGCTGTCTTAATGTACACTACTGCAGTCACTCCGACTTCAGAAAAGGTTCCTGTACTACTTCAAGGCGACTTCTAGGCGACTTGTACCCATTGATTTCAATGGAAGTCGCCTCCAAGTCGGATCCCCCGTCTTAACTGAAGCAACTTTCCAGGAAGTAAAAATAGTTTTCTAGGCAAACCCCTCCCTCCCACAGAGCTGATTATTATGTGATTGGCCACTGGCAAAGTCCCCTGTCCTGGAGGCGACTTCAAGTCGCTTTGTAAGTCGCCCCAAGTCGCGCTGTGGTTCGCGCTCAAGTCGTGTCCAAGTCACCTCGCAAAGTCGCGCACAAAGTCGTGTTGCCCCTGTGTGAACCGGCTCTTACTGAAGAAATGTGTTTAGTAAAAACTACAACAGGGTACGTGCAAGTAAACAGATTAAAAGATGAAGTTTGGGTATGGCAATTTTTTTTTTTTATATAGTATGTATGTGCCATACCTGTGGGAACTTTATGGAAGCTGAAAACCACTGTAGTAGGCAAAGTTACTATAGTGATGCCCACTGGCTCTGGGTCCCAAGCCATGCAGCTGCCCTGCTGCTTACTGAATGCAGGAGGTTGATGGCTCAGCACAGGTACCGTTCAGAGGACATTTAGCATTCTCTAATTGGACTAGGTGGAGATCGTGAAGCAGATCACCTCTCTACCTTCTTCGCTCAAGAAATATTTTGCATTCATTAAGAAAATGCAAAATGTTCCTTGAAAAGCGATCGTTGAGCAAGCGACCTTCTGTGGTCACAATGCAGCTACTTGGCAGGGGACCCAGAAACTAGTGGGGGATCACTGTAGCAGCAGGGCCTACTACAGTGGTTTCCAGATTCCTGGGGCAACCCACAGGTATGGAACATGCATACTTGCATAGTAACTATGTAAAAATTGCCATACCCATGCTCCAACTTTATAGCCTTATACAATACAATGTACAGCTGTGTGACACACATTTACATTAGATTGCATGGCGGAATAAGTGCAAAGCACAAATTTATTGTAATATAATCTAACTGAAGGCAATGCACATAAGGGATTTATAACTTCAGAAAGTTGAAATATTTGGTACCTCTTCCGAGGTTTGTATACAAATATGTATCCACTGTATTTCACTGATATCAGTGCCAATACCGAGTGTTTGCACGCATACTCTCACGCATGCAAAATGCTCTAATACCTTTGTGGTGCTATTTGAGCCCATACAAAATAGATGGGCTCAAATCGCACTGCAAAGAATTGCATGCGATTTGAACAGGAATGCTGTATGATTCCTGTCCAAATCACGTACGGTTTCCCACACTGCTCCTGTGTGAACGCAGTATAGAAAGACAGGGAAGCGCCATTTAAGTGCAGCAATTGGCAAACAGTTTAGTAAAAAATGTTATAACAGCTCACATGTTAAAAGTACATATCTGTAATATGTCAAATCCAAATCTACGCGGTCATAGTGTCTGACGATGATGGAAAATCACAACCACTTGCGGTGCTCACAGGGCTGGAGGAGATGTAGGTAGTTCTAGGACCCCTGTAAACCAGCCTGGAGTGCACACATGGGTATAGGGCGGAAGTGATGTCAGCTTGGGGGTGGACTGCCTATACATATCCTCCAGCCCTGTGAGCACCGCAAACAGCCATGGTTTTCCCATCATCGGCATGACCGGGCTGATTTAGATTTGACATATTACAGATATGTACTTTAAACATGTGAGTTGTTACAACATTTTTTAAATAAACGGTTTGCGCCCATTGATGCACTTAGATGGCGATTCCCTGTCGTTCATTACTGGGTTCACACAGGGGCAGTGGGGGAAACCGCATGCGATAATCGCACCGCATTCCTGTTCAAATCGCATGCAATTCTTTGCAGTGCGATTTGAGCTCATTCATTTTGTATGGGCTCAAATCGGACCGCAAAAGGTATCGGTCCTCGAAATCAGCGAGTACTTGACCAAAAGTATTTGGTACTCGTAGGTAAAAAAAAAAACAGTAACGGTGCAACCCTACCACTGTATGGTACACCAATTTGACATCTACTTAAATTTAAACAATCAGATGTCCACAGTATCCATAGAATTTATTTTCAACATAAAATTGCAGTCTGTAGCAGTAGAGGTATGAAAGATGGTATATGAGGAAATTCACAGTAAGCCAAATGTCTTTCTGTGGCCAGTACAAGAAGCCCCAAGCGACACGCTTTGAAGCATACAGATATCAAGGAAGTATGACCATACAGACATAATATAGTACGTAAATTTAAAACTGTAGGTGGTGTGCCAAGTAACATTAAAGGCACTTATTGACTGAACTCGCAGAATTGCAGGTAACAGATTCCACATCTCTAGTGATGGTAAGATAGGGCACAGACTGCAAATAAATTGATGTGCGGTCTGGTATACTAAACTGTTCCATCCGCAGTACAGGCAAATTCCACTTCTGCTTCCATGCATTAGAAACTATACTGGGACCTGGTTTTCGATGTGACATTCCAGGATTATGTAATGGATAAACACCCACTCATAACATACTCTTTTCAATGCAGCACATTGTATAGCTGGATTCGTCCCACAAGGAAATGAGTCACATAATTAAAAATTTGGTTTTCTCTTGCGACCACTGTACTTTGTGTCTGCTCGAACTTCCCTGAATTGACAAAAAAAATAAAACAATAACCAGTTAAGCACAAAACTTCAGTTTCAAATAAGTGTAAATCTTTGATTTACTGCAATCCACTGAATTCACCGGAATTAAAGGAGAACAATCTATAGACACATCAAGCAAAGCTGAGTATCTCCAATTGGTCCAACAGGAATAATGTTGGTGGTATTCTATACAGTGCCTTGAAAATTATTCATACCCCTTGAAATGTTCCACATTTTGTCATGTTACAACCAAAAATGTAAATGTATTTTACTGGGATTTTATGTGATAGACCAACACAAAGTGGCACATAATTGTGAAGTGGAAGGAAAATGATAATTTGTAAAAAAAAAATTGAAAACCATTTATGTGAAAAGTGTGCCGGGCATTTGTATTCAGCCCCCCCCCCCCCCCCCCCCAGTCAATACTTTGTAGAACCACCTTTCACTGCAATTACAGCTACAATCTTTTTGGGGATGTCTCTACCAGATTTGCACATCTAGAGAGTGAAATTGTTGCCCATTCTTCTTTGCAAAATAGCTCAAGCTCCATCAGACTGGATGGAGAGTATCTGTGAACAGCAATTTTCAAGTCTTGCCACATATTCTCAATTGGATTTAGGTCTGGACTTTGGGCCATTCTAACACATGACTATACTTTCATCTAAACCATTCCATTGTAGCTCTGGCTGTATGTTTAGGGTCCTTGTCCTACTGGAAGGTGAACCTCCGCCCCAGTCTCAAGTCTTTTGCAGACTCTAACAGGTTTTCTTCTAAGATTGCCCTGTATTTGGCTCTATACATCTTTCCATCAACTCTGACCAGCTTCCCTGTCCCTGCTGAAGAAAAGACACCCCACAACATGATGCAGCCACCACCACGTTTCACAGTGGGGATGGTTTGTTCAGGGTGATGTGCAGTGTTAGTTTTCCCACCACACATAGCGTTTTGCTTTTAGGCCAAAAAGTTAAATTTTGGTCTCATCTAAGCAGAGCACCTTCTTCCACATGTTTGCCGTGTCCCCCACATGACTTCTTGCAAGCTGCAAAAGGGATTTCTTATGGCTTTCTTTCAACAATGGCTTTCTTCTTGACACTCTTCCATAAAGGCCAGATTTGTGGAGTGCACGACTAAAAGTTGTCCTGTGGACAGATTCTCCCACCTGAGCTGTGGATCTCTGCAGCTCTTCCAGAGTTACCATGGGCCTCTTGGCTGCTTCTCCAATTAATGCTCTCCTTGCCCAGCCTGTCAGTTTAGGTGGATGGCCATGTCTTGGTAGGTTTGCAGTTGTGCCATTTATAACCTAACCCTGCTTTAAAATTTCTCCACAACTTTATCCCGTTCCTTGGCCTTCATGATGCTGTTCGTTCACTAAAGGTTCTCTAACAAACCTCTGAGGGCTTCAAAGAGCTGTATTTATACTGAGATTAAATTACACACAGGTGGACTCCATTTACTAATTAGGCGACTTCTGAAGGCAATTGTTTCCACTAGATTTTAGTTAGGGGTATCAGAGTAAAAGGGGGCTGAATACAAATGCCCACCACACTGAAATTTTTGGAAAGCCATTTATCATTTGTCTTCCACTTCATAATTATGTGCCACTTTGTGTTGGTCTATCAGTTATGGCAAACCTTGGCACCCCAGATGTTTTGGAACTACATTTCCAATAATGCCCAACTGCACTGCAGAGTTCATGAGCATCATCGAAAATGTAGTTTCAAAACAAGGTTCACCATTACTGGTCAATCACATAAAATCCCAATGAAATACATTTACATTTTTTGGATGTAACATGACAAAATGTGGAAAATTTCAAAGGGTATGAATAGTTTTTTCAAGGCACTGCAATTCCTTTTTATGGAACAGTTCCATCATATGTCTGGTCTTTTTTTTTTTTTTATCATCAGTACATTAACTGCATAACATGACTGAAGAATATGACCTGGTAAGCAAACTTCTTTCAGCAATGAGCTGCAAAAGATGGGAAATGCTGCAGATACCACTGCGCCCCGAACCCAACCTTTTTTGAAGCCTATTAGAGCCTCTGGCTCTTATCACGTGCTTCAGAATAAAAACAAAAAACTCCTCCATTGGAATCCATGGTCCGATGCATGGGCCAGACGCATGCATGAGGGGGGGGGGGGGCAGTCCCCCTACACCACTAGTAGATGGGCCGCCACTGGTGCAGATTTCTGGAAAAATCAGTGAGCCAATCACACAAGCAGGAAATTACATATCTGGGGGGCTTTCTGTACATATTCTGTTTACAGAAGACCTCCATGTTGCCATATTGCATTGCATATTACAGAGCTGCAGATTGAAAAGTAAAGGTCACTTTTAATTACATTCAATTACAATATGACTTGTGTCACAATTGTATATGCTATAATATATATATTTTTTATTTGCTATATTTTTTTTCCTCGATGAAGGTGGAGTTACACTTTAAGGTTTCGTTTTTAGTGTGCTCCCCCCTGTAGCCAACAGGAATGCCTGATTATGACTGACATGAGAAATAAAATGACAACAACTACTCACTTTCCTTGCCGTCTGCGTCGTTCTTTCTTTTCAAGTATCCAGTCTTTGCTCTTCTTTACAGATTTCCCTTTGGCATTTTTAAATCTCATCCTGTATATCAGGAAATGGTTATTATTCTGTTATCATGTAAATGTAAGAGGCAGGAAAACATGCCAGCGCCTAATAGCAGGCATGACGTAGAACCTCTGTTACTATGGTCTGTCTTGTAAGCTGTAAGGTGGATCTTGTTCCTCCCAGCATAAGTAGACAGACATTTGTGTCAGCACAACTAATATTCCACATAGAGAATCAGTAAGGATTCAATGGACAAAAACGATCACATTATTTTAAACTTCTAAAACTGTGGAAAAATTAACACCAATTAATTGTGAGAAAGGACAACTGTGATATTCTGCCATAAGCAGAAGGTGTGAGGAGAGAAAATTTGCCAACGGGCAATGTGTTTGACGACTCTGCAGCTCCATCTTCTGGCAGCACAGTGTAACCGATAAGGAAACACATAAGGCGTTGAGCCATCAGGATCAATAAGACAAAATAGCAAAATATGGATCCATCCAAATATTAAAACATCTACAAAAATACTAGGGGTTTTATTTAAGAAGCAGTAGGCTTCACTGAGACCATACCACTGCTTTAACCGCTTGCGGACCAGCCACCGCAGTTATGCTGCGGCAGGTTGGCTCCGCTGCGCGAACCGTCATAGCTGTAGGTCGATCGCTTTAGGTGGGCTAGCAAGCGTGCCCCCACTGCATCGCGGGGGTGCCGATGCTCGTGACCAGCGGTCGTGATGACCGCTGACCGCGAGCGATCTCCAGGCACGAGAGGCAGAACAGGAACGTGTGTGCACGCATGTTCTGTGAACTGACGAAAGACAGATCACGAGTTCCTAATAGCTAGGAACCACGATCTGCAATTTCCTCTAGGTCAGTCCCACCCCCCTTCAGTTAGAACACACATTAGCAAACACAATTAACCCCTTGATCACCCCCTAGTGTTAACCCACTTCCCTGCCAGTGACATTTTTACGGTAATCAGTGCAAAAATGTCCGATGTGTCTGCCATAATGTCGCAGTCCCGATAAAAAAAGAAAAAAAAAGATCACTGCCATTACTAGTAAAAAAATAATAATAAAAATGCTATAAATCTATCCCCTATTTTGGTTATATTATAACTTTTGCGCAAACCAATCAATATACGCTTATTGCGATTTTTAATACCGAAAATATGTAGAAGAATACATATCGGCCTAAACTGAGAAAAAATTCACTTTAAAAAAATAAAAAAGATTGGAGATATTTATTATAGCAAAAAAGTACAAAATATTGTGTTTTTTTCAAAATTGTTGCTTTTTTTTGTCTATGGCGCAAAAAATAAAAATCGCAGAGATGATCAATTACCACCAACAGAAAGCTCTATTTGTGGGAAAAAAAGGACGTCAATTTTGTTTTGGTACAACATCACACGACCGTGCAATTGTCAGTTAAAGCGACGCAGTGTCGAATAGCAAAAAATGGCCCGGTCATTGAGCAGCAAATTTTTCCGGGGCTGAAGTGGTAAAAAGTAAAAAAAAAAAAAAAAAAAAAGGCTACATTTATAGAAGCACAGCTCTATAAAGCTCTGCTGCATTAAACAAAGAAAATAGGACATTTAGCAGGCTCCACATCAAGGCCTGCATTTTATGAATTGGCTGTAAAACGCAGGACAGAGTGTGGCGCATTACTGCTGTATATATAGTGGAGAACGGAAAGCAATATTTACCTACATCAAACACCACAGAACTGTGCACAACAATATCAATTATAAACAAAGTAAATATACAACAAAATTACCTCTCCTTGACAAATGAAGCTTGATGGGTTACTCCTTGTTCGGCTGACTCTTGACCCAATCCCTGTCACATGAAAGCACAAACTGATAAAGTCACCCTCCATAACAAACATGCACAGTGCATGACACTTGGCACTGGGGCTGGCAGGCTACCAATAAAATGCTGGCTACCACTGAATTGTAAGAACACCTCCTATGCACTTGTTAATAGGCCAGTTACACCAAAAACAATGATAAGAATGACAACCCCAAAGCTTGCATCTTAAAAAACAAGTCTACAATGGTAGCTCCCATATCTATGCTTCGACAGATTTATTTTGTCCACTTCCACTTCCTGCATGCCAAGTCGTCCAAAGAGCGTAGGAGTGGATTTAAAAACATAGAAAAAAAAGTGATGGCAGAAAAAAGACAAAGTGGTCCATCGAGTCTGGCCATTTTTTTTTTTTATTCTTTTGATTTTTTATATACCGTATATACTCGAGTATAAGCCGACCTGAATATAAGCCGAGGCACCTAATTTTACCACAAAAAAACTGGGGGAAAAACGTATTGACTCGAGTATAAGCCTAGGGTGTCCATCTGCATTGCCTCACTGTGCACATGACTAGACTGACGTTTAACATTGGAGTCTATGGAAGGGGTGCCCGGGTTTGAAAAAAAAATAAAAAATAAAATAATAATCGCTGCTCCCCTGCCGTAGGTCCCCCAGACAAAAATCTTTGCACACTTGTAGAGGAGAAATGGGGCTACATGTGTGCCAAGGTACGAACGGCCGGTACCGGGTCCCCAAAGTCACCGGAGAAATTACCGTTTAACATTGGAGTCTATGGAAGGGGTTCCTGGCTTTGAAAATTGGGTGCTCCCCGGCCGTCGGTCCCCCGGACAACAAACTTTGCACACTTGTAGGAAGAAGAGTGGGGCTACATGTGTGCCAAGTTTGGGGTCCAGGGGACCTACGGCTGGCCGGTACCGGGTCCCCAAAGTCTGGGAGATCAGGAGCAAAAAGGTGACTCGAGTATAAGCCGAGGGGGGCATTTTCAGCACAAAAAATGTGCTGAAAAACTCACCTTATACTCGAGTATATACAGTACATGTTTTGTATAATTCTTTTTTGGTTAATTTTTTTAGGAGTATAGATCTAGGTTTGTGCCAAGTAGTGGTGCAACGGATCGGTGGTGATCCGAACGGGTCACCCTGTTCGGATCGGATCACCACGCGATCCGTGGAGCGCTCCGGAGCCTCGGCCGTAGGAAAGGCTGCGGCTTCGGCCTAGCTCCGGAGCGGCGGCCATCTTGGTACACCCGGCGGCAGCCACTGTCGTGACGTTTCGCCGCCATCTTGCTCCACCCCACACTCCTGCACAGTAATGATAGAGAAGGGGCCAAGCGGACATCTTGTTACACCCAACGGAGTTTTAGATTTCAGTTCATTTCAACACAAAACGGAGCTCATCAGCTTTAATACAGTATTTGGAAATCCATCGGACTGTTTACATGTTAAATTTAAAAGCAGCAGCAAACCTTACATGCTTGCTAATGTAACGGAACACCTCTGATTTTCACATTTAACATTTAGTTAAATGTGAAAATCAGAGGTGTTCTGTCACATTAGCAAGCATGTAAGGTTTGCTGCTGCTTTTAAAATTTAACATGTAAACAGTCCGTCGGATTTACAAATACTGTATTTAAGCATACAAGCTCCGTTTTGTGTTGAAAATAACTGAAATCTAAAACTCCGGTGGGTGTAAGAAGATTGTCTTTTTTTTTTTTTGCTGATCCGAAAAATGATCCGATCCGTGACTCTGATCCGATCCGTGAGTTTTTTTGATCCGTTGCACCCCTAGTGCCAAGCATGTTTGAAACCACTTACTGCTGACTGGCTTACTACCGTACCTTTCCTCTAAGTTTAAGGGAGGAACAAGGAAGCTATATACACAAACGGCACTAAACGGATAAAGCAATCATTGATAATGTCTGGTATGATGAAACGCGTCTGGGGTGGTGCGTGCTAACGTCACCGCGCTGTCTCGTGTTGAGGAGGGGGGGATTGTTTTTAGCCGGCCGGCTGTTCATTTTATCGCGAGAACACAATTGCGGGACTGTAAGTGTAATTTTATTTGTTCTAATAAACAAGTTTTATACGTTTTTACGCTATGGTCCGTTCTCTTTCTTTTGGGCTGAATATTGCTACCCCCACGTGAACATGTATTGCTGGATGGTTTTCCTGAGAGTCCTATCAGCCTTTTCATACTAGCTGTGACAGTCCTGTAAAGTAAAGGCCCTGGCTGGGTTTAGCCATCTGCAATCCTTTAACTTATATCTGGTAAGCAGGATTTTTATGTGGCGTTGGTGCATGCGTCCAAGGATTTATCCACTGGGTGTTTGTTCAAGGCCCTGGCTGGGTTTAGCCATCTGTAACCCTTTGTTTACTATCTGGTAAGCAGGATTTTTATGTGGTGGTGGTGGTGGTGCACGCGTCCAAGTATCTACTCACACAATGGGGTTGATTTCCTAAAGGCAAATAGTCTGTGCACCACAAGTTCAGCTGCGCTAGATTTGAAGCTCTGAAATGAGGGGAAGCTCTACTGATTGCCATCATCATGTGCAAGCAAAAGCGCTGTTTTTTTTTTTATTTTCCTTGCATGTTCCCCTCAGATCTAGAACTGCGATTGCAGTGCACAGATTATTTGCCTTAATAAATTAATCCCAATATTCTAAATGATGTCTCACCAAAGATCTATATAGGGGAATCAGGACCTCCTTCCTCCTGCTGCTGATCCCACTAGTGATGCATCCTTGAATTCTATTCACTTTTCCCACTGCCTGGTCAAACTGTTTGCTCATTTTGTAAGTAGCCAAAAACTAGTCTCTATAAATAACTGCAGATACCTCCACTACTCAGACAGCAAAGTGTGCCAGGGATAGGAACATGCAGCAGAATTTGATAAACAGATTGTACTTTAAAGTGTTACTAAACCCAAGACTAGGGTTGTCCCGATACCGATACTAGTATCGGTACCAAGCATTTGCGCGAGTACTTGTACTCGCGCAAATGCTCCCGATGCCCAGTCCCATACTTTTTTTTTCTCAGAGCGGGACGGAGAGCGGGACAGAGAGTGTGCGGGGGGGGGGGGGGGGCGGATACCAGGGCGGAGAGCGTGGCGGGGGGGCGGAGACCAGGGCCGAGAGCAGGACGGAAAGTGTGCGGCGGGGGGCGGAGACCAGGGCGGGGGGCGGAGACCAAGGCGGAGAGCGTGGCAGAGACCAGAGCGAGTCTTCAGGCGGGTAAGTAAAATGAATCTGATCCAATTGCCTTGCCTGTCTGCTGCTCAAATGCTCCCGGAGCTGTGCCCCCTTCACCTCCATGCCGCCGTGCCCCTCCGTGCTCCTCCTCCACCCCCTCGGTATCTCAGGATGGAGAGCGGAGGTAGGAGCCGGTAAATCCGGCTCCTTACTTGTCGGAATGTACAGAGTCAGTGATCACTGACTCTGTCCATTCACATAACTGAAACATCGTAAACTGTGTTTACAATGTTTGTTTATGAATGGAGAGGAGCCGCTGTCTTCTCTCCATTCATTTTCAGTGCAGCTGAGGCTGCTGAGAGAGGGACTGGGGAATATGTGTCCCTAGACCCTTTCCCTGTCTCAAAGGGGAGATGTCAGAGGTCTGTTAAGACCCCTGATATATCTCACCAAAGCCCCCCACAACAAGGCTGATAAAAAAAAAAAGAATAAAATAAAAATTAATTGTAAACACACTGACACTGACCCCTCCCCCCCCTTAAAAAAATAAAGCATTGTAAAAAATAAAATAAATTGTAAAAAAAAAAAAAAAAAAAAAAAAAATACAGACACATGAGATTAAAAAAAAGTATCGGTATTCGGTATCGGCGAGTACTTGAAAAAAAGTATCGGTACTTGTACTCGGTCTTAAAAAAGTGGTATCGGGACAACCCTACCCAAGACCTTGCATTCCCTCTATCTGGTCTCCCACAGTACACAGAACATGGAAATATTTTAGTAAATATAAACTGCTGAATACCTTTTCTCATCAGCAGTATATAGCAGCCTTGTGATTTCTATCATTTTCTGGTAAAGCTTGTACGAGGAGTTTTCATACTGCACTAAGCTGGCCTATCAGGATGCAGGACCCCTGACCCTCTGTCTGGCCCTGTGCTGATCACATGCACCCTCTCAAGAAAAAGAAAAAAAAAAAAAACACACCTCTCTAGCAACACACACCATACTGAGCATGTGCAGCCTGACTCCAAAGGCTGCGTCTTATCCAGGCATGTTCTGGAGTCAGTGGATGAAGGGGAGGATCAGAGAAGACAGGATCAAACAGTCTTTTTACACAATGAAGAGGATTAACCCCTTAGGTTCCACAGTGAGTATAACAAGCATGCTTTACTGCATATACAGACTGATTTTACTGTTATGGGTTTAGTAACACTTTAATAGCAGCCATTGAGGTACTCATAATATCAAATTTTACATTTACCTTTACGCAGAGATCAATGTATTCTTCTTTAGTGATTAGCACTATTGGATACCTTGCACTAGTGTTTATATTAGAACAGAGGATTGCAGCCATTTAGGCCAGTGAACTGTATTTAATACACAATGCAAAGAACCTGTCTGGGCAAACTTACCTTAGGTAACACCCCCGATACGCCTGCAAACAGACACAGGAAAAATCTGTGGGGGGAAAAAAATAATAATCAGTAAGCGTGTGTGTAAATGCATGCAAAAGAATGGAGTGACACTTCAGAACTGCACCTTTAAGGTAACAGTCCTCGCAGAATAAAAACGTATTCTGGCCATTAAAATTAATTAGCGCTCAAGTGCTAAACTAGTGTTACTGCATATTTGGACACTCATTTAGGAGGGTCAAATGTTTTTTCTGCCAAAATGCTGCTGTTCCTGAACATGCTGGCAGTGGGTTTTATTTCCACCTCTAAACGCCTCTGTGCATGGACACACAGGCTAAACTTTGAGGGGCATTTAGAGGCAAAAAAAAAACAACATCAAACGCTCCTAAAAGTGGGGTTTTTATTGCCCAGTGTGCATGAGGCCTTATAAGTAAAACATATGAGAAAAAAAAAATTTGTGTGCAATATTTTGCGTTTGTAGAAAAAAAAAAAAAAAAAAAAACAAAAAAAACTTACTTTTTCGCCTTTGTACTGTTGGGAAAATCGACTACCATCCCTCCAGTAAATCCAGCTCTCATTGCCTGGGATGTCACTAATTCCAGCTTCAAGAGACGATACACAGCAAATCAGCAGACAATTATGTTTAGACTTTTTAATACACAATTAATACAGCACTACATGTATGAAGATTATTTAAAGTAGAATTTGGGCCAGAATTTCAAGCTGGCCCAAACAATTTCCATTATATACCGGTAACTGTGCAGCTTCTGTGTGCGCTGTAATGCACTGTAGTAGCATTAGCTACATATAGTAAGCGGCGTTGTGTTCAGGCAGTGGTATGGGCGACTGCCTATCTGCTGCCAAAATTAAAGAGACTCAGCATGAGTGCTTCTTCACTATTTAGCAGAAGCCTTTCTGTATTTTTACCAATACAAGGCTATCTCTGATTGGCCAAGGTGGAAATTGTGAGGTCATCCACCCACCTACCTTCCCACCTCAGCCAGTCAGAGGAAGTCAACCAATGTGGTCCAAAAGGAACTATTTAAAGTTTACTAAAACCTGGAGGCCTTAAAGTTAAATAAAAGACGGAATACTACATTAAGATCTTTATTTAGAAAATTACATTACTGCCCCCTTAAAGTGGAGTTTCCACCAAAAATACAAAATAGCATTATTGTGTATATAATAGCCTAAAAAAAAAAAAAACATTTGAAAAATATATTTTTTTAATCACCTGGAAGTACCTGTTGCTATGCGGTCCCATGAAATCTGCCTTCTGAATCACCTTGGATTCTGACATCAGCTCCCTACTGCTCCTGGGAAATGTGTGTCATTTCCCAGGATGCAGTGCGCTTCCCCTATGGCTAGAATCACTCGTCAATACAATCCAGGAAGTAAATGCTTGTGGGCTTCACATTCCCACAAGCAAAGATTTTTTTAAAGTCTCTTTATGCAGTACCTCGGCAGATCGGCGGCGGTTTTTAAAATAGTAAGTCATCTTATATGTACCACTGTATTGAATGCTGAAATAACATGCTTTTAAAAAATGAAAAATTTGATTGGAACCCCACTTTAACCACTTGTCCTCCGGAAGATTTACCCTCCTTCATGACCAGACCATTTTTTGTGATACGGAACTGTGGAACTTTAACTGACAATTGTGCAGTCGTATGTTGCTGTACCCAAAAAAAAAAAAAAAATTATTTATTTTTTGCCACAAATAGAGCTTTCTTTTGGTGGTATTTGATTACCTTTGCGTTAATTTTTTTACGCTATAAAAGACAGACAATTAAAAAAAAAAAAAAAAAAAAAACGCACACAATATTTTTTACTTTCTGCTATAAAACATATTCAATGAAAAAAAAAATTGCAAATAAAAAACACATTTCTTTCCGAAATTAAGGGCAATATGTATTCTGCTACATATTTTTGGCAAAAAAAATTATTCCAATAAGCGTATATTGATTGGATTGCGCAAACGTTATAGTGTCGACAAACTATGGGATATTTCTATTAATTAACATTTTTTACTAGCAATGGCGGCGATCATTCGGACACTGACACTTTTTGGGGACCAGTGAAACGAATACAGTAATCCGTGCTAAAAAAATATGTATCCACGTTCACTAATGACATTGGTTGGGAAGGGGTTAACATCCGGGGAGATTAAAGGGTTTACCCTGTGCCTAGCCAGTGTTTTACTACATTGTGTAGAGTACTTTTATTAGGGGAAAGATTGAATTTATTCCCTGCTTTAAAAGGGACACAAAATCCATCCCTTCCCTCCTGTCAGAATGGCGATCTGCCTTGTTTACATAGGCAGACTGCCATTCTGCCCGATGATTGGCGGGTGCCAACGGACATCTGGAGTCCGCAGTACACGGCAATCAGCTTCTGCTAAGTGTATATATACACACGTGATCTGGCGCAGAGGCGCCGCACTGTAGCAGTAAAACAGCTATGGAGCGGATCTTGAAAAAAATTAAAATTAAGTCAGCAGCTACAAATATTGTAGCTGCTAACTTTTAATATAAGGACACTTACCTGTCCAGGGATCCTGCAATGTCAGCACCCCTAGCCGATTCGTCAGTCGACTTCGGGTGCAGGCGCCGGCATCTGTAGTAAGGGAAACAGGAAGTGAAGCCTGATTCCTATTGCACATTCGCAAGTCGCGCTGCGCTTTTTAAATGGTCCCTCCATTTTCTGGGACCTCTGTGTGTCCCAGAAGGCAGCGGGAGGCCGGAAATGACGGAGATCTTACCAGGAAGTGGGAGTGGGTACCTGTCAAAACTAGGGGGAGGGGGTGCAAACAAGCAGAGCTTTCCCTTTTGGGTGGAGCTCTGCTTTAAGTGGTTAAGGAAGGTCTATGCTTTATCTTGTGAAAAGCCACATGCTCTACAATCAAAGTCCTAATATCTAGGTTCATTTTACCCTATATAACAAGGGAACTCTTCATTCAGACTGAAACAGAGGGGTTTATTTACTAAAGCTGGAGAGTGCAAAATCTGGCCCAGCTCTGCATAGAAACCAATCAGCTTCCAGGTTTATTGTCAAAGCTTAATTGAAGAAGCTGAAGTTAGAAGCCGATTGGCTACCATGACAGCTGCACCAGATTGTGAGAGCACCAGTTTTAGTAAATCTACCCCAGAGTTTGCCTAAAAAGGTAGTGGAACTACTTTTCAATTAATAAGAAATTAAATCTATTTTGATTTATTTATCCAACTTAATTTTGCGGCAGAACCAGTAAGCCTCAAATATTTTTCTGTTTAAGATGCACCTTAATTAAATAAAATGATTTTTTTTATCATGGTTTGTGAACTGAGCCAAGATACAGACATACAGGGGTTGAAGTATTATTTAAAATAAAATGCCCAAACCTGCTCAGCATTTTCAGGATATAGCTGCAGAACTGCACGGGAGCCACGAGCCTGCCAGGAAAGAAGTACAAAGTCTGTTAAAAGTTCCACAGATCTCATGGGATACAAGAATTGCAACTTTAGGCTAGGTTATAGCTATGCGATTGGTGCCGTTTGCGTTTTTGTGCAGCCACAGCAGCCCATGCAAGTAGTCTTCAGCTTTGTATATATTAAAAGTCATGAATCAGAGCTTACAGGGGTATTGTTTCTTTCAATTTCCTGGAGCTAAACAGAGCGGCAAGAGAGAAGGGAAGGTGGGTATGTATAACTGGAGAGAGGTGGCATAAGCTAACCTTTTGCTTTGCCTTCCATGGGAAAACTGCTTGTTTACTTTAAGCCTGTGTTAACCACTTGCTTACTGGGCACTTAAACCCCCTTCCTGCCCAGGCCAATTTTCAGCTTTCAGCGCAGTCACGATTTGAATGACAATTGCGCGATCGTGCGACGTGGCTCCCAAACAAAATTGACGTCCTTTTTTTCCCACAAATAGAGCTTTCTTTTGGTGGTATTTGATCACCTCTGCGGTTTTTATTTTTTGCGCTATAAACCAAAAAAGAGCGACGATTTTGAAAAAAAACACAATATTTTTTGCTATAATAAATATCCCATTTTTTTTTATTTTTTTTTAATATTTTTTTCCTTAGTTTAGTCCGATACGTATTCTACATATTTTTGGTAAAAAAAATAAAAATAAAAAAATAAATCGCAAAAGGCGTTTATTGATTGGTTTGCGCAAAAGTTATAGCGTCTACAAAATAGGGCATAGTTTTATTGCATTTTTATTATTATTAATTTTTTTTACTAGTAATGGCGGCGGTCAGCGATTTTTATTGTGACTGCGACATTATGGCGGACACATCGGACACTTTTGACACCATTTTGGGACCATTGTCATTGATACAGCGATCAGTGCTATAAAAATGCACTGATTACTGTATAAATGTGACTGGCAGGGAAGGGGTTAACACTAGGGGGCGAGGAAGGGGTTAAATGTGTGCCCTGGGAGTGATTACTACTGTGTGGGGGAGGGGACTGACTGGGGGAGGTGACCGATCTGTGTCCCTATGTACAAGGGACACAGCATCGGTCTTCTCTCTCTGACAGGACGTGGATCTCTGTGTTTACACACAGAGATCCACGTCCCTGCTCTGTGTACCGGCCAATCGTGGGTGCCTGGCGGACATCGCGGCCGCCAGGCACGCGCATCGGCATCTCAGTGATGCGCCGGGCGCGCGCCCCCCAGTGGCCGAAATAGCCGAGGACGTCTATTGACGTCCTCCCGGATTTTTAGATCCACATTGAGGCCGTCAATAGTCTATGGCCCGGATCTAAAGCGGTTAACCTAAGAAATTAATAAGTGCACTGCGTTCCACAGCATTTTTACCTTCAAGACAGCCACCTGCTTCCTGTCCCCTTGGCCATTCACAAAACTCCTAATATTAATCTCAAAATGCAACACAGCTTATGAATGGAGGAGGGGCTGATAAATGGCAGGATCTCCCTTGCCTATTCACAGAATGTTTTGCATTCTGGTAGAATAGTGGTTCTTTAAATGACTGAGGAGACAGGATGAAGCGGGTGACCAGTACAGGAACTTCACAGTTGCAGCATTTGTAACATAATGGTCAATTTGTTGTATCATCGTGAAACCTTTAAAAAAAAGGGGGACAGACCGTGAAATCACTACTGATAAAAAAAGTTTACCTACATGGCCTATTTGTTACCTTCCGATATGACTTTTAATGAAGCCAATTTTAAAATGAGAAACAATATTTGAGGTTTCTGATTAGGCTAATCAGAGCGGACAATGCAAATAAAGCTTCAAAATTAGTTATTTGCCACTATGTGCTGTAATTGCAAATATTGCAGACTTCTAGTATTCCTGTATGTTAATGCTGGGTCAAGCACTGGGTACTAAAAACTACAATTATTTTTCCCATGCATTTCCTATCCCACTATACTTACCAAGGCAGAATAAAGTGTTGTGAAAAAGCGGAAAAGACGGCGTGGGGGATTGTGGGTTTTCTTGTCAGCGTTACAAAGCCACTGCAGAGCTGAAATGCTGATGAATAAAACAATTTGTGTCAATGCCAACCCTCAGACATGCTTACTAAAACTATGGCTCTCGTTATTTCACTGATCATTACTAGAGTTGACAGTTTCATGCCATAGAGATTACAAGCCAATTCCCACCAATAATATACGCAATACAACTAGAACACTTTCTATACAGCCATCATTACCTTATGCAACCATCAAAGGTCCCAGGACGAAAAGGGATACCTTGACCCATATCACCATGGATCAGATCCCCTTCAATTTCCCGATCCAATGCCACATCTGTAGAAACCAAGAGCAAAACAGTAAATGCAATTACTAAAACATCAGAATAAAGGCAAAGAGAGAATACATTATGGTTACCAAATGTCCCCGTTTCCCAGAGACAGTGCCTGTTTTGAAGGTGTCTGTCCCTGGGAAACAAATATCTCCGACCATTGGGCGGTGCAATGCGGGGGCCTTGCTGGGCACTGGCAATCTCTTGCAGATACGGACACCACGATAGCTCTTCTTTTTTATTTGTTTTGGCACTGCGTTGAAGTTTCTGGCTTTTTCAGACGTCAGACACAGTGGGGTTTATTTACTAAAGGCAAATCAACTTTGCAATACAAGTGCACTGCAAGTGCAGTTACTGTAGATCCGAGGGGAACATGCAAGGAAAAAAAAATAAAATGCATTTTTGCTTGTACATGATTGGATGATAAAATCAGCAGAGCTTCCCCTGATTTTAGATCTTCCCCTCAGATTTACAGAACTGCACTTGTAGTGGAGAGTGGATTTGCCTTTAGTAAATCAACCCCAATGGCTTTACAGAGCCAAAGAAAGCTCCTCCTAGCCTCCTCCTCGGCTCTGATATGCATAATCTCATGACACTGCTGACCTCCCACTCACTGTGCCCTGAGTCTGTATCTGAAGTCTGGCCGGTGGACTTCAAGAGCAGAAGTTTGTACTTGGTAGGCAATAATTATACTGGGGAGGAGGTGAGAGGTCAGTACTAGGGAGGAAAGGTCTACACTGGTGGGTTTGTGGTCTGCACTGGTGGTTGGAGGGGGGGGGGTTGGCAGGGGGAAGAGTACTGTATTGGGAGGAAAGGAAGCCACCCCTTACCCTTGCACCCCGTGCGGTACGCACTCCCGGCCCCCTGCTTGTCACGCGCTGCCGGCCCCCCGGCACTCCTTGCGCCACGCACTGCCGACCCCCCCGCCACTCCTTGCGCCGCGCACTGCCGACCCCCCCGCCACTCCTTGCGCCGCGCACTGCCGCCCCCCGCCACTCCTTGCGCCGCGCCACTGCCGCCACTCCTTGCGCCGCGCACTGCCGACCCCCCCCGCCACTCCTTGCGCCGCGCACTGCCGACCCCCCCCCGCCACTCCTTGCGCCGCGCACTGCCGACCCCCCCCGCCACTCCTTGCGCCGCGCACTGCCGACCCCCCCCCGCCACTCCTTGCGCCGCGCACTGCCGACCCCCCCCGCCACTCCTTGCGCCGCGCACTGCCGACCCCCCCCGCCACTCCTTGCGCCGCGCACTGCCGACCCCCCCCGCCACTCCTTGCGCCGCGCACTGCCGACCCCCCCCCGCCACTCCTTGCGCCGCGCACTGCCGACCCCCCCCCGCCACTCCTTGCGCCGCGCACTGCCGACCCCCCCCGCCACTCCTTGCGCCGCGCACTGCCGACCCCCCCCGCCACTCCTTGCGCCGCGCACTGCCGACCCCCCCGCCACTCCTTGCGCCGCGCACTGCCGACCCCCCCCGCCACTCCTTGCGCCGCGCACTGCCGACCCCCCCCGCCACTCCTTGCGCCGCGCACTGCCGACCCCCCCCGCCACTCCTTGCGCCGCGCACTGCCGACCCCCCCGCCACTCCTTGCGCCGCGCACTGCCGACCCCCCCCGCCACTCCTTGCGCCACGCACTGCCGACCCTGCCTATGTACTGGGAAGGTGGAGGAAAAGTTTTTTTCTACTGTTTGCACTGGCCAGGATGTTAGGCACCCCTGAAACCTGCACACGTCGTGCTTTACACACTCCTGACCCCTGCGCTCTCCTTGCATTACACAGTCCTGACCCCTGCACACGCCTTTCATTACGCACTTTTGACCCCTACACACTCCTTGCATTACGCACTCCTGCACCTCATGCATTACGCACTTCTATACAACAGGTTCTACTGTGCACAGTTTCTACTGTGTACACTGGCTTGTGTAATAAACACTCCTGACCCCTGCACTCAGTGTGTATCTGTCTCAATGTCTGACTCTTGCTCCAAAGTCTGTGACCAATTATTTCAGGGCGTGTTAAAAATAGGGGCCTGAATTTGAGAGTGTGACTACAAATGGAGTGTGATTTGCAGGTTTGGTTTAAAATTGGGCATGGTCAGTAGATAGTCCCCAGATTTAATTTTGAAAATCTGGCAAGCTTAGAATACATGACAACTTACCCAGCATGGCAGTACTGATGTCTATTCCAACCCAGTGATGTCCCTGCTCAGTTATGTAGTCTCCACTCAGCCCTGAGCCACAGCTACAGAATAAATGGGAGAAGAATTGTAATAAAAAAAGTTTGTATTCCACAGGATATACACAAATTTAATGTAAAAGAACATTCTATTAAATTCCTGATGAGGCAACATACCCCACATCCAGCAGGTAGCACGGCTGATCTTCTCGCAAACACAAGAGCTCTACCGCACGCTCTGACATCTGCGACTGGATCTCTATTATACGAGAACTAAGTAAAAAAAGAAAAAAAAAAAAAAAAAGCAATAGCAATCTCTTAGCATACAGCTATAATTGTCTGCCAAACTGAGTGCACAAAACACATTGCTTCCTTACTTCTGTGTATATTTTCTTGCTTGATCTTCATTGTAAAACTAAAATAAAACAAAACAATTAAAACTGCAGCAGTTGCAAAGTAGACAACAGATAGAAAATGGTGATCTGACCATACATATAGTAAAGTAGTATTGAACGTAAATTTGGGAAAAACTGCTGACAAGCAGGGTTTTTATATATATATAAATAAAAAAAAAAGACCCTGTCATAAATGCTTCACCTTAGCGTTTCAGCGGTAATGCAATCTGAGCCATGCATGTGCAATTCAGATCACACTTACAGCACCCACTGTCTGCTGTGGTCATGTGACTCCCATGCGCATGTGCGGCCCAGCCATTCAAGAGGTTGAAGAGATGCAACCCAGAAGAAAGACCGGTCAAAGATGGAAGCACCCGGTACTAGTGGGTCTATTTTTTTGGCAGAGTTTAATACCGCTTTTAAGCTGAACTCCAAGCATGGCTTGTATTGCATTGATACATTGGTCCAACTTCTACCAGTGGAGATATTCAAATTGCAATGCATACCTTTAGGTCGATTGTGGAAATGAATTATCACTGTAGTAGGCACCGCTAGCATGGTGATAACCGCTGTCCTATGGATCCCATGACAAGCGGCTGCATAGTGAACATGGGAGAGGTTCTTTACCAGCTCAGCTCGCTGAGAGGCTGAGCCATCTGCCGGTCCAGGCATCTGGGTGGATCCTGACTGTAAAGTCGGGATCTTTCGAGAGCCTAGACCATCTGAGTGATGTCAGCCGGGCTGTCGGCTGAAAATGGGTCACAGGAGTGCACTGCACTCCTGTGATCCATAGGAGAAGTAGGACCAAAAAAGTGATGGCCATACTTCGCCTTTAAGCACAAGGTGCCTGTTTCTCTCAGCTGGCTCCAGCTGTAAAGGGAAAGTGATCTGGTGGCTGTATAGCCATCGATCACTTTCACAGTGCAGGCAGCATGGTTTCCCCCAACTGTGTGGTTCCTGGGCTTTCTCTCACTTTTACCTGGAGCCCAGGACCACATCAAAGGGCTTCATAATAGTGGAAGGAGATGAAGAACATCCACTCTTTGATCATCTCCTCTGTCTGGAATGAATCAGAAAGCAATGATGATTTTGTTGGTTTCGGAGCAATCATGTAACCAAGCAGATCTCTGCTCGGTTAGATGCTTTGGAGAGTAGGGGAGACAATGGGGACCAATAGACCCCCAATGTCTCCATAATGATTACCTATCATCTGCCCAATGATATGACATTAGGGCTTGTTAACCCCTTGTGACAGCAATAAAGTTAAACAACATAAAAAAGTTAAAGTGGCTGTAAAGCATAAACATTTTTTACCTTCATGCATTCACTGTATTATGCTGCGTACACACGACCGTTTTTAATGACGAGAAAAATTCAATTTTTTAAAATGGTCATTAAAAATGATCGTGTGTGGGCTTCAGAGCATTTTTCACGAACATGCTCTAATTTTTCTCGTCGTTTTTCAAGTCGTGTTTCAAGTCATGAAAAACGGCCGTGTGTAGGCTTTAACGACGTGAAAAAAAATGTGCATGCTCAGAATCAAGTATGAGACGAGAGCGCTCGTTCTGGTAAAACTAGCGTTCGTAATGGAGATAGCACATTCGTCACGCTGTAACGGACTGAAAAGCACGAGGCCGAATCGTCGCTCAACAAACTTTACTAACATGAAGGGTGGCGCCATCCGAATGGAACTTCCCCTTTATAGTGCCGTCGTACGTGTTGTACATCACCGCGCTTTACTCAAGCATTTTTTTCCACGATAGTGTGTAGGCAAGGCAGGCTTGAGAAGAATAACGTCGAGAAAAATGCTGTTTTTTTCAATGACATTAAAAACGGTCGTGTGTACGCGGCATTAGGGTAAAAAAATGTTTTAGCACCCAATGTTTACGTGAGCCCAATCTGGATCCAGCGCTATGCCTGCCTGTAGTGGCTCTCTCCTCTTCTCCCCACTCCCACAGGCTTTGCGGAGGCAGCAGGAGCCATTGGTTCCCGTTTCGGTCAGTCAAAGCCAGCGGGGGGGGGGGGGGGCGAGTCTCGCTGTCTGTGTCTATAGAGGCAGCCAGTGCAGCTCAGGATGGAGCCCGCAGGTGTGCCACCCAGGGTTGCCAACCACCAGTAAATTTACGGACAGTTTGTAAAAATCTGTGATTTTTTTACAACTGCCAGTAAATATCAGGGGCTGATAATTTCATGCTGTGTTGACATTTTAAGTATAAATCAAGGAAATTACTTTGTTATAGGTATTATCAGTGTTTCTATATCATGTTTATACTGTTCAAATATTCACTGTTAGTTTTCAATAGGAGTTCTGTAATTTCTCTGGTTGGCAGTAAAAAAGGTGTGCCGCCAGTAAATTTTCCATGTTTTGTTAGTAAAAAAATGCAGCGGGAGGTTGGCAACCCTGGTGCCACCATAGGAAACAGCTTCCTATGGTGGCACACACCGAGAAGAGGAGGAGACAGGAGTGCCAGCGGGAAACCTGAGAAGAGGATTGGCGCCACTCTGCGCAATACTATTGCACAGTGCAGGTAAGTATTTTTTTTTTTTTTTAAAAAGACAATTATAATAAAATGTATTAAAAAAACATTTAACCGCAATCCCCGCTGCTCTGCACACCCACATATACAAACACTGCACAGGGTGCGCACGTGTATGTAAACCGCAATTGTGCAATATCGTGATGAACACCCGAGTGAGAGCAATAATTCTGGCACCATAGATCACAGCAAACTTTAAACTGATGAGCTTTAAGCAGGGAGTCTCAAACTGGAGGCCCTGCAGCCCTCCAAAACTACAAGTCCCATCATGCTTCTGCCTGTGGGAGTCATGCTCGTAACTGTAAGCCTTGCAATGCCTCATGGAACTTGTAGTTTCGCAACAGCTGGAGGGCCACCAGTTTGAGACCCCTGCTGTAAAGGATATTAGGGTACACGCATTTTTAAGACTTAACGCGTTTGGTATCTATTTACTCAACGCCACCTCATCTTTTATATTTTACTAAAAATTTAAGTATCAGATTGTGTTTATCTGCACCAAAATTATTTTTATATTTTCCTGAAAATGTGCTGCAAACAGTTGCACAAATATCGTGCAACATAAAAAAAAAAAAAAAAGACTGCAGCTACTATCTTTTTATTCTACAGGGCCTCTGCGTTCAGAAAATATAGAAAGTTCTGGGGGGGGTTAAATCATATTATAGCCCAAAACGCAGATTTTTACATGTGTGAAAAAAAACTGCTGTAGCGCCAAACTGCTTAAAAGTAAATGTCCAGCCATACGAATGTTTATCCGTCCCTTCTCCCCTCTCACCAGTTCTGGGGGTCCAGTCTGCTCCGGCCTCCTCACACTCCCAGCCATGATACCAAAACTCTATACTCGTGCTGTCCGCGCGCACATTGTACGTCAGGACACACAGCACTCTAGTCGGTAGATGGCGAGCCATTTTTGTCTCCGCAATTTTGACATTTCATTGGGGTTATAACCAAGGCTAGACATACAAAAGTCTTCAACAAAATGGCCTCCTTTGGCTCTAATATTTGGAGACCAGAAATATGGGAGGAAGTGCACTCTTGTAATCTGCGTTGAGATTTGTGCGTTTCAAGCCTCGCTGTGGATTTGTATCCTTAATTTGATTGGTTAAAATTCTTACGCGTTGCGACTTGACTGCCAATTGAACAGCTTGGACTGTGTGCCGCCGTGACTCCGCCTTCCTTGGCAGCGTGTCATGCTACTGGCTGCCGGACACCGGCCTCTGCTCCGGTAGACATGGCGGAGGTCAGGCTGAGGTTGTTGCAGAGAAGTGCTCAGTTTCCGATAATAGAAGATGTTATCCTGGGTGGCCGGGCTCGGGAGGCTGTGCTGGCTCCATTCTGTGTAGGTAACAGAGAGACAGCTGAATGCAGCCATAGGAAGCGGACATTGTGGCCCTCAGTTCTCAGGGGCCAGTGTAGGTGTGTGCCAGGTGACATGCCACAGATTGCCACACCGGGGGCCCGCTTCTACAGTCAGGGGAGTGGCCCCAGAGCATCCTTCCACCAGACTGGGGGTCGCCGCAGTAGGTATAACAATGGATCGGTGCAGTCGGAGGAGCCGATGTACACGTCCCGCACCGGATACTACGACATTCTGGAGGTTTCCGGCAATGCCACACAGGCTCAGATTAAGACCGCCTACTACAAGCAGTCCTTCCGCTTCCATCCGGACCGCAACGCCGGCAACGAGGCCGCCAGCAGGCGCTTTGGCCAGGTGACAGAGGCCTACCATGTCCTGGGCAGCACCAGCCTGAGGAAGAAGTATGACCGGGGCATTCTGAGCCTGGAGGATGTCCGCACCGCCAGGAAGCCCAGCGGGAAAAGCCCATCACGTAAAGAGGCCGCTGGCCAGAGACAGGCGTCTAGTGCCTCGTCCACCTTCACCCCTACCAAGCAAATGTTTGACTTTGACGCGTTTTACCAGGCGCACTACGGAGAGCAGTTGGCGAGGGAGAAACTCTGGAAGGAAAGACGGGAACAGATTGAGAAGGCGAGGAAGGAGAAGAACATAGGATCAGAGCTGAATAAGACGGCTGAACTGGTTGCTGTGTTCATATTCCTACCGACCCTCTTGTTGTACTTCTTACTCAAGGGCTGACCAC
Organism: Rana muscosa; assembly: GCA_029206835.1. Classification (NCBI taxonomy): domain Eukaryota; kingdom Metazoa; phylum Chordata; class Amphibia; order Anura; family Ranidae; genus Rana; species Rana muscosa. The sequence goes on along the minus strand of CM055117.1, from coordinate 206,142,305 downwards.
GGCCTGCCACATTCACCACACCAACGATCCCTCTATCGGAGTTGTTTGAAGCCCGCAGCCAAACGTTTATGGATACTGGTGCTTGTTTGGGTGTCTGATTAGACATTGCTTTGGAGCCCATTTAGTGTCTGAGGGGAACATCCTCTCTTCAAATCTGCTCATAGCGGGCAATCTGACTTTCCTTGTCTGTCTTCTAGTGCAGATTGAAGAATGAAACTGAGATTCTGATTGGTTACTTTGGAAGACAGAGACAGTCCTTCTCTCAGACCCTGATAAAGAAGGCTAAATGTGAAATCGTAACAGAAAGCTGTTTAAATCAAATGCCATATTTGTCCTTTCTTCATGCCTCACCACGTCATCGCGTCTGCTGTGCCGCCCTCCAGGACAGCCTCTTGACTAGCAAATAATATACTTAACTCCTGACACGCTTGCTGTTCCACTTGGCTAGTCTAAAAAATACACTAGAGTGGGAAATATATGCTGATATAGTGAAACATCGGGAAAGGAAAATGACTGCATTTGATATAGAGCTGCACGATTAATCTTTAAAAAATCGCGATCTCAATTCAACCCCCCTCACGATCTCTATGCAGAATTTCCTGATTCCTTAAAGCGGAGCTCCACCAAAAAAAACAATATTAAAAGCCAGCAGCTACAAATACTGCAGCTGCTGACTTTTAATATTAGGACACTTACCTGCCCTGGAGTCCAGCGACGTCCGCAGCAGAGGACGAGCAATCGCTCGTCACTCTGCTGCCCCCACCGCCATCCTCGGTGAGGGAACCAGGAAGTGAAGCCTTGCGGCTTCACTTCCCGGTTCCCTACGGCGCGAGTCGTGCTGCGCCGTTCTGACTGGTCCTCCTGTGTTCTGGGAGCCGAGTGTCTCCCAGAACAATACGGGTATTCTGCTGGAAGTGACGTATTTCCCGCAGAGAGGACTCCCGGAAGTGGGTGAAAATACCTGTCTTAGACAGGTATCTTCACCCCCCTCCCCCCTGAAAGGTGTCAATTGTGACACCGGAGGGGGGGAGGGTTCCGATGAGCGGATGTTTGACTTTAGGGTGGAGCTCCGCTTTAATGTAACAAGTGTAGAGAGTTCTCTGCTGTCAAAAGAAAAAAACCTGCCTGACAAGTTTTTCACAACATTGTCTGTGCTGGTAGAGAACTATAAAACAGTGTTACTTTCCCTTCTTAGATCAAAGGGATGAACTTCAGTGAGTAAATGAAGGAAGTTTAACCACATAAAACCTTTTTTCTTACAAAGTTAAAATCCAGTATTTTTTGCTAGCAAATAACTTGAAACCCCCAAACATATTATATATATATATATATATATATATTTAGCAGAGACCCTAGAAAATAAAATGGCGATTGTTGCAATATTTTACGTCGCACTGTATTTGCACAGCGGTCTTTCAAACGCATTTTTTTTGTGGAAAAATACAGTTCAATTAAATAAAAAAATAAAAATAAATAAATAAAACTAAACAGTAAAGTTAGCCCAATTTTTTTTTTTTTGTATAATGTGAAAGGTGATGTTACACCGAGAATCGTGAGAGAACTGTGATCTTTATTCTAAAGCCTCGTACACACGGCCGAGAATCTCGTCATTAAAAACATGTCGTTTTTTTCGACGAGATCCTTGGACAAGAAACTTGTCCCGGCCGAGTGTACACACGCTCATTTCAAAGAACCCGCGGTTCTTTGAATGGAGCGTACGTGGTGACGTCATCGAATACGACGAGCTTGCGCTCGTCACATTTGATGCCGTCGCCACCATCTTGGTTCACCCTACCTATGCCTAGGAAGCTACCGCGCATGCGTCAAAGTCATTTCGAGCATGCGCGGGCTTCCCGGCGAACAGGTAAGTGTACACACACACAATTTTCTCGTCGAGAAACAGGCTGACGAGAATCTCGACGAGAAAATAGAGAGCAGGTTCTCTATTTTCTCGTCGAGATTCTTGTCGCTTTTCTTGACGAGAAACCATACACACGAACGAATTTCTCGGCAAGAAATCTCTGCCAGCAAGTTTCTTGCTGGTTCTTGCCGAGAAACTCGGTCGTGTGTACGAGGCTTCAGCCAAGAAAATTGTGATTCTCATTTTAGCCAGAATCGTGCAGCTCTAATTTTGATAACGCTATTTATTTTTCCTGATGACTCCCTGTGTCGGGTACAGAATAGTAATTAAAGAGACGCATGGGTGAGTGCTTGCCAAAAAAAAAAAATGTAATTAGATTTAAATACAGCTTAAAGTGGAACTCCAGGAGTTGCAGAACTTTTAGAAATCTGCTGGATTATAAGGGGATAAGTCCAGCGATGTGAATGCCACCTCATGGACTTCTCTCTTTTGTTTACTATTTACATTTTTTTTTTTTTAACTGATCACTGGGTGTGCAGCTATCTCTATACCCCTGACACTCTGAAAGGAGAGAGGCTCTTTGCTACATAGCAGCCGCTGTGCCCACCCCTCCATTGTCCATTCACTGAATGCTTTGTAATGTGTAAATGGGTTGACAAATGATTGGTTTAGAGGAGGGGAGGGGATAGGTAGAACAGCTGCAAACAATTCTGCAGCTGTTGTATTAGAGGCCCGAAGGTCCAGTGCTGAAGAGTTGTAAGTATAACGATAGCTGTACTCCTGGCAATCTGTAAAATGTATATAAAAGAGAGAAGGTGGCATACACCTTGTTGGACTTAACCCTTTATTAGCCAGCACATTTTTTTAAAGTGCTGCAATTCCTGAAGTTCCTCTTTAAGTTTCCATGCACACTGGCTTAAAGATCCCCTTTACTCTACAGGAGTTTTGTGTGTAGTAGTTCATTGTTATCCTATGTATCCATGCACATTATGAAGTTTAGGGGCATATTTTAAGCTCAGTTTTTAGGGACAGGAAAAAAAAAAACCCTTCTGGTTTGTTTTTGATTGGAGCTTTCTGGCAGAAATAATGCAAAACATTCCTAAACTTCTGCACAAAAAATGCTCTTTTTTTTTTTTTTTTTTCTGCCAAGGGAACTGGTGTGTTTTTTAAGCCCAGCCTGCATGGAGCCTAAGAGAAAATACCATTCCCAAAATGAGATTGTGCTGTCACATCCATGCTGCCATAACAAATAATGAAAGTGGTTTGGGGTTGACTTGCAGCCTTATTGTTTCTGCTGGAACACCTGTGAAGAACACTCCTGAAGAAGTTATGCGTCTGGTCAAATGCACCTTTAGCTGGACTGGGGAGGAACACCAATAACTCTAAGCAGCTGCTGTCAGCAGGATGGAATAATTTTTGTGGATGCCAGCTGCCCTTTTTTGGGACCACCATAAAATAATAAGCAAACTGTCTGAGAACTTGGTGCTTACTGACCTCTTTAGATTGATCAAGATGAGGCATGTTGTATCCAGTGCGTGTTTCTATCCCCTTTTTCTGTGGTCTTTGACAGCAAAAAAAAGGAACAGCGAGGTTGGCACGGGTTGTCTTTTATTGGCTAGTCAACAGGTTGTCCTGGGGGCCGAGCATGACCCAGATGTGGTGGATGCGATGCCAGCCTCATGCTGTCACACTTGGCGCAATTCCAACACAGTCACCAGTGTCCAATGCATTCTGCAGTTCACTTTAACAGTTACCTAACCAGTCCAGTGGCTTCTTTTTCCCTGTAGTTGCTTTTAACGATAGACGTGAAGGCTGTAATTGGAGACACAGAAAAGGGTCTGCATTGGTATATCTCCATGGAGGCGTATTGTGTAGTAAGAATGCTAGTTGCAGAATGTGGTGGCAGCTGCCAATTCTTATCCCCTTAGGACTCACATGGACCACTAACTAGGCCTATACACCTCCCAGATCAGCGTATTCCTGCAGACAGAACAGTCAGGTGTTTACGATCAGCTGAGGACAAGAAGCATGTAAAAATGAATGACAGCCTGAAACTGTCCAGGGCTGTTCACATGTAATCGCTTCATGTGAGATTACATGCGGATAGTGTCAGGTCGTTATTGATTTGTACAGGTATCCTGTCCACAGCTAGTCAGAAACACCTGGCTGTTCTCACCACAGAATGAGATACGCGGATCTGGGCAGTGTTCGCCCTAATTGGCCATGTGCATGATCCCTAAGGCATGTAGATGTTGTATGTGGCTTTTAAGGTGCTGGGACTTTTAGTACAAGTGAAAAATTGAGAGCCACGAGTTGCCTACTCTTGGTAGTAAACCTGTTACAAACTTGAGCAATTCACCCTAATGAAAAATGCATGCACAGAGGTTACCTTTAGTGGAAACTGTATGCCAGGAAGTTCGGTAGCCCAGAGAATGCACAGCTCCATTTACATTTGGATCTTGGCCTGCCCTGTCTTATTATTGGCCCCTTAGGATGATCACCATAAACGTTTACAGTATTTGTAAAATCAACTATAGATTTACCTAAACTAATCTTAAAAGATAAGTATGGGTTTTGGGGTTATTGTAGAATCATACTTACCTAGGTGGATGCAGCATCAGACCGATGCTGCATCTGTCCCCGGCGCCTCTTCACTGCTAATCGAACATCGCCGATGGCTCGGTTCTCTCAGCTCCTGAGCAGAGAGCTGCTGCATGTCAATCAGCAGCTCTACTGCTCTGCTCCTCCACGCTCACTGGAGCGCTGAGCTGTGGAGGGGCAGGAAGCGGCCATCTCAGCGGCTCGCCGGGAGGCTGAGACGGCCATCAGTCCAGGCAGCTGCCCGATCCAGACTCCCAGAATCTGGAGGATGCGGTGCCTGGGCTGATCTGTGTGACATCAGCAGAGAGCAGACTTCAGACTGCTCTCTGCTGAAAACAGGTCACGAGTGCTAAAAGAATTGCACTCTTGTTACCCATAGGAGAAGCACTCACAGCCAAACGGGCTCAGGCTGGACTTCTCCTTTTAAAGTGTTTCTTCACCCTGTAAACAAAAATGTAAAAGTCAGCAGCTACAAATACTGTGGCTGCTGACTTTTAAAACACACACTTACCTGTGCTTGGATCCAGCAATGTCCTCAAGCAGCCCGACTCTTTGCCAGTCATCAGGCGCATGCGCAAACCGCACTGGGCCCCGTGATTGGTCCTGCAGCCTGGGGGGGGGGTGCCAAACTTCCATTTAGATCGCAGCGGCGATGTGACCGGAATTTGGAGCGAGTACTTGTGGAAATCGGTTACCCGCTACCCTCCCCCCAAAAAAAACCCAAATATTGGAGTGGAGAAGGAAAAGTGGAACTTCCCCTTTTGGGTGAAGTTCTACTTTAAGACCTATTTAGTCTATCCAATCAATTTTTATTCAGTCAAGCAGGCCCTTGAACTTCAGGCCTCATGCCCACGGACGTTTTTACAGCCGCGTTTTTGAGCGTTTTTTACAGCTTAAAAACGCCTGTCCATGTTAGTCTATAGCTTCATGCCCACCTAGACGTTTTTGAGCTGCAAATAGCATAGACGTTTTTAAGCTGTAAAAAAAACCCAGGACCAGTGCGTTCCTCAGCGTCAGAATTAGGCATAAAAAAACGCGAGCGTCAAAAAACGCTCAAAAACACGCACTAACGCGCAAAAACGCGCACTAACGCGCGGTCGCGTTTTTAGCTCCGACATTATTTTTTTTTTTTTCAAAAAATAAATAAATATTTACAATAACATGGACAGGCGTTTTTAAGCTGCAAAAAACACAGCTGTAAAAACGCCAGTGGGCATGAGGCCTCATAGTTTTTAGTAGAGCTAAAGGATTTTACTGTCTGGTTGTAATGTGTTCGTGTGATGGGCAGCCGAGATTTGTATATGGTTTTATCTGCCTACATTTCTGCATCTACATTTATACATTTAATTTTTCACCGTTAATCTCTGCTTGTGCATGTTTTCATCATAGGTTCTGGTTTGTGACCGGTTTACTTTACATACAAAAAATATTATATGACTGGTTATGATAAATTATGTACTGTTATTTACAGCACAGACAGATGACAGCAGAGCTACATCTAGTTTGCGGGGAAAAACCCCCCCACATTGTGTTGATTTAGGGCACTAAGCACTTTTGATAACCTGACGTTCTTCGGCGTCCAAAGTACATAGGTTGAGATTTATGTATGGCGCTGCAAGATTGTTGGGTGTAATAAATAAAAGGAATCTTTAGAACGTCAGATGCAATATGCCATTCTATGACTTCCAGGCAGCTTGATGGCTCAGGGCGGTGAAGAAAACTGGAGTCCTTTTCAATTCCACAGTCACTAATATGTGGCTTGGGAGTCTAAGGGCTCGTTCACTTCACACCATAGGTGCATAAATACTAATGGGAAAACCATGCAGATTTTACTTGCAGAAATATAAGTTTACATCAGTTTTCGTGTTTCAGTCAGTTTTTATGCAGTTTTTATGCACATTGACAGTTTTTACACATGTTTCAGTTATGTGCTCTATTCACACCAATATTGATTTCATGTCGGTTTTGTTTCCATGCAGAAAACTGCAAACAAATTGCAGATTCCTGCACAGAAAAAATCCACACGTTGTGTGAACAGGGCACATAGAGAACCATTGTTTTCTTTGGGACTTTGCAGAACGCATGCAGAAAAATTGATGTCTTTGCACCATGGTGTGAATGAGGCCTAATGCCGCGTACACACAATCGGACCTTTTTCCAACCAAACTCTCATCGGAATTTCATCGGGAAAAAAATAGAACAGGTTCTATTTTAAAATTCCGATGGAATTCATCGGAATTTCTCTGATGGGGCCCACACACGGTCGGAATTTACGATGAAAAAACTCAGACGGACTCCGTCTGACTTTTTTCATCGAAAATTCCTATCGTGTGTACAAGGCATAAGAGTGGCAGTTACCATCTGATGCTTCATGATGAATCCCTTTTGCATTTCTGGCCTTACAGTGAAGCCAAGTAATAAGTGACCTGTTTCTCAAACAGTACTTTACTAAATGTTCATTATAACATGGGTGACATGTTTTATGAGTTTATTATAGTTAGCTACTGTATGTCAGGGATGTACAACTGAGATGTGCCTTTCTTACATCCTTAGACAACACTGCTGCTGCACTTTGACTATTTATTGTCATACCTGTATATATTGTATCCAAAAATATTCAGTAATGTAAAACTAAACATATAAGTGATTAAAGAATTTCAGGTGGTCATCTTACTTGGTGCTGTAAGAGAACTTTATACTGCCTAATGTGGCCACAGTACAGAAACTTACATTTTGAAAGAATGTAGAAAGAATGTGATTTAAAGCTTGTCATCCACTTTAATACTCAGAAAAAGAAAAACGGCAGACTTTATTGGTACCAGGGAAACTACAACAGTTAAAAATACCAATGCTTTATTGAATAATAAACTTACCGTATATACTCGAGTATAAGCCGAGTTTTTAAGCACAATTTTTTGTGCTGAAAGTGCCCCCCTCGGCTTATACTCGAGTCAACTTTTTGCGCCTGATCTCCCGGACTTTGGGGAGCCGGTACCGCAAACTTGGCACACATGTAGCCCCACTCTTCCTCTATAAGTGTGCAAAGTTTCTTGTCCGGGAGACCTATGGTCGGGGAGCACCGATTTTTCAAAACCGGGCACCCCTTCCATAGACTCCCATGTTAAACGGTAATTTCTCTGGTGACTTTGGGGACCCGGTACCAGCCAGTCTTAGGTTCTCTGGACCCCAAACTTGGCACACATGTAGCCCCACTCTTTCTCTACAGGTTTGCAAAGTTTCTTGCCCGGGAAACCTACGGCCGGGGAGCACTGATTTTTCAAAGCCGGGCACCCCTTCCATAGACTCCAATGTTAAATGTCAGTCTAGTCATGGACACAGTGAGGCATGGACACAGTGAGGCACACCCTAGGCTTATACTCGAGTCAATACGTTTTCCCAGTTTTTGTGGTAAAATTAGGTGCCTCGGCTTATATTCGGGTCGGCTTATACTCGAGTATATACGGTATACAAGATAAAAATGCCATGGGATGGCATATCCCTAATATAGAGTCACATCTCTCATATTGACATAATGTAATATGGCTAATTCAACACAACTTAACCTAGCAGTCCAAGAAAAAGGTTGACGCGTTTCACATAAGTGCTTCCTCAGGACCTTTTACACATAGGTCTACCTAGGATCAAAAACGGTTTGCATTATATATTTAGCAATGGCGATGACAGTTAAGCTTTATGGAGATGAAGATTCTTTTTTATTTTGGCAACTGGGAATTCTATCCCTAGCAAAGCTTGAAGTTGCGGTTAGAGACTTCCTCTTTACAGGAAGCACCCTTATATATCCTACTTATGGATTGTCTGCTGCTATCTCTTTGGATTGGTGTATGTCTTTTGTAGATCTATCCTACCCATCCCGATGCCTTTGTTGATTGCCCCCCATGGAATTTTTGAGCTATTATTTTTATAATTGAAGCTTGTGCTGGCTGTTGCCAGATGCCTAAATGACTGTAAAATGGGGTGGGTGGCGCTGCCAATTAATTAGGAGTACTCAAATGGAATAAAGTGCTATGATTACTCCTAATTATTTGGCAGCGCCACCCACCCCATTTTACAGTCATTTATACACCAGTCCCTGGGAACAGGGATCTAAAGGGGAGGCAGCAGCCTATCCATAACCTAAGTGCGGATCCCACAGAACACCCATTGTTGCCAGATGCCGTCCCTGTTTTTTATCCAGGTTCCTTATAGAAGCTGTAGATTTTAGGTAGACTCTGGTCTTCACTGTCTGGACGTGGCAACAGCCATCAATCTCCTTTGGGTGCTTTGGAGTAGAGCAAAATTAAGGACAAAGTCTTCATATAGGTGGAAGGCAGACATCATAAGCACATTTTTGGAAGTTGATTACCCTACCAAAAGCCTGGGGTATCCGAATAGTCCTGTGGATGTTTGCAGATAGCTGGAAGGGAGATTAATCTTTCAGAAGAAGGTCATCTAGATACCTTGTGACCTGAGGGTAAGATGGGGTGGGAAGTACCTTTGTGAATACTCTTGGAGCAGAGGATAGGTCAAATGGCAGTGCAACAAACTGGAAATGTTTGTCTCCTACAACCCCAATTCCAAAAAAGTTGGGATGGGGTAAAATCTACATAAAACCAGAATGCAATGATTTACAAATCTCAGAAACCCATATTTATTCACAATAGAAAATAGTAAACATATCAAATGGTTAAACTGAGAAAATGTACCATCTTAAGGCCACTTTCACACTGAAGCGCTTAAAAAACTGCCAGTAAAACACTGAGCGCTTTTGAAGCGCTTTCAATTCATTTCAATGGAGAGGGGTGTTTTTTCAGCACACTGCCTCAGTGTGAAAGCATTCATTGATTTTAATGGAAATAAGTTTTCAGGCGCTTTTCTTAGCGTGAAAGCGCCTGAAAAGCGCCTCAGTGTGAAAGTGGTCTAACAAAAAATTTACATATTTTTGAAATTGATGGCAGTATTTATATCTCAAAGTTGGGAGAAGGCAACAAAAAGCTGGCAAAGTACACAGAAGAGCTGGAGGAACATTTTGCAACCAATTAGGTTAATTGACAACAGGTCACTAATATGACTGGGTATAAAAAGAGCATCTTAGAGAGTCCGTATTTCCTAAAACTGGAGAATGCAAAATCTGGTGCAGCTGTGCATGCTAGCCAATCAGCTTCTAACTTCAGCTTGTTCAATTAAGCTTTGACAAAAAAAAAATGGAAGTTAATTGGTTTCTATGCAGAGGTGCACCAGATTATGCACTCTCCAGTTTAAGTAAATCAACCCCATTGTGTCTCAGAAGTAAAGGTTGGCAGAGGTTCACAAATCTGTAAAAATCTGTCTAAAAATTGTCAAACAATTTCAGAATATTGTTCCTCAATGTAAATAGCAAAGACTTTAAATATATCACCATCTACAGTACATAATATCATCAAGATTCAGAGTATCTGGAGAAATGTGTGTGCAAGGGACAAGGCCAATGGGGAGAATTCAATAAAGCTGCTACGCAACTTTTCTGGCATTTGTTAATGTAGTGCACCAAATTCATGAAGCATTTGCAACACTTTTGGTTCTGACAGTGACTTGTGCACCAAATTCAAGTAGTTCTAAAATGCGCCACTTCTACATTGTCTCCCGTTGAATGAACCAAATGTAAAGTGGAGCTAATTAAGACCAATTCTCTTTTAGCGTACAGCGAAAAACTGTCTCAGACAGATTTTGTGAAAGTAGAAATATGTGTGAAAATCTTGCGCTAATTATAAGTGTAGACCGCTGCACTTTTACTACTCCTTGGTAGAGCTGCACGATTCTGCCCAAAATGAGAATCACAATTTTTTTGCTTAGAATAAAGATCACGATTCTCGCTGCCTAAAATCTTTCACATTATACAAAAAATTGCATTTGAAAGACCGCTGCGCAAATACAGTGCGACATAAAATATTGCAACAACCACCATTTTATTCTCTAGGATCTCTACTGAAAAAAATATATAATGTTTGGAGGTTCTAAGTAATTTTCTAGCAAAAAAAAATGATTTTAACTTGAAAACAACAACTGTCAGAAAAAGGTTTGGTGTTTAAGTGGTTAAACGTTCCTAATTTACATACAGAAGTGTATTCCTTTGATGTAAAAGTCAAAATGATACAATGTTTAGACTTAACATTCCACTGATAGAATGTTTTAAAACTTGGCAGACTGCCCAGACTTTAGCCTTGTACACACGGCCCGAGAATCTCGTCAGGAAAAAACTTGTCGTTTTTCTTGACGAGATTCTTGGACAAGAAACTTGTCCCGGCCGAGTGTACACACGCTCGATTCAAAGAACCCGCGGTTCTTTGAATGGAGCGTACGCAGTGACGTCATCGACTACGACGAGCATGCGCTCGTCACATTCGATGCTGTCGCCGCCATCTTGCTACACCCTACCTATGCCTAGGAAGCTACCGTGCATGCGTCAAAGTCATTATGAGCATGCGCGGGTTTCCACGGCGGCAGGTAAGTGTACACACACACACTTTTCTCGTCGAGAAACATGCCGGCGAGAATCTCGACGAGAAAATAGAGAGCAGGTTCTCTATTTTTCTCGTCAAGATTCTGGTCAGTTTTCTCGACGAGAAACCATACACACGAACGATTTTCTCGGCAAGAAAGCTATCTCGGCAGTTTTCTTGTCGTTTCTTGCCGAGAAACTCGTTTGTGTGTACGAAGCTTTTGACTTTTGATGGCTGAGAGCAGAGAGAAAATTCTCTGCATACCAAAGATCGGGAAACCCTTTGTCAAGATCGCAAGAAGGAAAAAATCGCGGTAACGATTCTTGACGATTAATCGTGCAGCTCTACTCCTTGGATACAAGTAGATAATGGAAAAAAAACGTGAAGATATAAAAGGTTGCGCTGTTTCATAAACAAAGGAAACTCTTATCAAAAAAATATATGTAACAAACACAGTGTATCAACTGGTGATAAATAAAGAGTTTAATAAACAAGTGTCCATGTGTATCAAAAATTATTCCATTGGTATTCCACCAACTGTATGTGCTATCCACCGTTTCCAGTGATAATAAAGTATAACAATCCAAATAAAAATTAAATTGGCCTCTTACCAACTCCTGATGACCTCTAGATTATAAGAGATCAAACGCATGAGGTAAGTGAATGTCCGATGCCTGGCCACATCCTCTGTGTGTCTCCCAACCTCCAAGATGAATGGATGGATCTGACCGCTCCCGACTCAGCGTCCCCACACCGCTCACTCTGGACGCACTTAGAATGATCACTTTGCTTCACTCAGGTGTGTGTGCAGGATAAGGGAACACAGAAATAAGGCTCATCCTGAATGAGGCATGCTATGCTGGGACGCTGTGGAGTACACTTTCAGTGTGGAGTCAGAGTCCAGAGTGAGGGGACACTGAGCCGGGAGCTTTCAGATCCATCCATCCGTCTTGGAGGTCGGGAGACACACAGAGGATGTTGTCAGGCATCAGACATTTACTTACCTCATGTGTTTGATCTCTTATAATCTAGAGATCATCAGGAGTTGGTAAGAGGCCACTTTAATTTTCATTTGGATTGTTATACTTTATTATCACTGGGAACAGTGGATAGCACATCCAGTTAGCGGAACACCAATGGAATAATTTTTGATACACATGGACACTTGTTTTATGAACTCATTATTTATCACCAGTTGATACACTGTGTGTGTTACATATATTTTTTTGATACAAGTTTTCTTTGTTTATGAGACAGCACAACCTTTTAGATTTTGTGAATGTGTCTTACGTGCAGTGTAAAAGTGGCACAGCATGAGCCAAATTCAAATACAAGTTCTACACAGGTATATCAATTTGGCACATTCTTCACCACTTTTAGAATGCATTAAGAGACCGTTTCGCAAAATCTGTCGGCACCAGAATAACCTTGCTAGCATCTGAGATGAGTGTGATCGTACAGTAGTTTGAACATTCTTTGGCGCTACCCTTCTTTGGTATCGGAATGTAAACAAACCTATTCCAGTCCTGTGGTCATTATTGAGATTTCCATTTTGTTGGCATATTGAGTGCAGCACTTTAACAGCATCATCTTTTAGGATTTTAAATAACGCAGCTGGGATACCATAATTTTCTGTTAGATTTGTTATTAGCGATGCTTTCTGAGGCTCACTTGACTTCACTCTCAAGGATATCCAGTCAGTGACTGCATCATCGTGGTTATATGGGACATTCAGATCTTTCTTGTATAGTTCTTCTGTGTATTCTTGCCATCCAAACCACCCAGGTACAAATATACCACTCTTACCAGGCTGGTTGACAGAGGGGGCTTAGCCATGCCAGACTGCTTTAAATACTTTTTAGCAACTCAACTTGTAACAGCCTACTGGTGGCTGCAGCCTGATTTAACAAACACCTCTGTTGTATTGGAGGCGGCAATAGTTAAATCCCTGGAGGCCCTGAAGTCTCTGGCATTCAGAGATCCTAACGCCCCACATGACCTTAGCCCTTCTATGTGCACCACGCTTCGGGCTTGGAAAGTGGGAACCGCCCTAGAATCTCTTTCCCATACTGCCTTGTCTCCACATACCCCTTTATGGTTGAATCCCACACTTTCATACTAGTCCTGACCCTCAAGCCTGCTGGGCCAAATACAACATTAAGACACTGGAACATATTGCTGGGAACTCCTTTTCATATTCCCAGATCTAAATTTAACCTACCCTCTCATTTTTACTTTAGGTACCTTTAAGTTTCGCATGCCTTCAGTTGCCAATTCTTAGGTCACCCAATATCCTATTCCTACTCTAAGTTGGAGGCTATTCTTTGAGCGCCAGGTCTGGAAAAGCCCACTTCTGAGCTGTACGGTTATCTGTTGGTGGTTGGTCCTAAGCTATCCTCTCTGCTCCAGAAATGGACTGTGGATATCCCTAGACTGGATGATGATGACTGGATGGAGATCTGGGACTTTCCCTTCTCCCATCTTGTCTCGGCCAGAGACAAACTAATTCCATTTAAAATCTTGCATAGGGCATATTCTACCCCACACAGACTCCAAAAGATGGTCGCCTCACTCTCCCCAACATGTTGGAGATATTTGTACCAATCTGGCGTTTTTTTTTTTTTTCACATCTTCTGGACCTGTCCGTCTATTGTACAATATTGGCAAGACATTTTGGCAGTGATTGGTCGCCTCACACAGATAACTATACCTCTCAACCTACAATATTGTCTGCTGGGACTAGTGGAACAGCTGGCTGTGACAGTGGCCAAGAGGACCCTTATTAGACGCCTCCTTATTTTACGCTAGTAAAGCAATCACAATGTGCTGGAAGCAAACTTGCCCTCCCACACTGTCTTTCTGGATGCGGCTGATTAACACTAATTTGCCCCTTTAGGCTCAGTTCACACCTAAACCGGCCGCGTATCGCGTATGTCTGTCCTTGTTCTATGTTTCAGGGATGAATCGGGGCAGAATCTTTGCCTGAAACTGAGCCAAAGACAAACAGCGTTTCTGTGCAGTGCGCTCCGCAGCCGCCAGGAGACATGAGCCGGTCACATTTTCCTGCTATGCAAATTGGATGCAGAGAGATCCGCATCCAATTCGCATAGCTTTGAACCCAGCCTAACCAAGATACGTATTCTAATAGGGGGTACCCCCGTAAATTCCAGAAAATCTGGTCTTGTTGGCTGGACGATGCCTCCACGGCCGTAATAGAGGCGGGTGAAGTACATTAGCATTTCAGGCGATGCTATAGTGCATTACTCAGGGTTGCAATGATTTGTTACTCATGATATACTCCTTTGTATGCTGTTTGAGCCTTCAAATCATGTACTGTCCTCATATTCCTAACTGGGGTTTTATTTTTATTTTTTTGTTATGTTTGTTTATTTTATGTTGGGCCTTAATTTGTATGGCCCTGCCCTGCGTGTGTAATTTTGCACTATGTTGTGTGTACCTTGTGAAAATTTTAAGAAACAGATTTTTCAAAGAAAGGAAAAATTAAAAATAATACTTCCAAAAAATCACTGTGAACACAGTTCGCCATGCCATCCAAAATGCAAGTTGAAGTGGAACTTTGATAAAAAATAATGTACTTTAGCAAGGAACACATTACACATTATTAATTATGCTACCAAAATTAGTGTGTGCTGTAAATTGCCTCCAGCATGGTTCCTGTTTTTTCTTGCTGGAGGTTGCCATTTTGCTGAAGCTCAGAGCCCCTGAAGAGTAGTAAATCTTTAGGCTGTCAGCAGATCGTCCTCTACAAATTCAGCACAGTGGCCAAAAATAGAGACCAACTGAGCATGTATTACTAGATTCATAACACTATAGGCACTTATTTTTAATGATTAGCATAGCTATACCTGCAAAAGGGGCAAATCTGAAGTGATCTAACAGGACTGATTTTCTGACTAAAGTTTCACTGTAAAGCTTTATCATGCAAAGAAAACAATATTTGAACATGATCCAGAAACACTGCCATCTTCTCTGGGCCAAATCTCATTTAAAATGGTCTGTTGCGGGCCTAGGGGGTGCCCCAGTAGTTGTGTTGAGCCTCTCTGGGACAAGTGGAAATAAAAGTGTAGCGCTACCGAGGTAAAATTATGTATAATGGTGAATAAATACACAATATAAATATATTACTAATAAAGTGAACACATGTAACACCCAAAAGTAACATGCTGAGTGATTCTTTAGCTAAAGTGATCAAACAATGGTAATATAACCCATAATAATTAACACAAAATAAAGATATTCCCCTTGCCTCAGAGAGGCAGTAACTGACCTTACATAATCAGGATGAAAAAAGACACAAGTCTATCTTGTTCAACCAATAGAAACAAAATAAATAAACAGAAACCTCCATATACACAATCCTTTACCCACAGTGGATCCAGAGGAAAGCAGAAACACAATGAAGCATGGATCAATTTGCTTCAGTGGGGTGAAAAAAAAAACCCTTCCTGATTCCCCAGGAGGCAATATTTCCTGGATCAACAATCTCTGGTGTTATTACCTATACAATAAATGTTAATATCCCATTATATTTTTTGCATTTGGGAATAGATCCAAGTCTTTTTTTAAAACAATCCACTGAGCTGGCCAGAATTTTTTGAGGGAGCCTATTCCACATTTTCACAACTCTCACTATAAAGAAGCCTTTCTGTACGTGGACAAAACTTTGGAACTAGGAGGTACTTGTGTAGCGATTTTAGGTCCAGAATTGGACAAATACCCCCGTTGGGTTTTAGAACTCCAATTGGAAACCACTAATTGAACCCACAGATCTGAGATGTCTTTGACCCTTAGAAAGGAAAACTGTAACAGACATCTCCCAACTCTATCATGAATAAGGGTGTTGTTTCATTGGAAAAAGGGCTTTGGGATAGACTTGGTGGATTTTGTGTTCCAAGTCATATGCCAAAAGGAAGGGCTGGATTTTGACTTAGCAGTTGAAGCATGGGAAGAGTGTTGATATGCTCTGTTATTTGAGGAGGTAGAAGCCCAAGGAAGAGACTTTGGAAATTTGCACTGTGGAAGAAAGACCTTTCCTCCTGTGACATCTTTGATGAATGCCAAGCTCCTCACCAAAGAGCCTCCTTCAAGGGGTATACTGTATGTGTGAGGTGGCTTACAGGTGACCAAGCTTTGAGCAACAAGATTCTGCATATCTTGACACAAATCTTCAGACTGGTTCTGATTTCTATTATGACTTGTTCTAGGGCATCCACACAAAAGAGCAAAGCACAATGTAATTTCTGTAATTGTTCAAACAGTACAGCCCTGGAATACAGGATTGTGTTCATTGCTCTAGTTCAATTAGCTGGGATTGGAAAAAGAAACTGCAGAAAAAGCTGGTTGCAGAGCTGGGCCTACAGGAGTAAAGAGAGCCTTTAAGAGCATTTAAAACTTTGTCAGAAAAATCCTTGAATTAAGGAATATATTCTATAGGTACAGTAAGATGTTTAAGACTGAAATGGCAAGATCTACTACCAGAACAGACCACCTTTTCCTAAACTCTTTTTCTACTGGATAGAGTTCCGCAATGATTCTCAGGGTTAAAATCTTTTCTGGATTGACCCAATCATAATAGATTGCCCATTCTATTTGTTCATGAAAAGGAAATGTCTTTTTAGACTAAGCAGGTCTCAAAGGGGCATGGCGTGACATAAAAGAACTATGGGGAACAATGCAGTGAGTATTTCAACATTGGCAAGCATATTGCATGAAGCCATACCGTAAGGTGTACAGGGGGTGAGAAGTTTTCCACAGCCTCCTCTAACACAGTTTCTGGGTCCTCTTCATTCCCCACCATGTATAGCATTTCTATAGCAAGCATATCAGGACAGACTCAGGTAGAGACAGAGAAGGAGCCTGGCGCTTTTGTGCTCTGAACAGTGTTGGCTGTAATAAAGAGGTTTGTTGTCTGAGGATTCTGACATAGTTGCATAAAAATTGCCTCATGCTTCGTACACACGGTCGGATTTTCCGTCGGAATAAACTCTGATGGGTTTTTCCGACGGAATTCCGTTCAAGCTCTCTTGCATACACACTGTCACACCAAATTCCGACCGTCAAAGAACACAGTGACGTACAACACTACGACGAGCCGAGAAAAATTAAGTTCAATGCTTCCGAGCATGCGTCGACTTGATTCTGAGCTTGCGTGGTTTTTAGTCCGTCGGAATTGCATCCAGATGAACGGAAATTCAGATAGAAAGTTTTTCCGTCGGTAAACAAGAGAATATGTTTTCTTTCTAAGTCCGTCGGAATTTCCGACGGAAAAAGTCTGATGGGGCATACACGCGGTCGGAATATCCGATGAAAAAATTCCGTCTGACTTTTTCCATCGGAAATTCCGAGCGTGTGTACGCGTCTTTAATCAGGTATGCTACTTGTAAAGTGCCTGAGACAGAACTAGAATCAGAGGCAGAGACCGGGGATAAAATAGGGTCCTGCTGTGGTGCAAGGGAATGATCATCACTCTGAGTGTTGAGTTTTTTGCAGGCCTTCAGCAGAGCAAATATTTGCCTGAGCTTTTACTATAATTCTCTTGCACCTGCTTTCTGCCATTACGATCAGTGAGGGTGATCCCTTGTGGGGTACTTACAGAGTAGTGTGCAGAAATGAAGTAAGCATTCAGAGAACGCAGCAACCCAGAGGTGACTGCCCTGTAGTGAAGTTCTTGTGTGAAAAGTGTGGAAGGAGTACTTTATAAAAGGACTCTAGGTGGAAGTGGCAGTAAAGTGTGCAACCTGTGATGTGATGTAACACTTCCTCAGCCACCTGAAACTAAGCGGCTTAGTGCCAAGTTTGAAATGTTTAACACTGTGTGAATGATTAAGTTTCAAACACAATCCTGGTTTCCTGATAGTTTTAATGTATAAACGCATACTATTCAGGATGCACATATACAGTGTAAAGTAATATAATATCTCTATCATATTTACTGTGGGACAGTAACAGTGAAAGAAACAGGGTGACCCTGTCTGACCTGTCCACGTCGCTGATTCCTATTGGGTCCAGGCTTTGCCCATCACAGTGGGCATATCTGCAAAGGAGTCTTCAGGATCTGGGTTCCAAGTGCATGGAGTACAGCTCTGGACCCCTACAGCATCCTGCCACTAACTACACGTGTTGCAGCAACGAGGTGAGTGCCCATGGAGGATCCACTGCCTCAAGCAACATTAAAGGCTGTCCTCATGGAGTGGGGTCCTGGTATGGTTTCCAAGGTTTTACTGAGGTTGCACTGCCTATATTGTTGTTTTAGAAGACAGGTAAGAGTTGACTTTGAGTTAAGCAATGAGTTATTTCTCCATAGGGGAGAAGAGGTCCATTTTGACCTTAGGATACTAGCAAGAGCTTCACCAGTGTCCAATCACCTAAAACAGTGGTCTCCAAACTGCGGCCCGGGGTCCAGATGTAGCCCATTGCTTCCCTTTATCTGGCCCTTCGGGCACTATTCCATCAACTGACACCAATGATAGGACATGATTCCTCGTACTCACACCATCAATGGGACACTATTCCTCCCATTGAAACCAATGATGGTGCACTGATGCAGAGGCATATTCTACTCCCACTGGCCACATCCTGACCCCCCTAAAACCTGAAGAACAGTAAACCAGCCTCTTGCTTAGAAAGTTTGGAGACCCTTGACCTAAAAAGGTACCAGCCTATATCCCCGGGTCTATCAAGCATGTGTCCTGTACTATACAATTAGGATAAAGCAGAACTCAAGGAATTATCTTAACATGTTTATAGAACTACGCAATGTTCAAACCCAAAAACTACAAAAAATATGGAATTTGTTTCACAGCTTTTCTACACTTTCTTTTACTAGTATCATACTTGTGAAAAGCAACCCATAGAGAGGTTGTCAGTGCAGTCTTAAACCTCGTACACATGATGAGAATATTAGACGAATGATAATCCATTTTTGGGTTTCTTTTGCATGCTAGTACCATATCGAAAATGAAAAGGTTACTAAAGCTACGAAAATTCTCATATGACAGAATATAACTTCGTAAGTGATGTAAATGTGTTGTATATTAATGTAGTATGCACGTTTTTTTTTTAGACTAATACTGTACTGATTCAATGAAAATAGTTTGTTCTGGATCATGAGAAACCTTTTCGTGTTTGTCCCTTCAGATAATTTTGCATGATAGCCTCTATTAAACTTTGTACCAACGATCAGATTATCGTACAATCACTTTGAAAGCAATATTTTTCATCCAATTTTTTGATTCTGTGTACTAGGCATTACCATTGTGGTTTCTGTCACTTGTGGTCAGTTTGCAGAACTATTTATAGAGGCGGATTAAGGCAGAATAATGGTTGTTTGAAGCAACCTTTTTGAAGTTCACAGATCATTAACCACACTAATTAGTCAATGAGTGAGGAGTGTAGCTGAAAACAGCTGAGCAGCAATTAGAGAAAATGAAAACAGGCCAGACCCTCCAGCTGAGCAGAGGAGACCTATACAACAACACTGTTACAAATCCTGCTATGGAGGACTATTTGGGGTGCACACTAGCTATGTTTTTGCTCCAAAAGAAATCAGACAAGAACAAATTGGAAACAAAAATGAGAAAGAAACAGGATTTATTTGTATATATCAGAGGATCATAAAGAGTTACATCAACCAAACTACTGCGCAGACTGAGTGACACGCAGTGTACACACAGAAACAAGAGGAGAGGCATCTGAACCCACATCTGCAGAGCCTCACTGCACATACCCTGCACTCACCAAACCAACATTCTAGGCGCATTGATTCTGCCGCACACTGGCAGACGTCACTGTGTACTCACCAAATCACACTTGCAAAGCACAGGTATACAACAACATTCATCAGCACGCATACAGAATGACAATCATTTTATACTATTGCTCACACTGCACTTTATTAATCTTTGTCTGGCAAATATCATATTCTCCCTTTCATTTTCTTAGTACATCATAACAGAATGAAAGGAAAGCTCTGGTTGATACAGGTGACAATTATAGTTCTTCTTTTTAGACACTGATTAATAAAGCCTACAGATCTCTGAACTCACTACAAAGTAATGAAGGACAAATATCCATAAAGACTATTCTTTCATGTAGAAGTTCATACACACATAAAAGAATCAAACCCACACAGAGTTTATGAAATGTATACTTCTGAATACTGTTCAGATTGATTATGAACGCTAGAGAAACAGGTTTCTCATTAGTTTTCAGTAGTTATTTTTTAAATTGATGCAGTTTTTTAATCGACCATCCCCACATCTCATAAAAAAATGTAAAGTATATGTCAAGGAAAAAAAACATTTGCACCACATCTCTGCAATATATGAACATTTCTCAGTGTTTTATATCTTTACAGATCCTGCAAATACAGAAAAATACCTGTTATAATCTGCCAGAAATGCACTCAGCTTTTATGATTTTTTTAAAATCTTGCTGTGTGAAAGTCTTAGCATTCGCACAAACTGTGGTGAATAAACTAATTAACATTTTTGATATGAAAATTTATTTTCTATGCATTCACTATAATTGTCATTTCCATCAAGTGGCCATGATGCAGTATTTTCCTGAAATACCACAATCAGGAAAATGAAGTTGATAATCATAGAAACCATAGAAAATTACATTTGACAAACATTACAAGGATTATGCGAATACTGCGATATTTTGTACAGCAAATTTAGATCTACAACTAAAACTTTTTTTTTTTTTAGTTTTGTATCGAGTTGGGATGTATTAGAACTCAGGTTTTACTGCCATCAGATTCCTTCACTTCCCATCTGGTAAAAAGGATATCTCCAGGACAGAAAATGTGGGGAAATCTCACCAAGAGCAACACAGAGGGAAATTCTAGAAACAATGTCAGTTTTTTATGGTCGTTGGTTTCTCGGTTGAAATGTTTTCCTGACTTCCTGTCCAGGAAAAGGTTGTCCCCAGAACATAATGTTAGGGGGACTCTCGCTAATGGAGTCCTGGATACAGTAAAACCTGACAGGGGTTCTAATATTTCCCCACCCTATCCAAAACTAAAAGAAGAAAAGTTTTGGGTGTAGTTACACTCTAATTTCCTATTGTGGGCTAATAAGTCACTAAGGACTGAGTGGTGTCAGCCCTGCCCAGTATCTTTTGCTAAACTACTCAGTTACTTCCACTCTTCAATCTCTACAGCATAAAACCTAATCATTCTGTATTCCCAAAAAATAGCTCTTGGGCTCTTTGAGACATTAACTTTTTTTTAAAACAGGTATAACAAAATGCTTCCAGTGAAATATGTAATACAACATAGTTGAGCAAAAAAGTTAATTGTAAGCGTTTATTTACACTTCAGAGAGAATTTGTTACCAGAGCATTTGAGTTTATAAGGAAAGTAAACAGTTTAACTCAGATTATCACTGGTGACTCGTAGTAATGTAATGAGGACTGAGTCTACAACAAGACCTGTAGATATCAAACCTTGGATACATTTTCCAGCAGTTGTAGTGCTGGAAGCCCCACATTAAGACATTGAGGCTATGCTATGTTGCCTAATGGTTCCTAACTTTAATGGCACACTTCCCTGGACATTCAATGTTCCCAAAGCTTTGGGGGGCTGGCTACCCTAACTCATTGGCTGACAAACAGCACCTCTAGCTGAGGCTTGGGACCCAACTAGTGAAACCTTAACACACATGATGCCACCATGACTGAAGTGCTTTAAATTACTAAAGAAATCTAAATTGTATACACAATACAGGGGCTGATTTATATAGGACCACAGCAAAGCTAAAGATTTTTCTTACCACCAATCAGATTTTCAAATAAAACATTAAATATAACTGGTCACTATAGATAACTTATTTATCTGTGCTCCAGTTTTTGCACTAGTTTTATAAATCAGGCTTAAAGTTCATTTAAAATAAGGTAAAATTAAAATGAAGTAAAAATAAAATTCTCTCTCGCAATTTAATTACACTTTATTTTTTATAATTCACATTGTATATCAGGTTGTACAAATAACCCTTTAATTCTAGTTTAACATCACATTTAGGACATCCTAGATAGGGAAAACAAACGTAGAAATTTTGTGGCACATTTACGGGCTTATGCTGAAGAGGTCTGAAGGCTGAGCTTTTATTTGTTATTCACAGTCAACAGATTTTCTATTTTACTCTTACAAACTGCACTAGAAACATGGAAGACGGTGTTTGACTAGTGCATTTGAAAAAAAGATCTGCTTTTCTTTGATATTTTGATTATGACACTCGATACAATTTTAAACAGAAATGGAAGTAATATTCAGACCTGTTCCTATAGAATAAAAATGTGATTATAAAAATTATAAAAGAGCAGTAGCTTAACCTGCCATTCTAAATGGATCACCAATACACTGAACTATTTCATACAATTGTAGAAAACAACATATAATAAGTCAGTTTTTAAAAAGGTACCCTCTTGTTGTATACAAGCATTCAACTCATTCCAGGTCTTTCACAAAAAGATATTTTTTAAAGTTCTGGTTGGATAGTTGAGGCCAATTATGAACTTCTCTTTTGGTTCTACAGAGTCTGTTTGAGAGGCCAAAAAATAAGTGGATACAGAGGCTAACCATGCTCATCCACTATTGAAATCTAATATAACAGATCAAGAATGGTGGAGGGTTAATAAGAGGCACACGAGGGAAAACAACATACCATGTTACTTATGAAGCAACAACTGGTACTAAGAGGTTCCAAGAGTCTGATTTTATGGAGGGATTTCATACCTAAAACACAGAACATCTATGGAAATGTTACACTGATGTCACAGGCCCTAAAAAACTTTTTTTTTTTTTACTGCTGATTATCAGGTTAAAAATAGCTGTAGCCATTTGAATCCTTCATATGTCCAGGTATCAAGGCTGTTGTCTAGTCTTCTGTTTTTTTTTTTAAACATTATGCTGGTGGGCTGTTGTTCTTAAACACTGTGTGCACAATTATTGGGCAAGTGAGTATTTGGACCAAATCATCATTTTTATACATATTGTCCAACTCCAAGCTGTAAAAACTTGAATGTTTATTGGATTTAAGCATATCAGGTGATGTGTATTTGTGTAACGAGGGAGGGTGTGGCCTAAGGAGATCAACACTCTATATCAAGGTGTCCATAATTATTAGGCAGCTCCTTTTCCACAGGCAAAATGGGCCAAAAGAGAGATTTAACCGACTCTGAAAAGTCAAAAATTGTGAAAAGTCTTTCAGAGGGATGCAGCACTTGCTAAGATATTGGGGCGTGATCATAGAACCATCCAATGTTTTGTTGCAAATAGTCAACAGGGCCGCAAGAAACGTGTTGTGAGAAAAAAAGACGCAAATTAACTGCCAAAGATTTTAGAAGAATCAAACATGAAGCTACCAGGAACCTATTATCCTCCGGGGCTGTAAATTCCAGAACTGCAACCTACCTGGAGTGCCCAGAAGTACAAGGTTTCAGTGCCCAGTGACATGACCAAGGTAAGGAAGGCTGAAATCTGACCACCACTGAACAAGACACAAAGTTGAAACGTCAAGACTGGGCCAAGAAATATCTGAAGACAGATTTTTTAAAGGTTTTATGGACTGATGAAACGAGAGTGACTCTTGACAGACCAGATGGATGGGCCTGTGGACTGGATCAGTAATGGGCACAGAGCTCCACCTCGACTCAGAGGTGGAGATGGGGTATGGGCTGGTATTATTAAAGATAAGCTAGTTGGACCTTTTTGAGTTGAAGATGGACTCAAAATCAATTCCCAAACCTACTGCCAGCAGTGGTACAGGAAAAAGTCTGCATCTTTCAAGAAGCCCATGATATTTATGCAGAACAATGCTCCATCGCATGCATCGAAAGTACCCCACTGCGTGACTAGCCAGTAAAGGCCTTAAAGATGTAAGAATAATGACATGGCCCCCTCCCTCATCTGACATAAACCCTATTGAGAACTTGTGGGCCCTTCTTAAAAGGCAGATTTATGGTGAAGGAAAACAGCACACCTCTCTGAACAGTGTCTGGGAGGCTGTGGTTGCTGCTGCACAAAAAGTTGATAGTCAACAGATCAAGAAACTGAAAGACTCCACGAATAGAAGGCTTTAGACTGCTGTTATTAAAAAGAAGGGTGGCTATATTGGTCACGTTTTTTTGTTTTGTTTTTTTTTTAAATGTCAGAAATGTTTATTTGTAATAGTTTAATTTTGTTGCATAATAATTCTGCACACTAATAGTTGCCCAATAATTGTACACACATAGATATTCGCCTAAGGAAGCCAAAACCTAATTTTTATTTCCTTTCTTAAATATTCAGGTTTGAGGTTTATTAACATTTTGGATTGACAGAGCATTGTAGTTGTTCAATAATGAAATGAATCCTCGAAAATACAACTTGCCTAATAATTGTGCACATAGTGTACATGAAATGGTCATTGCCCAATCCTGCCACTTCATCTGCCTTCTTTTGTTTTTCTCTGGTACCGCAGGTGACTGCCTTCACCTACCCTACAAGAATTAACATGCATGCTCAGTCAACTGTAAAATACAGAGATTTTTTTGTTGTTAGTTGGATTGTGCCAGCCATTCCAACCATTATCTAATGCCTCTAGACCGCTCTCTATTCACATGAATACTTTTTTATTATAATTATAAAACACTATTGGCTATTGAGCTCTGACAGCCCCTAAGGTTCCTTCACTGCCCCCCCCCCATTTCCCCCGAATGACAACCCCAAATTTCAAGAACTTCATTGTGTTGTCCTTAAAGTGTCACTAAACCACATCATAATAAAACTATCAATTAATACTGTATTACATGCTGTCCATACTCACTTAGTCACTATGGGGTTTGTTTTCTGTATTCTGCAAAAAAACCTGGTTGATCCTGCTGCTCTCTATCTTTACCTTTTGTTCATGTCCCCAATTAAGCTAGGGATTTTGCATCTGCAGTGGCAACTCTGCACATGCTCAGTTTTCAGTGAGTTTCTGTGCTGAGCATTTCCTCCCTATCACATCTGAGCAGCCCATGTGACTATAGAGTAACACATGTGGACGTATACACAGTGGTAAATGACAGCCCACTCCCTCTCTCCTCCTCCATGCCCACTAACCAGCTAAACACAATGGGGGTGGGATATTACATAGTTAGTCTGGTTAAAAAAATAAAAATAAAGACACAAGTTCATCTAGTACAACCAAATAAATTAATTACATGAAGATTGATGAAGGCTTCACCTCTCTTTTATTCTAAGACACAGGCTGAAGGGGTGTGACTGGTAGGAATCCGCTCGCACCTTGTTATTGCCAAAAGTAATAAAGATTTTATTTCAAATATATATATTTGTATGACCATCTAAAATAGATTAAGATATTTTTTTTTCTGTATTGCACAGGCTGTTTTATTTTTTATTTATTTTTTTAACATGTGACCAGCAGCAGAGGCTCCTCCTGCTTATGTTTCCCTGCAGACAGGCTGGGAAAGATCTGGGTTATGTAACAGCTGTATTTCAATTAGGAAAAAGGTATTTAGATGTTGTTGTTTTTTTATTTTAAATAATTACAGTGCCATTATCCACATTCAAAAATACAAAGGACAATGTGAATGAAATAGTGTGTGTTTAGTATTACTTTATCATAAAAAATATTATTTTAGAGAAGTTGCTATAATGATTTTAGTGGATGTAGTAGAAAGCACAATTTAAATATATATGGTTGTACCCTATAACAGCAAATGTATTAATGTCCAGACATTGTATTATCTTTATTTGTGAGCAGCAATAAATAGTTCTATTAGTATAAATATTTGTACTGTATGTATATTATGGCTCTGTTAGGTTTCCTCTTCCAGGGATGTATGCAGACTGGTGCAAGAAGAATGTGGCAGCCACATATGACAGGTAGGAAACCTTACAGTGCAAGATTCCCTCATTAAATTTACATTAGTCCAATGCCAGTTGCCATCAATATTAGGAGCAGGGCAATTTTAGCGCTGAATATAAAAGTGCAGGTAAGCATAAAAACAAATATAGCTATATGTTCACACTATACAGAAATTAATAATCCTTAGAAACATAAAATTACATTTTTGATGACGGTTAAACCTGGCAGCTATAACAATTGGATGGCATATAATTATTAAATTCTGAATGCATATGTTTGTTACTAATCTTCCTCAGATACCGCCTTAATATTAGCTTACCATACCATAACTCTTGTTTACTGACCATTAAACTATCCATTGTTTGCCATATCATTCTACTGAATACTGTTGCTAAAGTTGCCCCTACACATTAGATAGTGACACATTTTGTTCCTCATTACAGATTTCTACATAAATACAGTGGAACCTGAAATTGCGAGAAACGCGGTTAACGAGCGTTTCGCAATACAAGCTTTTTTTTTTCAAAATCCTGACTCGGTTTGTGAGTGTTGTCTCGCAAAAAGAGCAGGATTCAAGTCTCTGCGGTGTGCAGTACCGCATTTGGCCAGAGGTGCGGGGGTGCCTGTGACACTTTGAGCCGTTCGGAAACACTCAGAAATACTCCGTTCCCGAGTGTTTCCAAGCCTTTCTGAGGGTTTCCGACTGCATCGAAAGGTCTCAGAGTATTTCCGAGTTTCTCTGGGTCTTTCCGGTGCCCC
This sequence comes from Rana muscosa, assembly GCA_029206835.1. Lineage (NCBI taxonomy): Eukaryota > Metazoa > Chordata > Amphibia > Anura > Ranidae > Rana > Rana muscosa. The sequence goes on along the minus strand of CM055117.1, from coordinate 206,115,732 downwards.
CCACCTCTGGCCACATGCGGTATTGCATGCAATAGAAGTCAATGCGGAACAAATTAATCTCGTTTCCATTGACTTCTAAGGGGAAACTCGCTTTGATATGCGAGTGCTTTGGATTACAAGCATTCTCCTGGAACGGATTATGCTCGTAATCCAAGGTTCCACTTTACACACTTTTTGAAAGCTGGAGTGTGCATGCTATTACCTATAAAGGTTGACTGATCTTGGAAAACAAAGCAATTGGCAAAAATTACCCAACACTGACAATGGCTATATCACTTAGGATCAGTTGACCAGAGATGTGTGTTGTGCTCTTTTGGTGGCCATACTCATGAAAATTAGCTCAGGCCTTTGACCACTTTTAAGAGAACCAGTTAGGCTTATGCAGAAATCTGAATATTCAGTCTTAAATCGGTTTACCTCTAAACCACAGGTGTCAAACACAAGGCCCGCGGGCCGAATCCGGCCCTCCAGGCCATTTCATGTGGCCCTCGCACCTCTCCTGCAGCTGCAGGAGAGCTCCAGCCCTCCTCTGGTCCTCCTCCAGACCCCTACTTTCTGCTTTCAAGCGATGCATCCAGCTTCTTCCCAGCAGCAGCATAAGGAAAGGGGGGTGCACTGTGATGTAAGGGAGAGTTGGGGACTCAACTTCTGATGGTGGGGTGGCTCTTGACATCTAATGTAAGGGGAGGGGATGTGCTGGACATGTAATCTAAAGCTTCATACACACGATCGGACTTCCATCTGACTTTTCCGTGGATTTTTGTCCAAAGGGGCGTTGGCCGTGAACTTGGTATGCATACACACGGCAGAACTTTTTCAGCCAACATTCATCACGTGGTTTTTCAGCTCTTTACCGACACCCTTTGGGCAACTTCTGCTATTGTTGTCTGATGTTTAGCATTGGTTCGGAGCATGCGTGTTTGTACTTTGGACTTTAGTCCGATGGACTTGTGTACACACAATCGGTTGATCCTCCATCGGACATTTGTTGTCGAAAAGTTTGAGAGCATGCACAGCGAACATTTGTCCGTTGAAAAACCGAAAACAATTGTCCGATGGAGCATACAGACGGTCGGATTGTCCCATAAAACACGTCCGTCGGACTGTTGTTGTCGAAAAGTCCGATCGTGTGTATGGGCCTTTACAGATACAACCGGCCCTTTTGAGATCATAATGCTGATGCGGCCCACGATGAAATTGAGTTTGACACCCCTGCTCTAAATGATTTATTTTTGCCTCTTATTCAGCTTCATTTATCTTGAGGATGACTAATCCCAAAGAGTTAAGCCTCGTACACACGACCGGATTTCTCGTTGTAAAAAACCCGTCGTTTTTCTCGACGAGATTTTTGTCAAGCTTGACGAGTTTCTTGTCAAGCTTTCCTTGCATACACACTGTCAATTCCAAATCTCGTCGTTGTTCTGCGCGGTCACGTACAGCACGTACAACGGCAGTATAAAGGGGAAGATCGATTTCAATGGCGCCACCCCTTGGGCTGCTTTTGCTGATCTCGTGTTACCGCGTGTGAAGTAAAAGTTTGGGAAGAGACGATTTGCGCTTTTTAGTCTTCGTGCTTTCAGTTTGTTTTAGCGTGACGAATGTGCTATCTCCTTTACAAAGGCTTGTTTTACCAGAAGAAGCGCTCCTGTCTCATACTTGATTCTGAGCATGCGCGATTTTTGAAGACTCGGAAAAGCATACACACGAACGGTTTTCTCGTCGCAAAACAGGCCGACGAGAAACCCGACGAGAAAATCGAGAATCCTGATGAGAAAATAGAGAGCAGGTTCTCTGTTTTTCTCGTCGAGATTCCCAGCAGTTTTCTCAACGAAAAACCATACACACGAACGGTTTTCTCGGCAAGAAAGCTCTCTCTGCAGTTTTCTTGTCGTTTTTCGGACGAGAAACTCGGTCGTGTGTACGAGGCTTGAGAGGTGGGAGGTGGGAGGCAATTTGAAGACAAGCAGTATCTCCTCTGCCAAGAGACTAACTTTATGTCGCTGCCTCATAAGTGTGTGTAACAGCATCAAATAACCAAGTTTAAAATTAAAAAATATTTACTGCTAAGATCTGTCAAGATAAAACTCTGTGGTCTTAAGCAGGACAGCGTCCAGCAAGGTCTTCAGCATTGAAAAACCCACCACATACTGTGGTATTTCCCACTGGCCACTATGACACTACAGGGCTCAGTATTGATTTGGGGGCCAGCGGGAGGAGCCATTGTTTTGGCATTCGACTCTCCCAGAAGTATGTAACACTGAAGTCCTTGCTGGAATCTGTACTGCTTAAATACAGTGGAGATCAGAACGGTCGGTCACCTGTCAGGGGTCACGCTTTGAAACATTTTTTTCTTTTTTTGGAAAGTAAGGCTGGGTTCACATATGTCCGACTGCATGTTCCTGCACACCGGTTCAGGTGTGAATCAGGTCCGAATTTTTCCCTGAATTTACACCTGAACCGAACCCAAACACGCACACAACCCTTTTGGAATGCGGACCGCGGCCTCCCTTGACCTGTGTGAACCAGCTTCATTGAGAGCGGGTCACACTCGCATGGATCAATGTGTACAGATTATCACACAGGGTATCCTTAGGGATACCCTGTGTGATAATCTGTACATATTGATCCAAGTCTGTTAGCATACTTTCAGAAAGTTGAAAAGGAAGAACTGAAGGCTGCCCAATCAGAGGTTGAGCTTTAAAAACACTTCTTGTATCTTAGCTTTAGGTGATTGTAGCTGTATTAAGCCGCCTCGTATTGTTGAATGAAAAAAAAAACTGACAGCTTAGGTTGGAGACGCTGTACTAACAATCCGATGTTAGTGCACAGCAATCTCCCCTGCTCTGCTATTGTGTTCTGACAGGGGAAAGGCCCCGCCACGCTAGAACACTCTAGTCAGCAGACCTTTTTTGGACATGAGCCTTCTGTCGGACTGGCTATCATACACACAGGCTGAATGTCGGTCGTTTTTTTTTTTAACCAGTCGACATTCGGCTCGTGGGTACTAGGCTTTAGTGCACTTGTAACAAAAACAACTGAGTAATGTCCTTGATACTTTTTTTTTGCATTAAAATATAATTTTTCGAAAGCTTGTCCTAAAAACGTATATATTAGTGCACATAAAAAAAAGTATAAACGGAAACTACTCAATTGTTTCTGTCCTGTATCTTAGCAATGGCAAATATGGTTGTCTGTCACTCTAAACATTAATTTGTGACATGCCGGAGGCATAAGGGGGTAGGATAAATAATGCTATTGCTTCCATAATAGAAATGGAAAGACCTGGGTATTAGAAGATCCTAGGCTCTCAAGCAACTGTAGGTGCATTCTTGCAATTCCTGGTGACAATAGCCGTTTAAAGTGAACATGTACATGCAGGGCAAAGCAACAGGTTTACTTTAAGGGCTCTTTCATATAAGCCGTGAAAATAGGTGGTTGGGTGGCATCTTTACTGCTTCCCAAATGTCTATCAACAGCACTCACAATTGTTAAAATAGGGAGCAGATGGAGGTAAACACACTGCAGCATTAGCATTCCTCACGTCAGGATGAGGCAAAAATAACGCTGCCTGCAGACCTCAGCAACTGCTTCCACTCACTTCTTGTGAAACCCACCACAAGCTCACCATAAAGGTAATGTATACATGCCTATTTTTGCTTATAGCACATTGTTAGGTGTGGTTCCAAAGCTTCAAAAGTGATTTCCCATTTTAACCTTGTAAAAAATTAAAATCTCAGAAGATGTTTAAAGAATGTCACCTGACGTGACTTGAAAGCCTGGGAAACACATCCAAAACACTCATTAAAACTACAGGTGTAGTAACGTACGTTAAAGGCTGCTCTGGAATCACTGAATCTCTGAAGCTGATTGTAAGTGTCCATTGATGGGGAAAGAGTTGTACTGCATTGTATACAATGGATAGTTTGTGGGATCAACAAAAACAGACATTTTAAACAATGTATTCAGTCTTACTTTCTAACCTGTAGTTGACAAATTACATTTGTCACCAAAGGTGCCTCTATTTTCTTTATATATTTCCAATTGTTTAGTCCAAACATATATGCGGATTTAGAAAAACTGTGGAGATCTATTTATGCCATCTGTAGCACACATTTTAATTTCAATTCTGAATATTTTAAATTTTTCTCTTTAGCTCTAACAGTACAATTTATTCACAGTGCATACCACTTACAAATATAGGGTAGGTACCACTTTTTCTATACCATTTCTAGTATGATGTAGGGGGAGTGGACTGGCTCAGAAAGGTTGTAGGATGTCATGTATTACGTTTGCATATTAGGTGCTTAACCTTTAGAAGGTAAGTAGTTTAATGTGTTAATTGGTTCTATTATGGTCCCTTTCACACTGATACGTGGTTTACGGGTGTAGCTCAGTGTACCCGTAGGTTTGGTGCAGGTTATCTTAATTTTCTCATAAAGATCTATTATGTTTTGCAGTTTTGGTGTGCTTTTGGAAAAGGGGAAAAGCACAGCTAACCCACAAAGAAACCCGCACCGCATCAGTATGAAAAGGGCCTTAGTGATTGAACGGTTCCTCAAATTAAAAGCTAAACATAAATAATAGGAATGGAAAAATGTTATCCTATGTAAAAAAAAAATGAAAGAATCACCAACAGAAGAAAAAGGCATTTGGAGAACTGTATATGGTTAGCACAAGTAATTATAGAATTTAAGGTTTGAATTATTTTTCTTTATTTCAAATTTCTTGGTTTATATTTTCTGCAAATTTACCTGCAGACAAAGTTGTCCAACAACAGTAACAGGGGTTTTAAAAAGATGTTATAGCAAAAGGTATAAAAAAAAATGTAAAAAACGATACAACCCATGTGAATAAAAATTAACCATTGCAAGCAGCCTTGGCAGCTTTATAGTTTTTTCAAAAACCCTTTTACCGTAACTTGCTTGGACAGCTTGGTAGGCACAAAAATGTAAAGATAAAATATAAATAATGGAAAGTATCACTTAAAAAATCCATCCATATTATCACGAAATGTACAGTTATAGAACATTTTTCACCATAGTTGTCATTTATTATGATCCACAAGAAACCAAGATTTTGGACATTGGTAACAGTATGCTGTCAACCCTCTGAGTTATCTGCCATGTTGGGCAAATGGAGGCAGCAAAATGACACTAGTAGTAGCAGCAGTAGTTGTAGTAGTAGTAGTAGTTGGGGTTTCTGAACAGGAGGTTAATTGTGTTTATACCACCTTCATTTTAAAAATGTTCTGTTAAACTGCTGAAACTTTTACACATTCACCCATAGTATTAAAAACTATTATAGAAACCAGTTTATAAAAACGGTACAATTTATAATAAGGGGTGTGGTTTATCAGGCAGGCTGTAGATATACAGATCAGGTAAAATAGTTGAAGAGTGGGGCTCAGTTAAAAACCAAGGCAAGGAATAAAGCAATATTGCCAAAATCAACTAATCAGATCTCTGGGCAAACTGTCACAAAATGTATAAAGATGTTTAGAGACATGCAAACTAACTGAGAATGGAGTGGAGTTGATCATGTCTAGAATGTTTTATAACAGTGGTTCTCAACCTGGGGGTCGAATGACGATTTGCCCGGGGTCACCGAACCTCGGGCTGTTCCTAAAGCCCGCGCCACTCTTCCAGCCTTTTCACGGCTGCCCAGCAGGGCTGTTCCTGGAGCCCGCTGCCTCCCACTCAGCCTATTTGCAGCTGCCCAGTTCACGGCATGGATGGGGGCGGAGAATAGAGGTCAGCTGACTGGTGAGGAATGTGAAGTGGGAGGGGCTGGAGGAGACCCTATCTCCTGATTTCAGCATAGGGGTCACTACTGCAAGACCCCACAAAGCCAGAGAGACAGTGAGTAACACTGCCGGTGATTATATTTGCCATTAAAAGTCCTCACTACAGATCTCAGTTTAGCAAATGACCTTGATCAAGAACACCTAAGTTGGCTGATCAGAACTCCCCCCAGCACTGCTACTCTTCCCATTCCCACCCCTCCCCCCCCCAACAAGGAGTAAGAGTAAGAATAAAAATTGAGAATACATGAAAGGGAGAGGAAAAGAGGGGGAGTAACAAAGAAAAAGGGAGAGAAAGAATAAGAGAAAGAACAAGAAACATGGCTAGAGGGAGAGAGAGATGGGGGGGGGGGAAACAAGAAATTAGGATAGAGAGAGATAAAAGGGAAAGAAAGGATAACAAAGAGAAAGAGTGGTAGATCCTAAAATGTGGAGTGGAAGGAAGCGCTAAATGTCCGTGGGTTAGGGGCACAAATTACTTGCCTTGCCTTGGGTGCTGACAACCCACGCTACGAAAATAATTTTACTGTTAGGGGTCCCCACTACTTGGGAAATTTTATCAAGGGGTCACGGCACTAGAAAGGTTGAGAACCACTGTTTTATAAGGAATCAGTGCACAACTTAAAACACATATTTAGGAATGGTTTAATTTGCCAAAAGATTGTAAAGTAGTGTCAGTTCTCATTTATCCAGGTCATGGTATCGCTAGCAGTACTGTAGTTATTCACATTCAACGAAACTTGTTCTGTATTGCTGAAGAGGTTTTGCAAGTGTTCTTGGACAATCAACGTCTGTCTTAACAAATTTCATGACAGCATGGTGGTTGGATTAAGGCAACTATGTATCAGTAGTGTGACTTTTACTACTGGGGTGTGTCTGACAGATTAGGCCATCTGGTGAAACATCTTCAACATTCCAGAACAAGTCCAGCTGAATGTGACAGACTATTACCATTATAAGTAGTGCTCATGCAGCTGTCGTGTTCAACCTACTCCTGCAATGCTAAATGACTGATAGAAAAGAAATGAGCAGAGCCCACAATTCTGAAGACCCTTTGTTCTATGTCTGTCCCGGCTCCTGCTTGCTCTTTGGACTACAAGTGGTAATACCCAATCTGAGCGCTCTCCTTTTGTAAGTTCAGCCAAGTACCTTGCCCTCCTCATCTTATACGGCAGACAAACCCAACTGCAAGTGTGATTTCATCATTCAGCTGGCATGATGCAACTCATTAAAAAGACAGTTTCAGACAATCCTGAAGCTGAATAGAAAAACAACTTCATTACATTTGAAGAGTCACATTACTGAACTAGCAAGGTGTTTTTATATATTTACCTGTAGTTCTTCTTCAAAGGAAAAGCACAGTCATGGCTAAAGCTAAGACATTTTAGATTAGCAAGAAATCACAAGTATGAAATTATCATTATCACACATTCCCTTATGCCGCGTACACACGGCCGTTTTTCTCGTCGAGAAAAACAAAATTTTTTCATTTCGACGAGAAAAACGATCGTCTGTGGGCTTTTTGCCGTTTTTTTCGACGAGAAAAACGGCATTAAAAACCACGAGAAAAATTAGAACATGTTCTAATTTTTCTCGTCGTTTTTTTCGACATGTTTCCCGCGGCAGTTTTCCCATAGGGAAACACTGCCGCGGAGCCCACAGACGGTCGTTTTTCTCGTCAAGAGAAAAAATGACGTGAAAAACGACCGTGTGTGGGGAACAAGCCGTTCCCTCGTTTTTAATGTCATTAATTACGGCGGATTTTTAACCGCCGTGAATAATGATCGTGTGTACGCGGCATTAAAGAGCTACATATTTTTTTTTATAGCATATCAAGTTAATTACTATCATCAATACAGCCCGAATCTGAATCTACATTTATTACGTAGAATATACTTATTTAACTAGTTCACTTGTCATTTCAATAACATTTTGTGCTTGGCTGGACTGTCACAAGCTACTCCTAAATTTATTTTACATATTTAAATTTTCTGGGACATTTTACTGTAATGTTACCTATTTAAAGTGAAAAGACATCAAAGTATGAACATAAATACACTTCATTTAGGCGCTATTAGAGCAAACATGGTGTGCAAACTAATAAAAGCCAAGCCAATCAACCATTTAGGAATTTCAGGCTGAACTCAACGCATGGCTAAATGCACACTAGAAATATACTTATCTGCAAAAGGATCTGTCATTTTGTCCAGCCACATTTGTGATTCATACACATGGTGACACCATTTCTTCTGTTATAGGTAAATAATAGTGGTGTCATCTCCCCACTAGCAGGTGGCTGACTGGACAATAAAGGAGCAGCAAAACATGGAGAAGTCATAGACTCAGCACACTCTGCTCCAGGGTCAGGACAAGGGGTGGGCGGGTGGGGCGGTTGCCCTGGACACAATGATTTACTGTAGAGATGGGGGCGCTTTCCTTCTGTTGCAAGGCTGACAGGAGTAGTGACAGCAGCGATTGACCGCTGGGTGGATCCCCTAAGCTTGCACATCCTGAAAAGGAAAGGGGGTACAGTTTGGCATCTTTGCCCTGGGCGCAGGAGCCAGATTAGCTCCTACTGCTGACACCCCATCCTCTAGTCTGAGTGCTGCTGTGCAGGGGATCACCCGATTCTGCCTTTAAAAGTTATATATGCAAGTTGGTACCTGCGCCAGCTCCTAATGCTTTGGCTGGAACTTCATTTTCCAAAGCCTGCTTGGTGTCTGGCAGGGCCATGCAGTGAACTTGGGAGCAGGGCTGAAGGCAAGTATTTTGTTAGGTGGCTGCCACTCAGGGTGGGAGGAACATTTAAAGGACAGCTTGAAATAAAAGTAAAGTTGTTCTTTAATAAAAACTACATTAAATTATAATTTTATATCTACCTGGTGTTCAGTTTAAAGAGGAATTAAATCCACATCATGGTGAGTATGCTTTAGCCATTATGTAAAGCAGGGGTCTCAAACCTGCGGCCCTCCAGCTGTTGCGGAACTACAAGTCCCATCATGCCTCTGCCTATGGGAGTCATGCTTGTAACTGTTGCAATTGCCTTCAATGCCTCATGAGAATTGTAGTTCTGCAACAGCTGGAGGGCCACCAGTTTGAGACCCCTGATGTAAAGGTATGTAAAGCAAAGGAACTTCTCCAGCACCCTCTAGATTTATTGGCTAAACTCTCATTTTTTTACCAGTCTACTTCCTAGTTTGCCTTCCTCAGTCGTCTTAATTGGCCAGCTTGGGAGGATGTAAATCCCAAGCATACGTTAATTCAGCCAAAGGCATGCTGAGAATGTACAGTGATTTGCACATATGGGGCTCAGTCTACATTCCACAGAAAACTTGCTTGCAGGCAGAATAAGAGCTTTATTGCAGTACAGACAAGCCAAATCTCTTCTGAATTCACAGCCTACCTGCCAGCAATGTGGTTTAAAAGGGGTTAGTCCCACTTTAAAGCCGAGCCTTAGGCACAATAATCTTAACAGGGCTAAAGCAATAGAATTATCCTTTTCCTCAAAAGCTACATCTTGCAAATCTGTTCATTTACATGCCAGCCAGGATTAGTACTGCTCCCACTGCACTTCCAGGCCAATTGATAGTAAGCACTGCTGGTTTCATGAACCCCAGCGCTGAGGTCATGTCTATGCTCCCTTCTCCTGGCCATTCAAAACTAAAGCCTGAGCATTTTATAATTGGCCCAGAGGAGAGAGGGTGGAGCTACGACAGCAGTGCCGGGGTCTGAGATCTGCAGCGCTTACATCTGAGCAGCCAGGAAGTACAGTGGCAGCTGTACTAATCACAACATGTATGTTTAACTGCTTTAACCCTAGTAGGGTTTGTGTCCAGAGGTGAGCTTTAGGTACAGTTCATTGAAATCTGGAAGCACCTATGCTTTAATGTAAATTATGCTTGATAATGAGATTATCAAGAGAACGGTTATTATATAACAATACAAAGAGTGTACTTCATCCCTCCTTATATTTACCAGTGAAATAAGCAATTTGTGAGATAAGACCATAGTAAGAGTCCTCTATTATCAACATTATAAGCGGCATTAAACCCAAACCTCTGTTTTCACCTGGTGATCTGGCTAGGACCACACCTCCTGTAATAGAGTCCCCCCACTCTAGATCAGTTATGGCAAACCTTGGCACCCCAAATGTTTTGGAACTACATTTCCCATGATGCTCAACTACACTGCAGAGTGCATGAGCATCATGGAAAATGTAGTTCCTAAACATCTGGGGTGCCAAGGTTTGCCACTGCTCTAGATGAAGAAGCACAGAGACACTTTTGTACAGCAGCATTGTCAGTCTGGGGGGAGGGGAGTGTTAGATGTACTATTAGATTTAGATACACTAACAAGTTGAAGCCAAACTCCAGCTAATGCATTATAAGCAGTTTTTTTGGGTAAAGGTTTTACATAAATAAAAGCTGATCATTGTAAGCATCCCTGTTAGTCTTCAGTGTTTTGCCTCATCCCTGTAACTGCTAGAGCTTGTTCTTTTGAAAAACAACAGACTTACTAGCTGGATCACCAGGCAAAGATAAAAAGGGAAGAAAGCCTAAAAAAGAAAACTAACGCAGCCATCACATCTAAGAATTGGTAAGCTGCAATATAATAAATGTTTTTTTTGGGGTTTAAAGTGGTAGTAAAGTCCCTGTTGTTTACTGGGTACCTACATGTAAGCCTGTAGGTACAGAAAATATCTCCTAAATGTGCATACTTTCATAGTTTAAGACATAATTTACTATAGTAGCAGTCAGTGATGTCACCGGACGGATGCACACTGCACTCTCACTGGACAGCCTGCCGTCCATTGAGAGCCGTGCAGCAGGAGTGACGTCATCTGACGTCATCTGGCCTGTCAAACAGCCGAAGCCTGCGAACCCGGAAGGAAGACCGGGTGAAGATGGAAGCCCAGTCAAAGGTGACAGAGTGCCACTGGAGGTCTCTGTTGTAATGCAAGTCTTTTATAAAGAGCTAGTATGCTATTATCCTGCATGGGACTATTTTGTGGGAATTTGTTTTTGCAGTTTACTACCGCTTTAATATTGCTTTAGGTTTGTTTAATCCTGGGCACATTGTAGCTGAAAGGTGCACGTTCACATTTAAAGTTGACTTTATAAGTTCCTACAACCTAAAAAAACTTGATCCATTAATACTGTAACTTATTCTGTAAATCTTAGAGCAACTATCTGTTGTATGTAATCATTTAAGTGAATCTGTCAGGATTTCAGATTTTTTTCCAAGGTTGTCATATCTTGCTTAGCGAGTCAATGATGTTGAACAAACATATACTGTATATGCAACAGGTTTCTCAGCACCCAATACACTCATAATTGTTCTAGGTCAATGACCCATGCAATAGTAAAGGAAGGATAAGGAGGAAAGCCCTGGAGTTTGTAGCTTAAATCCTCATACACACAATCGGATTTTCCAACAGGAATTGTGTGATGACAGGCTGTTGTCAGAAAATCCGACCGTTTGTATGCTCCATCAGACAATCGTTGTCGGACTTTCCGCGGACAAATGTGGGATAGCATGCTTTAAAATGGTCTGCCAACAATTGTGTGTTGTCGGATTTTTCGATTGTGTGCGCGCAAGTCCGTCGGGCAAAACTCCAAAGTACAAACACGCATGCTCCGAAGCAATTTTCACCATAACACAACATTAGCAGAAGTTGTCCAAAGGGTGGCGCTAAAGAGCTGAAAAAACAAGTAGTTTTGTGTTTGTTGGCCAACAATTCTTTGTTGTTTGTATGCAATACAAGTTCCTGGCCAACGCCCTTCAGGCAAAGGTCCTAAGCTTTGTCCGCAGAAAATCCAATCGTGTGTATGAGGCTTTAGGGGAGAAAAAAAGTCAGCAATGGTAGCTCCCATAATTCTATCTTGACATGATTCAAGAAAGGTTTGCTTCATTGACCCTCATCAGAAATACTCAGCATTAGCCCCCCCCCCCCCCAATATATCCAATTCTAAATAAAGTTCTGAATCTTTTACAAATATTTCTGTTTTTCAAAGCTCCTTTAAATAAGTTCTGTTATATTTGAAATCCAACATTGCTTTGTATAAAATATCCATTATTTACAGAAGAACAATATATTCGACATACAGTAAACCTTTTCATGTAAAACCATAATAAGCCCTACAGCAGCTCTCACACTTACATCCACATGATCATGGAAAAATCCACTTACATTTTAAATGTTGCAATGGAAAGGTAGGTCTGTAATTGCAATGGAAAGGTAGGTCTGTAATTTTAGTATACACATTACATCAGCATTTGTCTCTGCTTGTGATTTAATATTGCCTTGGTATGATTATCTCATTGTAGAAAGGCAACTGTACACAGAGGGGCTGATTTACTACTACCCTTGCAAGTAATTTTCCCTTCACTTAGTGAATAAGGTGAAGCTCTGCTGGCTTCCGCCTTCCAATCATGCGCAAGCAAAAACTATTTATTTTCCCTTGTGATTGGGTATTCTTTCCACCTCATTTACTAAGCTAAGAGAACGTTCCCTTTGCAAATCGACCACAGAACACCTCTGCTGTGTTCCTTTTTATGTTTAGCTCCAATTATGCAATAGGGAGTAAAGGATCTGTCTTTATGTTTGCTCCACAAGGTCAACACCACAACACTTAAAAGAGCGCAGTGTATGTAAACTCCTGCTTGAAGCTCCTTCTGATTTCTAATGACTCCTAGGAAGTACCACCAATATTAACTGCCAAGTGACAGTAATAGCCTACTGTAATAGTCACAAATGCCCAGCACTGCAATGACAGGAATCATATATGTACATTGTTTTCCAGCTCCTGGTCTGGTTGTTTTCAGGTCACAAATACCCGCTCTAAATTCATACAGCACATACATTTTCAAAGCCATAATTAATACAAATTGTTGTCGTCAGCTACAGATATTTGTCCCTGATGCTTTTACTGCATTGCGCACAAATCTTATGCAAATCAAGAACCAGTACTAAACGACTCAATCTAACACTGAAACCTTAACCTAACCTTTATTAAAGTGTATCAAAACCCAAAAACAAAAATGTAATATATTACAGCTTACCAGTCCTTAGACTGAATGCCCCCGATGACGTTACATATGACAAAACACGTTGGGCGGAGCTAGGGCGTACGACACAATATTCACCACGCATGCGCGGCTGATCGTGGCCATTTTGGAAATTGGTAAGCGGAGTTGTCGTATGCAAACCGTAACATTTGTGTCTGCATACTGCAGTGACCATGTAAGTTCAATTTTTTACATTTAATAAATGTTTTATGCTGGATTACACTATGGTTGGCTTTCCGTTCTACATATGATACCTGACCCGGTGGACTAGATAGGGGACCGGCCTGGAACTGAGAACATCTTCTGCCTTACTGTGGAGACCATTGGATTCCGTGTATACATATATGAGCCTGTTTTGACCACCGAATCAGGGTCAAAACCATCTGGTAAGCCCTCCTATTTTTCAGCACGATGTGGAGTGACCTTCTCTGGAGGGCTTTTCAGGCTATTTCCACACTCTTTCCCTAGGTGACATTCTCACTCACGTCTGGACTGCTTGCTGTATGACTATACCGCTCCTTATTCATCTGATGGACAGTCTTTTGGGTTTAATTACTTCGGGATTGTTTTCAATTTCACAGTAGATGAAGTTTACTGCACTGCTACAACTTTATGCACTTTGCACACATTTTTTTGGGGACTATTACATTTTGTATGAAATGTTAGATGTCTTTTTAATTTGTATTTAATGACTTTATAGCACCATTATATTTATATGCACATTGCACTTTAGCGCTGAACATTTTCTAATTCCAGTCCTTAGATATGGTTGCTGCATTTGTTTTCAGTTTTTTTAGGTTTTTGTTTTCTCTTTTTCTGTGGTGATCCTGCCATTGAAAAACTCTGTACTTATTTGACAACGCTTATTCACAGTACTGTATCTAAGGCAGTAGAGCCTTGTCACCCTAGTACAGGACCACTGACCACCACCCGTCTGCTCACCCATAACATAGTGAGGGGGAGTTTGTAGTGCACACAGCTGGGAGCAATGTTAAGAGTACAGCACGGGTAGTTATCAGCTCGCAGTATTTCTGGCAGGATCAATGGGTATTATTTTGCACTTATCAAACTGATATAGCAAAATACTTTCAAATGTATTTTTAACATACCAAAAGAGTGCAAAAAAGAGAAGTTCATTGAAGTTCACTTTAATCAAAACCCTAAACCTAACAAATAACCCTCAACCTAACCCCAAAAGCTAATATTTAAAGTGTTACTAAAACCCACAACAGTAAAATCAGTCTGTATATGCAGTAAAGCATGCTTGTTATACTCTCAGTGGAACCTAAGGGGTTACTCCTCTGCATTGTGTAAAAAGGCTGTTAGATCCTGTCTTGTCTGATCCTCCTTGTATTCCACAGCCCCCAATCCATCTGCTGATAGTACAGAGACTTGGGGGAACTCTGCACATGCTCAGTTTGGTGTGTATAGCTAGAGAGGTTTGTTTTTTTTGGGAGGTTGCATGTGATCAGCACAGGGCCAATTAGCACTGTCCAGACAGAGGGTCAGAGGAGAATTATAACTCCTTCCACAAGCTTAAACTAATGCTCAGCTGGACACTGATAGAAGTCACAAGACTGCTATATACTGCCGATGAGGCAAGGTATTTAGCAGTTTATATTTACTAAAATAAAATGCATTTCCATGTACTGTGGGAGACCAGATATGGAGGATGCAGGGTCCTGAATTTAGTAACACTTTAACCTCAACATTAGCTCCTAAACCTCTCCATTAGCTTGAGCCTAAACTTTAAACTACACCTTACCTTAAACCTCAAGCCCTGCCATTATTTTAGCACCTAGGATATTGTCATGATGAAAGTTACACTTTCCCATCGATATGCGTACCATTTATACTAATGTGTGAAAAAGTCATATGCCAAGAACAATCCACAGTATTTTTATGCAAACATACAAATTCCAATTTACTGATGCAAAACACTAAAACATCCATGTCAAAAGCAAACAACTCAATTGATAACACAAGATTGTGGACCTTCATTAAATAAATTACTGGCTTGTTTTTATTTTTAATTATACTTACATTTTTTTAAATGTCACAAAAATGCCTTGAAAACATCACCACTAATCAAGGGTAATTAAAGATCATTGGGAGTAATAGCAAAATCATTTCCTAAACTCCCCTATGGTTACAAAAAGATGCATTATGTTTGTGGTGGCCGCCAACACACAGCGATTACCTTTACATTTGCCCATCAGTACAGCCCCAAAGCAACTCCAAAATGAATGTGCAAATGCTAACGTTCTGTTGCTTCTGTAAACAGATACACTACCCCCCAGGTGCCAATGACCAGACCTGCTGGTAGGTTTCTCAGACCATAGACTATGAATTGTGGGAGGAGGGCAGGGTGTGTACATAATCCTCACAAACAAGTAGTAGAAAATATTGGATTGGGGGCTCTGGAGAAGCAAATGTAAAGGTAAGTGGTATCTGCTGAGAGCCTAATTTGTCCATTGTAAGTCTGCCTTGGTCACAATAAGAGTAAAGGCCCATACACAGTCTGACTTTTTGCCAACAAACTTCAAAATGAGCAAGTTTTCCAAAAAATCAGACCGTGTGTACGCTCCATCGGACAAACTTTTTCGGTTTTCATCGGACAAAAGTTCGCTCTGCAAACGGACAAACTTTTTGGCAACAAAAGTCCGATGGTGCAAAGTCCGACCGTGTGTACAGAAATCCATCTGACTTTTGTCCAAAGTACAAATACGCATGCCCAGAACCAATGTTAAAATCAACCAACAATAGCAGAAGTTGACCAAAGGGTGGCGGAAAAGAGCAGAAAAACCACGTGATGTTGGGAAAGTTTGGGGAAAGTTTGGAGAAAAGTCCTGCCGTGTGTATGCTATGGGTGTGCCCGGCCAACTCCCTTCAGACAAAAATCCACAGAAAAGTTTGTTTGAAGTCCGACCATGTGTACGAGACTTTAGATTTGCTAGTCAAGCTAGTGATTACATCTGTTGGCCATTATAGGCTGCTAGGCTTTGGACACTAATTTCTGCCATATCGAATAAGCCTGGAAGCATCCTCTTATTTTCTTTTATCCTTTTCATTTTCATTCATTTATTATTCTTTTTGAGAATTTATAACCCTTATGCTAAAATGTGTCTTGTTGAAACTCTCATGCCTAAAACGACCATGTCAATTTTACTTGACTGAAAACAAATGTAACAAGTGGAGAAGCTACAGGGAGTAATCACTAGACTCTCTGCAGCACTGGTAACACACAGCAATTCTCTCCAGTTACTTTTTGCTACTTGAAATTTAAAGACCAGTTGGTCCTGCACATGGAAAACATGTAACTTGTCTGCAACAGCAGCTCAAAATTAGAATTCTGCAAGAATAATCACAAAGCATGAATGTGAATACAGTAGGTGGAGCCTGTATGACAGGATATCATACATTATAATACATCTTCCTAAGACAGGATGAGCTATAAATACAGCCTGTGTCCTTTAAAAAAAAGAAACATCAGGTTGAGCAGCTAAATTCACAACTCTGAATACGTAAACCGGTACATCAAAAAAGAATGACAGCCCAGATAAGCCCCTTTTTTGATAAATTAGCGGAACGGTAATTTCTTATTAATGAATTATAAACAATATGAAATATTCCACAAGAAATATTACAATGTATGTTTGCTACACATATAAATTCACAATATAACTACTAAGTGCAAAATAAACAAAAGCAGCATGTCAATTTTAAATACCTAGTCCGAAAACTGCATACGTATAAATGGATGTATGAGATTTGTGACTCACAGGTAGTAGAAGAAATGTAAAATGCCTATGTTTTACATATATCAAAAACACTGTTGAGGCCCAGTAAGGCTTAAGACCTATAAGAGAACACTAAGGTGGTGTTTAGCCAGTCTAACACTGTGTAATTCTGCATTTTGTAAATATGCCACTAGATGGAGATGTAATGCCACATATACAGTATATACGGCCAAGCTCATTTCTTATCACTTTTCAATAGGTGGGAATTTGGTCATTATGTGTCAATAAAAATATATAAATTAACTTGCCAGAATATGTACGGTAATAACCTCAGGTTGTCTTTGCATTTTAGCCTGTTATAAATAACAATAATAAATATATGATTTACAAAAAAGTGCAACAATTCAGATAAATATGTTTCACAGTCATCCTTTTTCCAAACACATTCTCAGAAATTTAGTTTTGTCACTGGGACCTGGAGACACACAACCTTTGGCATCTATACCAAAAGCATCTATCAGGCACAGCTCTGAACATTATTCAGCTTTGCTGCTTTTGTTACAATAGAGCAGGGGTCTCAAACTGACGGCCCTCCAGCTGCTGCGAAACTACAAGTCCCATCATGCCTCTGCCTGTGGGAGTCATGCTTGTAACTGTCAGCCTTGCATTGCCTCATGGGACTTGTAGTTTCACAACAGCTGGAGGGCCGCCAGTGAGACCCCTGCAATAGAGAATACAGACATACCATTTGCTTGTAGAGTTGCCTATTACTTACTAGCCAACTATTGTAATGGGGAAACTTCCAAAAGAAATAAAGCCAGTTGGGAACAGCTACCACTTGTTGAAATAAAATCTGATCTGCATGATCAGGACAGGACTTCATCAAATCAGAATTTAAGAGACCTTATATTGGAGGTATGCCTACATCCTTGTCAATTGCTAATTAAAAGAAAAGATAATTTTCACACTTGCTGTGAAGAAACAAGGTTCACCCATCAGCATACAGTCCGCTTAAAAGATCACTCCAGCCAAAAGTAATACTTTAGTTTTTGGTGAATATTGGTGAATATAGGAGTGTTAAATGGTTTCCTTTATCTCTCAGGGACTTCAGTAATAAAGAAGGCCATTGAGGACTCGATTTCCTTTCCTTCCACCACAGGTGGAAGGAAAGAAAATCCCTTGATCCCCCCCAACACATTCAGTGTTAGATGGGGATGGATCGACTTGGGTACAATCAGACTGCCCATAAATGGATCGATATTCAGCAAGTCCCTGCTAAACCAGCCGAATTTCAATCCATGTATGGCCGGCTTAAGATCTCTGTGCTTTAGTTCCCAGGAGTGCACACCTACTGCAGCCATTACACTTCCTACTTGGTTCATCGTTTTTTTCCTGTTATAGAAAATACAACAGGAGTGGGAAAACTCCACGAGCATGGAAATATGGCAAGGAGATCTACCCTAGAGATACAAGAAGCAAGCCAGAGGCACAGCCCAGCAGTCTCCTCCTATAAGGCAATATTCTCTTTTAGTTAATGTGACCTTTTAAGTACAGACTTACAATGACTTATCATCGTCATACACATAGATCACTTATCCATAATGTCCACTGCCAATGCACACATACTCTGCATTCACACAAATTTAACATCCATATAGATTACTCTAAAAACATCAGGCAGGCACAGCATACACAGTGATTCTGCACAGACACACATTTTTTTGTTACACAGTAAACAACCAGGAGGGAAGTATTGAATACACAGCATTCACATACACATTGCGCGCCAAACAAAATGACTCACTCAGTTACATTCTATACAGGCAATAAGTTCACTTGGAGCCAGCCTACACCTGCACACATGTACACTCACCTTTCATACCTTGAAAAGAATCAGACGAACATCCTGCTTTGACAAAGGAACAATGTCTGCAAAAGAATCACACAGCCATACTCACCCACAGGCTCACAGACAACTACCCTGTCCCCCGTCCCATAAATTGCCCCACTCCCTTTGTCCACCCGCAACCCCTCACTTATCGCTTTGGAGGGTGTTGCTGCTGCTGCTGCCGCTGGGCTCTGGACAGCACCCTTAGGTGCCGAGTGCTCAGGAAGTAGATGCGAGCGATGAAACGCAGAGGAGCCCGAGGTGGCTGCTGCTGCTGACCGTTAGATCGCCCCAGAGGTGGCACACATCCTGGGGACTGGGCATTTGGACCCTGAAAAGGAGACAGCACCTCCGCTGGGATCAACAAAGCAGGCCCCATTCCACATGGCAGAGGAGGCAAACGAAATACAGCCGGGGGCATCTGTGAGGGGGCAGCAGGGGAAGGGATAGACTGAGCACAGGCCTGGGGGGTCTGATCTCTGGGGTTGTGGGGCTTTTCCTTGGGGTTGGAAGGCAGTTTCCTTTCAGGGGGCACTTTGCTGATTTGGATGGGCAGTTCTCTGGGTCGAGAAGGCTGTTTTCCCCCTGGAGCCACATCACGAGGCTTCATTTGAGGATCCCGGTTAGGGGGCATTTTGGTGGATTGAGGGGTGGGCAAGGCCTGCTTGGGGGGCTGTTTTCTGGACTGTGGGGGAAGTTCCTGCGACTTTGGAGCCAGGTTCTGGTCAGAGGGTAATTTGGCAGGTTGTTGGGAAACTTCCCGATCAGGAGGCAGTTCCTGGTTTGGGGCTGAAGTGTCCTGTTCAAGAGTTTCTCCCAGTAGCTCAAGCATCTTCTCATTCTGGATCCTGCGGATGTGACACTGAGCCCGAAGCAAGTGGTAAGAATCCAGGAAAAGAAGGAGAGGGAGGGAGCCCTCGAGGAACAGTTGAGAGAGGGCCTGTGGTAGATAGAAGACATAACAGGGTCAGAAGATTCAACATACAATCAGAGAGAAAAAGTAGAACATATCAACATAATATGAATCCATATGCAAGTAAAACTTGACTTATTACTAAAAGAACAATAATAAATGCATTTTGTAATGCTTTCATCAGTAAATTTAGAATGAGGAATGCTCGTGTACAGAGAATTCCCTGAATGCATCAAATTAGTCTAAATGGGAACCACATGATGTTCTTTTGCATGAGGTCCAAATGTCAACAAGGTCAAAAATAGCTCTAAAATGCCCTTGATACAGCTGGTATTGAAGACTGTAAAAATGTATACTTATCATTTGGTTCCCATCCATACTAATCCAATCCAGATATTTATTAGATGCTATATACAACATACAGTGCTACTCAAAGTTAAATATATAAAAAAATAATAATAATAATAATTCAGACCATAATGCATACAATCAAAAGAAGTGCAATAAATCAATAAATCAATGTATAAAAATAAAAAAAACACAAACACACCCACACACTGCTTAAAGCCAAATACAGCAACTGTTGCCTCACAAGTATCCAGTTTTTACTGCACTGGAACTGTCCAGTTTCTACTTACATTTGGCTTAAAAAGGAAATCGCTCAATAAAACGTTATAGATGTCTGACAGAGGTAACCACTGTCATATAGGAAAGGGACACCTCTTTCAGTGGTTGTAATCCCTTATACACTATATTGCCAAAAGTATTGGGACGCCTGCCTTTACACGCACATGAACTTTAATGGCATCCCAGTCTTAGTCCGTAGGGTTCAATACTGAGTTGGCCCACCCTTTGCAGCTATAACAGCTTCAACTCCTCTGGGAAGGCTGTCCACAAGGTTTAGGAGTGTGTCTATGGGAATGTTTGACCATTCTTCTAGAAGTGCATTTGTCAGGTCAGGCACTGATGTGGATGGGAAGGGCCTGGCTCGCAGTCTCCGCTCTAATTTATCCCAAAGTCGAGGTTGGGACTCTGTGCAGGCCAGTCAAGTTCCTCCATCCCAAACTCATTCATCCTTGTCTTTATGGACCTTGCTTTGTACACTGATGCGCTGTCATGTTGGAACAGAAAAGGGACATCCCACAAAGTTGGGAGCATGAAGTTGTCCAAAATGTTATGGTATGCTGACGCATTAAGAGTTCCTTTCACTGGAACTAAGGGGCCAAGTCCAACCTCTGAGAAACAACCCCATACTATAATTTCCCCTCCACTAAGTGATTTGGACCTGTGCTCAAAGCCAGGTCCATAAAGACATGGATGAGCGAGTTTGGGGTGGAGGAACTTGGCTGGCCTGCACTGAGTCCTGACCTTTGGGATGAATTAGGGTGGAGACTATGAGCCAGGCCTTCTCGTCCAACATCCCTGCCTAACCCCACAAATGCGCTTCTGGAAAAATGGTCAAACATTCCCATAGACACACTCCTAAACCTTGTGAACAGCCTTCCCTGAAGATTTTAAACTGTTATAGCTGCAAAGGGTGGGCCAATTCAATCTTGAACCCTATGGACTAAGATGCCATTGAAGTTCATGTGCATGTAAAGGCAGGTGTCCCAATACTTTTGGCAATATAGTGTATAGTATATACCCAGTAAAGTGACTGGCTTCAGGTGATACACAGAGATTAAACAAATCCTCCTGCATAAGTTGTACCTGTTTATCTGCAGTCTTCTCTTCCCTACAGGCATTCAAGTTGCAGAATTTTTACACCTTTCAGAAAGCAGGGGGTGGGGAGCTGAAGTTACTTTGCAGAAGCTAACTGGAGGGTAGGGATACACACCCCTTCACACAGAAACAGAGCTGAAGTTGTCAATCACAGGATGTGTGCTGGAGCTCCCTCCCCTGTCATCTTTTTATCTCTTGGTGTCAGGAAAACATGTCAGAAGTGACTAAGGCCCCTTTCACTGTCAGTTTTTCAGGAGGACCTGATCGGACCCTTCAGTCTCTTCTATGGAGCGGCGGATAACCACTGAAACCCGCCACCATCCAATCCCATCCAGCAAAAACAGACAGATGGTGATCCTATTTCCCATCAGTCCAGCAAATCGGATGGCATCGGATAGAAATGGACAGGTGGTCTGTTTCCATCCGATTGCCCATACAGGAGAGCAGGACTATGTCCGTGTCCGCTCTGCATAGCGGAGCGGACACGGACCTGTCATCCACCCAGCCAGCGGGGATCAGCAGAGAGATCCCCCGCAGAGAAAGCGGATTCTGCTTAGCTGAAGCACCCATGTGAAAGGGGTGTAATGCAAATAGCAGAAGAACAAGGCAGCAGACAGAAATTACACTTAGTGCTTTGAATTGAGACAATTACAATATATAGAGGAATATGTTCATATTTCACGTCTGAGGTTTATGTCCAAAAATTATTTTATTTTATATTTAAAGTTTTAGTCATGTTTTATTTGTATGTCCCAATTTCTCTTTAAAGGGAGCTTAGAGTTTTAATTATTACATGTCTTTAATGTCATAAGAAGATTAGGCCCTAACAAGAGCCTATATTTTTATGCATGTAAATGTTATACACTCAATGCAATAATGTTAAGTGTGATGTTGTTCTACAAAGCTTGCTTCCATGTAGAGCTTGTAATTAGTATATGTACAATATATAAAATAAAATCTTATTTGGTCCTCTAGTCCCAGACCCCCCCCCCCCCCCCCTGCAGAAGCCAGCACTGTATTAGATCTTGTGTCATGTTTCCTGGTACTGATGCCATGTTTCCTTACTCTGTGGATGCCAATGCATGCATACTTCACCTAGCAAGGAATATGTACACCCTGCTCACTGTTTTACATTTGCGGTACACCTAAGGCTGAGTTCACACTGCTGCCGGATGCGGCTCGCAGCAGGGGTCCGGTGCGTCCCTATTCTCCGTTTCAAGGACGAATCAGGGCTGAATTTTTGCCTGAATTTGGCCCTGAAATGGAGCCAAAGACACACAGGACTCCTGTGCAATCTGCTCCGCAGCCGCCAAAAAGATATGTGAACTGGCTTCATAGAGAGCCGGTCACAATCTCCTGTCATGCAAATTGGATGTGGGGAAACCCCCATTCCAAATCGCACTAGTGTGAACCCAGTCTAAAAGGTAACTAAGGCTGCACACAGATTGCATAGGAGATCTGTGCTGTTATAGTGAATGAAACTATTTACACCTTTGCATTTTCGTTAGCGGTTCCAGTGCTATTAACCAACAGCAAAGATTTTATTATACATTCTGAATACAGTTATACATGCATTTAGCTACACCAGAATTGGACGCATGTGAACAAGGTCCCCAAACAAGGAAAGGTAGGTAACTGAGCAGGTTAAGTGGATGTAGTTAGAAGCAGGGAAGGATCAAGTCTTGTTTCTTTATCGTACACCACGGGACACAGAGCTAGTCATTACATAATGGGTTAAGGGTCACCAGCGGTGATTGGACACTGGCACAACCAATGGAAGACAGTTCCCCTCCATATAACCCCTCCCATCAGGGAAGTACCTCAGTTTTTTCGCCAGTGTCGAAAGGTGTTGGACGCGTTAGGAGGTGCTAAAGGAAAGCTCTACCAAAGAGACCCTCTGGGGGTAAAAGAGCTATGCTTTCGGATCCATCCAAGACGCCTACAAATGAGCTGAATCTGGATGGGATCCGGGCCTCATCCATGAGGCGTCGCCTGTAATGTCTCTCTTCGGAGGACTGGGCTCTAAGATCCAGCACTTTCGCTATTTCGCTATAAAGTCCTGGTAAGAGTCTTGTACAAGGCCCAGGGGAGAGGTATCCTTTAAATAGGAACCCATATCCCTGAAGGTTGGCACACATAGCCCACCGTGAAGGGTGAAGTTTGGTATCTGTCTGAAATCTTTCAGCAGAAAAACCTGCGGCGTGGATAAGGTGAGATTAGAAGGTCCATAACTAGGTTGGGACCTTTTTCAAAAAATGGATGTCTTCTTTTTTTCCACCACTGGGGGGAGTAAAGAGCTGAATATACTCACCTCACTCTGTTCAGTGTCGGCTTCGGCGAAGTACACTGCTCGTCACCTCCGCTGCTGAGCTTGCTGGGGCACCCCGATCCTCCTTTCGGTGGCCGACCAGACACCTGCAGATGCAGGTAAGTGGGAACAAGGGCTGATGAGAGTCCTCTCTCACTATGGCCACCGCCATAGCGCTAAGGGCCGCGCGCGCGTGCGGGAGCGCGCTTTATCGGAGGGGGGGGGCGAAGGCGTGCGCGGGCACGTGGCGCGCGCAGGCACAGAAACGGCGCCAAATTTAAAAGACTGTCAGTGTGAGAAGCACTGCAGCAGCAAGCAAGCTCGTTAGTTCTCTTGTTCCTGGCAGAGAAACACAGCAGCTATACAGGGACGTAAGACTCCATGTGGTTGGATTGGGTACTTCCTAGAAGACATCCATGTTATGCATAGTTATGTGTTAAAAGTTGCATACTTAATGTATTTGCTAAACTGAACACGGTAGTATATGCATTTAGGTACCTTGTATTTTGTCTAAACAGTAAGCCTTCCAGGGGAAGTAATACGGACAAAAACAGATAAGAAAGCACCACCGCCTGAGAGGAGGCTCTAACTGTGCTGACTCGGTACCTTTCTCTCCTGTGTTGCTAAATGCACCTGTTCAGGATGAGCCATTACCTCTGTCAGGTATGGCGGCTTCCTCAGTGAAGCCTGGGCCTGTATATGTCACTGAGGACACTTTATCAGCTGCCCTAAATAATCTGGAAGAAAAAATTGCTACCTTAATCGCTAAGTCCTCTAAAAAGGGACAATAAGCGAAGCAGGTCTCTTCCAGTATTGGACCTCCCTTCAGAAGTACCTGAGGGAGGAGGATGAGGAGGAGGAGGCTACATCAGCAGAGGATGAGGAGCCAGATTTTAAGGTCACAGGTACAATGCTATAGCAGTGCATTTAAGTTAACCTCTGCGGAGGTAACGGAATTACCTGTCTCCTCCCTAGGGTCATTAAGATCCCTGCAAGGTGCATGCTCCTTCCCGGTTCATCCGTTACTAGAGGATCTAATATACGCAAACTGGCAACATCCAGATAAGCGTTTCTCACCTCCAAAAAGGTTTAACATTCTTTATCCTATGGGGGAATTTTTTTTAAAGAAATGGAGCCTGCCTGCGGTAGTTGCGGCTATTTCTTGTGTAAATAAAAACCTGACATGTCCGGTGGATAATGTACAAGGGTTTAAAAGATCCTTCTGAGAGGAAGTTGAAATCCTCCTTCCTTTTGGCCGGCTCAATTACCCAACCTGCAGTAGCAGCAGTCGGTATGTGTCAGGTCATCAGCCAACAGGTAAAGCAGGGGCTGAAGGAACTGCCTTCAGAGCAGGCTAGAAATTGGGAAAATTTGCCTAAAGCCTTATGCTTCACAGTGGATGCCATTAGAGATTCTATCATACAGGCATCACGCCTTACACTCCAGCTGGTACAGATGCGCAGAGTACTTTGGCTTAAGCATTGGTCAGCGGAAACCCCATGCAAAAAGCTGTTGGCAAGTTCCCGTTCCATGGCGAACGCCTATTTGGGGAAGATTTAGAAAAATATATACAGAAGATATCAAGTGGTAAAACAACTTTTTACCTGAGAGAAAGAAAAACAAGAGATCTTGTTTTAAACGCTCTCTCTCCCCAGCTCCCGGGAAATCTGACTCCAACCAGTGGCGGCGGCCTGTTTTAGCCACCCACAAAAGCCAAGGGGCAAGCTCAGAAGAACAAGAAGCCGTGGGGTGCAAGAGCTAATAAGCAAGCCCCCAAAGCCTCTCAGTGAAGGGGCGCCCCCGCTCGGCCGAGTGGGAGGAAGGCTTTGTCAGTTCTGAGCGACTTGGTGGTCAGAAATCCAGGACAATTGGGTAGTATCCACAATATCCTCAGGGTACAAACTGGAATTTCGAGAGATCCCACCTTCTCAATTCCGAAGTTCAAGACTCTCCAAGGATCCACAAAAAAGAGAATCCTTCTTCAAAGGTTTGAATCACTTAATGGCTCAAGGGGTAGTTACAGACGTACCCCAAAAAGAGCGAGGTTCAGGTTTTTACTCAAACCTCTTTGTGATTCCAAAGCCAAATGGAGATGTCAGACCCATCCTGGATCTAAAATCCCTAAATCGGTTCCTGAACGATCGCCATTTTCGAATGGAAACGATCCGATCCGTGGCCGCCACTTTAAAGGGCGGAAAATTCATGGCGCCCATAGATATCAAGGACGCACATTTACACATACCCATCCTCCCCGCTCACCAAAGATTCCTAAGGTTTGCGGTAGAAGATCGCCACTTTCAATTTGTGGCTCTGCCGTTTGGTGTAGCCACCGCGCCCATAGTATTCACAAAGGTGCTAGCTCCTCTGTTAGCAAACCTAAGAACACGGGGCATTGCGGTAACAGCCTATCTGGACGATCTACTAGTAATAGATCAGTCAAAGGAGGGATTGGGTCACGCTGTACACACTACAGTAGGATACCTGGAGCATTTAGGATGGATTATAAATTTACAAAAATCCTCTCTCCAGGCCCAAAGAAGGATAGTGTACCTGGGCATGATCATAGATACAGCCCAAAACGGGGTATACCTGCCAGAACCGAAGATACAGTCTCTGAAAGACCTGATCCACAAGGTCAAAGCAAACAAGAGGCCGTCTATTCGCCTTTGCATGAGACTATTGGGAAAGATGGTAGCCTCCTTCGAGGCGGTACCTTACGCCCAGTTTCATTCGAGACTACTTCAAGGCAATATTTTAGCTTCCTGGAACAGGAAGAGCCAAGCTCTGGATATACCCATGCGCCTGTCCTCACAAGTACGCCACAGCTTCGATTGGTGGCTAGAAGCCAGGAATTTACGGAAGGGAAAGTCCTTCCTCCCAGTGGCCTGGAAGGTGGTATCTAGGGATGCCAGCCTATCGGGCTGGGGTGCAGTATTCGAGGAGGCTTCTACCCAGGGAACCTGGGCCAAGACTCAGGGGATCCTGCCCATCAATGTGCTAGAGATCCGGGCGGTATATCTAGCCCTCAAAACCTGGACATACAGGTTACAGGGCTACCCAGTTCGGGTTCAATCCGACAATGCTACTGCAGTAGCTTACATCAATCACCAAGGAGGCACCCGCAGTCGGGCAGCCCAAAGAGAGGTGAACCGGATCCTGGCATGGGCAGAAGAGCATGTACCTTGCCTTTCTGCAATCTTCATTCCAGGGATAGAAAATTGGCAAGCAGACTACCTGAGTCGTCAGCAGCTGCTACCAGGAGAGTGGTCTCTTCACCCCGAGATCTTTCAGGCCATATGTCTGAGATGGGGAAACCCAGATGTAGACCTGCTAGCTGCCAGGTTCAACAAGAAATTGGACAACTTTGTGTCCAGAACGAGAGATCCTCTAGCCTACGGGACAGACGCTCTAATAATACAGACGCTCTAATAACTCCATGGAATCAGTTCTCACTGATCTATGCTTTCCCTCCGATCCCTCTTCTACAAAGACTGCTTCGCAGGATCAAGGAGGAGGGAATACCAGTAATCCTAGTGGCCCCAAACTGGCCCAGGAGGCCTTGGTACGCCGAGATTGTAAAAATGGCGATAGGAAGGCCCTGGAAGTTTCCACTTCGACACGACCTGCTGTCACAGGGTCCAGTATTCCACCCTTCCTTACAAAGGCTAAAGTTGACGGCCTGGCTGCTGAGACCCACATTTTTAAAAAGAGAGGGGTCTCTGGTCCGGCTCTTTCTACGCTCATTAATGCTAGAAAGCCAGCCTCCAGACTCATCTATCAGAGAGTCTGGAGAGCATACGTTTCCTGGTGTGAATCCAGATGTTGGAATCCTCAGAAGTATGAAATAAGTAGGATTCTTGCTTTTTGCCAGTTAGGAGTGGATATGAATTTAGCCCTTAGCACCATCAAAGGGCAAATATCGGCTCTATCAGTCTTCTTTCAGAGACCATTGGCATCTCACTCCCTAGTTCGGACATTAATTAAGGGGGTACTGAGGATAAATCCTCCAGTTAGGACTCCCTTGTGTCCATGGGATTTGAATTTGGTATTGTCAGTGTTGCAAAAGCAACCTTTTGAACCTATTCGCCATATTCCTTTAATTATATTAAGTAGGAAGTTGGCCTTTCTGATTGCTATAGCTTCTGCTAGGAGAGTATCAGAGCTAGCAGCTCTTTCTTGTAAAGAGCCTTATCTAATTTGTCACAAGGACAAAATCGTACTACGACCCCATCCGGCTTTTCTACCTAAGGTGGTGTCGGCTTTTCACTTGAATCAAGACATTGTTCTGCCTTCCTTTTTTCCAAACCCGCGGACGGCGGGGGAAAATTATTACACTCTCTAGATCCAGTGAGAGCGGTAAAGGTGTATCTGCAAGCAACCGCTCAGATACGTAAAACAGATGTTTTGTTTATTTTACCAGATGGGCCCAAGAAGGGCCAAGCGGTATCAAAATCCACCATTTCCAGGTGGATTAGACAAGTAATTGTTCAAGCTTATGGTTTAAAGAACAGGACTCCTCCTTTTCCTGTTAAGGCGCACTCTACCAGGGCGATAAGTGCTTCATGGGCAGTGCACCACCAGGCTTCGATGGCTCAGATCTGTAAAGCTGCAACTTGGTCTTCAGTCCATACATTTTCCAAATTCTATCAAATAGATGTGAAAGGACATGAGGATTCCGCCTTTGGGCGAAGTGTGCTGCAGGCAGCAGTATAGGGCTTCTGGTCCGCAAGCGGCCTGTTTTGATCTGTGTCTCCCCCCCTTCATATGAGCATTGCTCTGGGACGTCCCATTATGTAATGACTAGCTCTGTGTCCCGTGGTGTACGATAAAGAAAATAGGATTTTTATAACAGCTTACCTGTAAAATCCTTTTCTTGGAGTACACCACGGGACACAGAGGTCCCCCCCTTCTTATGGGAACCTTACTGCTTTGCTACAAAACTGAGGTACTTCCCTGATGGGAGGGGTTATATGGAGGGGAACTGTCTTCCATTGGTTGTGCCAGTGTCCAATCACCGCTGGTGACCCTTAACCCATTATGTAATGACTAGCTCTGTGTCCCGTGGTGTACTCCAAGAAAAGGATTTTACAGGTAAGCTGTTATAAAAATCCTATTATTTAATGTTCCTCCCATCACCTTTGCTCAGGCACTGCACCCCCCAGAAACCCTTAACTTCCACAGCCACTGTTAATGACCCCCCCCCCTTGCCCCAACACCACCACCACTGCTTCACAACCACTCCCCCTTCCAACCGCAACTACCTTTAAGAACCCCATATTCCAAAACCACTTCTCTCCTCCATGACAACCTGCCTTTCCTCAGCAAGTGTTCTCTTCATCAGGATGTTTACCTCAATCTTCCACAGCCACCTTTCATTCCATCCCTCCACCAACTTCCACTTTTTTCTTTATACCCCCACACTTCCACAGCCACTGCTTATGACCCACATCACCCCCATGGTTTCATAGCCACACCCCCAACTCCTTCCACAGCTTTCTTTAAGAGCTCCCCATTCTAAACCACTCTCCATCATGACAACCTCCCCTTCATCATGACCTTTACCCAGGGGCGGATCCAGGGGGGCAACAGGGCAATTGCCCCCCCCCCGAGACCATCTGTCACTCACTTGCTTGCTCTGTTTTTTTTTTTTTTTGCGCCTGATTTCCCGGAATTTGGGGACCCGGTACCGGTCGACCGTAGGTCCCCTGGACCCCAAACGTGGCACACATGTAGCCCCATGTCTCCTCTACAAGTGTACAAAGATTGGTGTCTGGGGGACCTACAGCCGGGGAGCACTGATTTTTTAAACCCGGGCACTCCTTCCATAGACTCCAATGTTAAACGGTCATTTCTCCAGTGACTTTGCGGACCCGGTACCGGCCGGTCGTAGGTCCCCTGGACCCCAAACTTGGCACACATGTAGCCCCATGTCTCATCTACAAGTGTGCAACGTTTGGTGTCTGGGAGCCCTAAGACCGGGGAGAACCGATTTTTCAAAGCCGGGCAGTCCTTCCATAGACTCCCATGTTAAACATCAGTCTAGTCATGGGCACAGTGAGGCATGGGCACAGTGAGGCAAAGTGAGGCATGCAGATGGACACCCTAGGCTTATACTCGAGTCAATACGTTTTCCCAGTTTTTTGGGGTATAATTAGGTGCCTCTGCTTATATTCGGGTCGGCTTATACTCGAGTATATACAGTACTTGTTCTACGGCTGCCGCTGCCTCTCTGAGTCTCTCTCTCGGTTTCTCACATCAGCGGCGCAGAGGGAGAGACTCGTGTAATGTAGTTACACGGTGCACTGACACGATACCAGGAGCGGAGGAGGAGGTGGGTGGAGCCACTTCCCTGCACTCGTTGCTAACGCCTGGGCCGCTCGGCTTCTAGCAACGAGTGACGTCAGTGAGTCACGTCGGGCCGCTCTGCAGACAGGTGCGATATAGCGTGTATCTCCACAGACGGGTAAGAAAGCGGGCGGCTCCGCTTGCGGCGCGGTTTGTGGGCGGGCGGCGCGGTTCGTGGGCAGACCGTACTGCTCAGTGTGTTGGCAGCGCAGGTGAGAGTGAGAGAGCAGGCTCAGTGTGGCAGCTGGCCAATCAGCTAGCCGGGAGCAGGGGAGCAGAGAGATGAGATCATCTCTCACCGCCCGTGCCTGCCCTGCATTCCTGCAGTGACTTCCGCCCTCACTGTGCAGGCTGCAGAGAGATTACATTATCTCTCTGCTGCCTGACTCTGGGAGTCTGGGACACAGCAAGAGACAACCAAAACTACACCTTAGCAGGCAAGTTAGTGACAATCCGCAAGGTGTGGCAAGTGACAATCCGCAAATTGTGTCAGGTTGACGTGGCAAATGACAATCTGCATCTGGTAGCAGGCAAGTGACAATCAGCAAGGTGTGGCAGGTGACGTGGCAAGTGACAATCCGCAAGGTGTGGCTAGTGACAATCTGCAAGGTGTGGCAGGTTATGTGGCAAGTGACAATCCACAAGGTGTGGCAGGTGACGTGGCAAGTGACAATCCGCAACGTGTGGCAAGTGACACGCTCAGGGCTCCCACTAATTGCAGGCGACGGTGGCAAGTGACACACTCGGGGCTCCCACTGATTCTGCATTGAACTATTTAATTTTATATTACAATGTAATAATAGAAATAATGCGCTTCAATCATCCTGACACCATAACAACCATGGTGCTGGGATGATTGAAGCGCCGACACCAGCCATTTCCCCCGATAAATTTCCCACAAAAAAAACATATTTTTTGGCAGTGCCCCTCCCGAGAAAAGACTCTGGATCCGCCCCTGCCTTTACCTTCCTCTTCCACGGCCACTTATTTTCTTTCATTCCATCCTTCCATCACCATCCCCCAGCCACTGTTTCCTTCATGCCCCTGCCCTTCCACCACTACTGCTTTTAGGTTGCTCCACAACCTGTGTACTCCCATGTGCTTTCTGCGTGTCCTTCTTCAAGTGCAACTTATGTATGGAGGAGGTTTCTTTAAAAACACACAATGTACTCTACGGGAGCTTTCGACTCTCAGGGCAAAGCTATTCAGTGCTTTAAAGGCCTTAGCCCATTAGCTCAGGTGGGAGCTGTGGATCTCTGCAATTAAGAATCTGTGGCAAGATCTGAAAATTGCTGTTCACAGACACCCTCCATCCAATCTGACAGAGCTTGAGCTATTTTGCAAAGAATAATGGGCAAAATGTCACTCTCTAGATGTGTAAAGCTGCTAGAGACATCCCCAAAAAGACTTGCAGCTGTAATTGCAGCAAGATGTGGTTCTACAAATATTGACTCAGGGGGCTGAATATAAATGTACGCCACACTTTTCAGATATTTATTTTTAAAAATGTTTGAAAACCATTTATCATTTTCCTTCCACTTCACAATTATGTGTCACTTTGTGTTGGTCTATCACATAAGATCCTAAAAAAAAATACATTTAAGTTTTTGGTTGTAACATGACAAAATGTGGAAAATTTAAAGGGGTATGAATACTTTTTAAAGGCACTGTAAATGAGCAATACCCTCAACAAAGTCATTCTCCAAGGAATGAAAGGCAAGCAGCCTTTGTAAAAGATTTGCTTGAGAGAATATCTGACCTATATTAGTACTCAAGGCCAAATGTTGATGCAGACCAGACTGGAGAAAGGTCAGGATTTTACCCACAAAGCATTCCTGGGATGGAATTTTCTTGCTTCGCACAATGCAAAGCACAATGGTAAACCTTGCAAGAGGTGGATTTCCTAGCCTTTAAGAGTATAAGAATAACGGAATTGAACAGGCCCCCTATCTGTTAGAACAGCCACGTCATTAAAGGCAGCAGCTTTGAAGCAGGATGGTAAATCAGGTTTTAGGACAAAAGATCCATGTGATCTGAAAGAGCCCATGGAGTGTCTGCCAGGAGTCTGATGAGATCGAATACCACATCCACCTTAGGTCAGTTCATTGCAATGAGTATCATCAAAATATCCTCCATCTCAATCCTGCGCAGCAGACAAAGGTTCAATCTGGTTTTGCCCGCCTGCGACATAAGTCTTGAAACACCTCTGGGTAAAAAGACTATTGTGCGGAGTCCAGATATTGATGAGTGAGGAAAAACACCCCAAAGCATAATGTTTCCACCTCTATGTTTGACGGTGGGGATGGTGTTTTTGGGGTAGTAGGCAGCATTCCTCCTCCTCCAAACACGGCGAGTTGAGCTGATGCCAAAGAGCTCTATTTTGGTCTCATCTGACACAACACTTTCATGCAGTTCTCCTCTGAATCATTCAGATGTTCATTAGCAAACATCAGACGGGCCTGTACATGTGCTTTCTTGAACAAGGGGACCTTGCGGGCGCTGCAGGATTTCAGTCCTTCACAGCATAGTGTATTACCAATTGTTTTCTTGGTGACTGTGGTCCCAGCTGCCTTGAGATCATTGACAAGATTCTCCTGTGTAGTTCTGGGATGATTCCTCACCATTCTCATGATCATTGAAACTCCAACGAGGTGAGATCTTGCATGGAGCCCCAGACAGAGGGAGATTCACAGATATTTTGTGTTTCTTCCATTTGTGAATAATCACACCAACAGTTGTTTCCTTCTCACCAAGCTGTTTGGGGATGGTCTTGTAGCCCATTCCAGCCTTGTAAAGGTCTACAATATTGTCCCTGAAATCCTCGGAACAGCTTTTTGGTCTTGGCCATAGTGGAGAGATTGGAATCTGATAGATTTATTGATTGCTTCTCTGGACAGGTGTCTTTTATACAGGTAACAAGCTGAGATTAGGAGCACTCCCTTTAAGAGAGTTCTCCTAATCTCAGTTTATTACCTGTATAGAAGACACTTGGGTGCCAGAAATCTTGCTGATTGATAGGGGATCAAATACTTATTTCACTCATTAAAATGCAAATCAATTTATAACTTCTTAAAATGCATTTTTCTGGATATTTTTGTTGTTATTCTGTCTCTCACTGTTAAAAAAAACCTACCATTAAAATTATGGACTGATGATTTCTTTGTCAGTGGGCAAACGTACAAAATCAGCAGGTGATCATATACTTTTTTTCCCTCACTGTAGCTTGAAAGATCCCTTAGATAGCCTGGATCCTCCTCTTCTCGGGTCCCTTTTCTGTGCTCCTGGTCCTCCCTCCTGTCGAGTGCCCCCACAGCAAGCAGGTTGCTATGAAGGCACCTGAGCTGAGTCACAGCTCCGTGTGTCCATTCAGACACGGAGCTGTTGTTTGGCCCCCCCTCTCTCTCCTGATTGGCTAACTGACTTTGATTGACAGCTGCGGGAACCAATGGTGCCGCAGCTGTGTTTTAGCCAATAAGGAGGAGAGTCCCGGACGACCGAGGGATTTGTGGACATCACTGGACAGAGATGGGGCTCAGGTAAGTATTAGGGTGGAGTTGGGGAGGCTGCTGCACACAGAAGGCTTTTTGTCTTCATGCATGGAATGCATGAAGATAAAGAAAACTTTTGCCTTTACAACTCCTTTAAATCTGTCTTTAGAAGCACCAAAGAGGCTGTCTCAAGTGGCTTACACAGTAAGCATTTTTGTGCTGCTGCTCAGCTGACCAACATTTAGGCCAAAAGAATCCTCCACACATGTAGGAGGAGCTTCAACACAGTAATGTAGGACAACAGACAAAACCAAAGGATCATTTAAGATCATTTCAGCTTACTTAGACATATCCATGGTCCAAACCCCCAAGGTCTGGTAAATGGACAAGACAGCAATGGCGAGATGCAGAGCCTGCAAGGGAAAAGAGGAACTTGGAAAGAGTTTACAGTCTTTCAACCGGGTCTTTAAACTCCTGAATGTCCTCAACAGGAATGGTTAGAGTTTTGTTAAGGTAAGAAATGGCCGAGTACACTTCTCCTCAAAAGGATATTGTTTAGCAAAATTATTGAGCAAGACAATTGGCTTGGGAAGAGAGGACAAATCACTATATGAAACTGGCTGTAGTAGAGAATGTACCCAGAAAGGTTTTGAGCCCTGACTGGCAAATTTAGTGAATTCAGATGCAGGTTGCTCTAGACATGCATGCACCGTGTCAATAAGAACCTAAATTTTATCTTTAAGCCTAGGAGTTATGCAAGTAGACTGAATCTCCTCAGGCACAAAATAATCAAAAAAGATAGGGTAAACTCTTCATCATCCTCAGCTGTGTGTGTGATGGAAAGGCCCACAAGACCAGTTCCCCTGCACCTACGTACATGTAAGAAAACGGAGGCACAAGGGCACAAGAATCAGTAAAAAAATACCACATTTATTGGTAAAAACATAGCACACTTACATCAGAGTTGCCAGGGTTCGGCTCAGAGTGCAGAAGGGAAACGTGCGTGTACCGCCAGGTGTGTGGTGGTACACAATTCCTTTCTGCACTCTGAGCTGAACACAGGCAACTCGGTTGTAGGTGTGCTAGGTTTTCACCAATCAATTTGGTACTTTTTAAAATGATTCCTGCCCCCTTGCAACTCTGTTTCCGTACATATACAAGTACTAGGTCTGTCTCACATCTGTATTAGAAGCTGCAGGATCAACTTTTTCTGCTTTGCCATCACACCAAAAACTCTCTTGGACTGAATGAGAGTGTTTACATTGAGCGCTGAATATATTTATGTGCATTACAGTACATAAACAAGCGTTTTGTTCCCTTGCACTTATGAACCATCACCACATACAGAAGAAGAGGTTGCATGACCTTCTGTGACTAAGTCATTGTAGGTAGCAGTGAGGAGGACTGATTCTGGGAACCTCACGGAAGCCGGCAATGATCTTTCTGAGACCAAAGGTGAGAAAGGGAAAGGAATACACGCATACACAGAGCAGTGAACTTACTGCAGCTTATTGTAGCAGTGGTCTGGAGAGCGCCCTGCAGCTAAAGGACAGCAGTAGGGTACTGGAAAGGGCCAATGCAGGACCCAGTGAGAAGATCACATTCTAAATAGTCTTTGCCCCTCTGGTGGGCATGCTCCAAGGAGATTGGGTATCTGGAGAGCACCACATGCAAAGCCCAATACCAAAGGTCACATTAAATGCAGACCCTGCATTTTCATCACAGCCGACCCAGGTACAGCCTGCAAGGCAGGGGGTTCTCTTAGCACTGCAGTTAATGAAGAATCCAGATAAAAAATTAAAAAAAACATTTAAGGGAAACAAACTGTTCATGTTTTTCTCTAAAGGAGAATTTTTTTTTACAATTCTCCTAGGACACCAGCAAGAAACTGAAGCATGGTGGGAGTGGGAGAGGTTATTCTTGTTGACCAGCGTTTTTTTGTTGCCAGCGTCCAATTCTCCTAAACAGGCAAGTATAACCCATACATCTCAGAATTCCTCTTGACTTTGTGTCTTTAATCAATGATTAAGAGAAGTGTTTTGTGCGTTTTTTTTATCTTTAATATTTCATAAACTTATTTGTAGATCTTTTCATGAAATGAGAATTGTGTGCAAGAACATTCAAGATATTTTGTGGTAGATCATTGCCACAGCATAAACTAGCGATTACATTAAAATATTTTGTTGATTAACTTTGCTTAAATAAATATTCCATTCCATTTTGGAAAAACATCCATCAATTGTGTATACTGTACATGTATAATTCTAGATCCTTTACTATTTCAATTCCAGTATGGACAAATAAAGCCTCTTCTATAATGAAGGAACAAGGAATCCTGGTCACCTTTAGGTTTCCGGTGTAGTAGTACGGAAGAGCAGAATTAGATTAGTTATTCTGGGCAATAAGACCCAGAGAAAACAGAAAATTGAATACTCACCTTTCTGTAATTTTCCTTTCCTGGTGCCTACCCATGGCAGCATACCAATGGTTGGTGGCTCCGCCCTCGACCAACCCACAGGACCACGTAACTCTATAAAAGAAGAGTTACTCCCCCCTCAGGCATTCTTGTAACTAGTCTTCAGAACTTTAAGGATTATAGCAGGGAGGGTGTATGCTGCCATGGGTAGCCACCAGGAAAGGAAAATTACAGAAAGGTGAGTATTCAATTTTCTGTTTTCCTGGTGCCTCCATGGCAGCATACCAATGGTAAATAACTTGCTTAAAGGGAGGGTACTGCAATAATATATTTAATGAGCATTACAGAACCGATAGTTCCAGAGTCCTTTTCCAAAGTCTCGGGATATAGTGCGACATGAATGTGTTGAAGGACGCTCTGCAAATTGTCGCAGGAGAGACCTGAGCCAAAGCTGCCCAAGAAGAAGCAATTCCCTGCGTTGAGTGCGCATTCACCGCATTTGGGACTGGAAGACCACTAGCCCGATACGCTTTTTGGATAAGTTTCACAATCCAACTTGCCAATGTCGCCTTGGAGGCCGCTGTTCCCTTTCTCGCAACTCTGGGAATAACAAAAAGACGTTGATCTTTGCGGAACTGATGTGTCAGTTCTAAATAACGCCTCAGAGATCTGGCTACATCTAATTCATGTAGTTTTGAGGAGGTTGGATCTTCTCCGAAAGCTGGAAGAACCCATTCCTGGTTGAGATGGTAAACTGAAGGTACTTTGGGGACAAACTGGTAGATAGGTTGTAGGACCACCCTGTCCGGGAAAAAGGTGACGTAGGGTTCCTGAGCCCCTAGAGCTTGAATTTCTGACACTCTACGCCCTGATGTGAAGGTCGATCAGGAAGGTCGTTTTCCAAGTAATATCCTCTAATGCACATTCCTCCGTTGGTGCAAAAGGAGGGCTTGCTAAGGCATTGAAGACAATTGTCAGGTCCCATTTGGGGTATAGTGTTTTCCTGGGAGGACATAGTCTCAGGACTGCCTTCAGAAAACGGTCTATGAGGGGGTTCAGTTCCCAGCGTGTGTCCGTTACGGCTGACAAGGCTGAAACCTGAACCTTCAGTGTGCTGTGACCTAAATCTAAGTCCAGACCAGACTGTCGGAAGAGAAGAACATTTTGGACTCCAGGATCTAGTGGATTGAAATGGTTGGCCTCTGCCAGATTCGTAAACTTTCTCCATACCCTATAGTAGGTGGCATTGGTAAATGACTTCCTTGCCTGCAGGAACGTCTGAACAACATTGTGAGAGCACCCTAAGTCGCCCAGTCTCTTCCGCTCAACTTCCAGGCCTTTAAGTCTAGAATCTCTGGATGTGGGTGAAGGAAGTCGCCCTGGGATAGTAGGTTGCTCATGCGCGGAAGAGGTAGTGGACTGCACAGGGCCATTTTGACTAAGAGCGGAAACCATGGTCTCTTTGGCCAGTACAGAATAATCGCCAGAATAGTGACTTTCTCCGACGTCAGACGCTGGAGGAACCACAGTATCAAAGGGATCGGAGGAAACACATATCCTATTTGGAAATTCCATGGCTGGACTAGGGCATCTACCCCTGCTGACATTGGAGACGGGAACCTCATGAAGAAGAGAGGTGTCTTCGCGTTGAGCGGGGAAGCAAAAAGATCTATCTGGGGAGTACCCCACTGTTGGCATATCCAGTTGAAAACCCGCTGGTCTAGTGACCAATTGTTGTTGGTCGTGAAGGATCTTGAAAGGCGATCGGCTAGCTGATTCTCGGGGGCTGGGATGTAGGCAGCCCGAAGGTCGAGCAAGTTCTTTTCGGCCCGTGATATGATTGGAGCCACTTCGCTGATAGCGACCTGCTGTGTGTGTGCTTCCTTGATTTTGGACATAGGCTACTGCCGCCCTGTTGTCCATTTGGATTAGAATGGACTTGCCTCTCAGAAGGGGGGCTAGATGTAAAATTGCCATCCAAGCTGCCCTTAGTTCCAGGATATTGGAGATCATCCCTTCTGCATTGAATCGCCATTTCCCTTGTACCAACTTGTTTTGGTAGTGTGCTCCCCATCCGAGCTGACTTGCATCTGATGTAAGAACGGTCCACAAGATGGGGCCGAGGGGACGGAAAACTAGAAGGTTGGGTGGTCTTGTCCACCACCAGAGGCTGGATTTCATTGTAAAAGTAATGATTATCATCTGCCTGAGATGATTCTTCCTCCATTGCGCCAGAAAGCCTAATTGGAAATCTCGGAGATGCCATCTGGCCCATTTCACCATTGGTATGCATGATGAAAGGGACCCTATGAGGCTCAGACAGTTCGATGCCGGCATGATACGGCTTCCTAGCGCTTGCTTTACCTTCTGTATCAATACAGGGATTTTCTCTGGTGGAAGTGACACAGCTTTTTTCGGGGTGTCGAATAAAGCCCCTAGATATGTAATTTTCTGCGTAGGCGTCAATTGGCTCTGGTTGATAAGCCAACCGAACTTGGCCAAGGTGTTCAGGACCATTTGCATGTGCGCTTCCAGGGTGCCTTTGTGCTGGGATAGGATCAGTATGTTGTCTAAATAGTACAGAACCCGTATCCCTTTCTCCCGGAGGGGAGCTAGGATGGCCCCTAAGACCTTGGTAAAAGTCGTGGGCGCTGGTGAAATTCCAAAGGGAAGACACTGGAACTGAAGGTGTAGATTGCCTATCCTGAACCGAAGATAATGCTGGAAATGATGGTGAATGGGGATGTGAAGGTATGCATCTTGGAGATCTATAGAGACCATCCAATCTCCCGGCTGAACTGACAGAATTACCGTGTTTAATGACTCCATTTTGAAGTGTTCTACTCAAATGAATTTGTTCAGTCTCTTTAGGTCCAGTACGGGCCTCCACCCTCCCGATTTCTTGGGGACTAAGAAGACTGGGGAATAGAACCCTGAGTGTCTCTCCGAGTCTGGCACCGGTATCGCTGCCCGCTGTTGTAGAAGTATCTGAATATATTGGAATAGAACTTCTTTCTTCTCTCTGGAGCCCGGTATCTTGGTGGGTTGAAAGGAGAAAAGGTGGAGGCCGTGTTTTGAACTTCCAAAAATGTCCTTGAAGGACCGTGGCGTGGAGATTGCCCATTGATCCACGCAATTTTCCACCCAAACCTGTGCGAAAGACCTGAGTCTTGCTCCGACTGGACCGGTCTGGGTGGGAAAGGAGTCAAAAGGACTTCTGGTTCTCAACCGTCGATGTTGAAGCTTTAGGCTTTCCTAACTTGAGAAAGGAGGCCTGTGAGCCTTTCCAGCCTCTTCTGTACTCTTTTCCCGGACGGTATGTCCTGGAATCCCTTGCTCTTTTCTGCGTAGCTGGCCGAGGAGCAAATCTTCTTCTCCTATTTCTATCTTGAGAGATCAGGCCACTCTTCCTGCCTGTGACTCTGGTGATTGCCGAATCCATTTTTTCGCCGAACAGGGCCTTTCCATCATATGGGATACGACACCATGATTGCTTTGAAGATTGGTCCGCTGCCCATGGCTTTAGCCACAATGCCCTTCTGGCTGTGATGGAATATAACATGGCCCTGGAAGAACACCTTAGGACATCGATGGCTGCCTCTGCCATAAAATCTGAAGCCAGCTTCAGCTCATCCAGTGCTTTAATGATCTCCTCTGTGTCTAGGCCTCTCCTG
The DNA here is from genome assembly GCA_029206835.1 of Rana muscosa. Lineage (NCBI taxonomy): Eukaryota > Metazoa > Chordata > Amphibia > Anura > Ranidae > Rana > Rana muscosa. Next base: position 206,076,370 of record CM055117.1, on the reverse strand, counting down.
AGGGCTGTCTCAATATTATCCGACCACACCTTGGTGGCCCTGGAAATGGATGACAAGGCCACTGCTGGTTTGCAGGCTCCCCCGGTTGCTCGATACACCTTCTTAAGGTCCGAGTCGATCCTGCGATCCAGGACGTCCCTGAAGGAGACTGCGTCCTCTAGAGGCAGAGTTGTGTTTCTGGCTAATCTCATGACCGATGCGTCCATGGTCGGAACAGAATCAAAGAGCTGAGCATCCGCTTCTGCCAATGGGTATAGCTTAAGGAATCGATTAAAAGCGACAGGTCTTTTATCCACTTTCTGCCATTCTCCCGTAATTACCCCTTTAATCTCGTCCATTAAAGGGAAGTTTGAAACTTTCCTTGTTAAATGAGGGAAATATTTTTTCGTCTTGGACGGGGGCTCAGTATCTTCCTCCCACTGAATCGCATCTTTCACTGCGACAACAAAAGGTTCTACTAAACCAAAATCAAATGTTGACATATTCTCTTCGGCCGTGTTTGATTCGTCTTCCGAATTGTTTTCTGAGACAGGTTGGAGGGTAGGTGTCTCTACTGCCCTTGGCTCTGCAGGCGGAATTGACTGATCTTGGGACAAAGCGAATTCTCTGATGGAATCCTTGATTAGATCTTTAATTGAGCCTATGGATCTCTGCTTGTCCGCTGTGGCTTCTAGGAGACACTGCCCACAGGCCAATTTTCCTGGTAAGGCCTGCTTACCGCATACCCAACAGTCCAACAGTCTTTCCTCCCCGGCTGTGGGGGTCTGCCCTGGGAATCGTGCTTAGAAGAGGCACGCTGGGGGGACCTCCTCCCATTATTCCTGGGGGCATGGACTGACGAGGAATGTGAATGACCAGAACTTCTGTGGCCCCTAGATCCTCTGTCGTGAGAACTCCGGTGGGAGGATTTGCGGGATGATTCTCGATGCGGGCTGTGGAAACAGAACAAAGGAATGTTTCTGTATACCCGAACAAAAGGCTCTTTGAATGAAGGAACTTACCTGCCTGTTGCAGCCCATTACCTAGTGGTATGTTGAGGATCTTTTTGATGCGGCATGGCAATACCAGAGGCAGCTAGGGATAAATGTGAATTTAGACCCAATCAAAATATATATATCAATATATATCATATGTAACAATAGCCAAATAAATATAAAGTAAACATTTATAAAATAGCATATATTTACTACCTTGGCCAGGCTTCATTTAGAAGAAGAAGGCAGGAAAAATGGAGGAGAGGACACCTAGAGATGTTTCCTCTCTGATAGCCTGGCTCAAACGGAGCCATTAGGCTGTTTAAGTAGGTAAACGGCCGGGGTGCACCAAGATGGCCGCCGCATGGCTTCAGCGGACTACTGCGCATGCGAAGCGCCCACACACACACGCAGGGGGGGGGTGGATAGTATGCCGGCATGTATGGAGGCAATGTCAGGCTCAGCGCTCACTTCAGAAGAACCCGGGAAAGGGACACAGTATGTCAGCCAGACGCTACAGAAGGGAATTCTGCAGAACAGTGCCTAATGGATAGCCAGCCAAACAACTACTGAGGAGAAGGTAAATGCTCCTGGATGTGTTATATATATGCCCCAAAAAATATCCACAGAAAAAACAGGCTCCCATACTTATCTGGCGCCTTTAGCAGCCCAAGCGATGGGACTCCATCCTGCAGGAGAGCATGAACCTGCAATGGTCACACCATACAGTATGTCGGTGAGGTAGGGCTGATACGTGATCCTGCAGGGATGAGGACAAGAAAAAAGAATGCCTGAGGTAGGGAGTAACTCTTCTTTTATAGAGTTGCGTGGTCCTGTGGGTTGGTAGAGGGCGGAGCCACCAACCATTGGTATGCTGCCATGGAGGCACCAGGAAAGACGAATACAGAACGTAGTCATATGCAATGTAGCACTTGCCTCCGACCCATCTTTTCAATGGACATCGATATGTATTGCAAACGGCACATAAAAGCCACCCTATCAGCACTGAAGCATCTTTACTCCTCATTACTTTAACTGACATTGATAATGACTGCAATAGGCACATAGAAGCCACCCCAATTGCATCGCAGCATCTTTGCCCCCCCCCCCCCATTTCTTTACTTGACATTGATGCAATAGGCACAATAAAGTAACAAAATTGATTTGTACTGCCGTGGCCTGCTCCATCACACACTAGCTACTATTCCCCTATTTACTGCAGGGCCATGAATGGTGTAGCTGGGCACCCTGCTCATCCACCAGGCTCTAAGTTCCTGGCTACATTTCCTCATGGAAAACCTGGCACTGAGAAGACTTGATCTTCCTTCAGACATGTCCTGCATGAAACACACAATTATTATCAAATTCAATTTTGTTACTTTTACTTGAAATGACACTGACCTCACATTCTGCCTCGGTACTCTGCAGCTCCTCCTGCAGGTGGCTGAGTGCAACATGTGGATTACATTCCTGCAAGAGGCACTCTGGAAAAGAGAAAGAAAATAATTATTTTCTTTGGTGTACGGTACCTGGGCTTTTACACTGGCTCCAATGACTCATTTCTATTGATCACATTACAAAACATTTGGCAGACTTTGAGGATGATGTGCTATCTACAAGAGGAGGAAATAGAAGTACAATGCAGCCGAAGAACTGACCTACTGATTTTTCAAACATAAAGCACAGGGGCACTTTATCAAGTACATATGTAACATTTATATTTTAATCAATGCAGCTCCAAGGTTTTCCCCATTCAGATACAAGAAAAAATTTTTTTTACTATGAACTGTATTGAATCAGTACACTTTGCAGAATTAAAGTACATGCCCTAGGATTGCTATCCAGATTCTGGCTTAACTACCTAACAAATCAATGACATGAACAAGCATGCACTGTAATGCCTCGTACACACAACTGTTTTTTTCTACAGGAAAACTGCTATGAGAGCTTTTTGTCGGGAATCCCGGCTGTGTGTATGCTCCATCCCAGTTTTTCCGACGGGAAAACTGCCCGACGAAAAAATAGGATTTTTATAACAGCTTACCTGTAAAATCCTTTTCTTGGAGTACACCACGGGACACAGAGCTAGTCATTACATAATGGGTTAAGGGTCACCAGCGGTGATTGGACACTGGCACAACCAATGGAAGACAGTTCCCCTCCATATAACCCCTCCCATCAGGGAAGTACCTCAGTTTTGTAGCAAAGCAGTAAGGTTCCCATAAGAAGGGTGGGACCTCTGTGTCCCGTGGTGTACTCCAAGAAAAGGATTTTACAGGTAAGCTGTTATAAAAATCCTATTTTCTTTATCGTACACCACGGGACACAGAGCTAGTCATTACATAATGGGACGTCCCAGAGCAATGCTCATATGAAGGGGGGGAGACACAGACCAAACCGACCGCTTGCGGACCAGAAGCCCTATACTGCTGCCTGCAGCACACTTCGCCCGAAGGCGGAATCCTCATGTCCTTTCACATCTATTTGATAGAATTTGGAAAATGTATGGACTGAGGACCAAGTTGCAGCCTTACAGATCTGAGCCATCGAAGCCTGGTGGTGCACTGCCCATGAAGCACTTATCGCCCTGGTAGAGTGCGCCTTAACAGGAAAAGGAGGAGTCCTGTTCTTTAAACCATAAGCTTGAACAATTACTTGTCTAATCCACCTGGAAATGGTGGATTTTGATACCGCTTGGCCCTTCTTGGGACCATCTGGTAAAATAAACAAAACATCTGTTTTACGTATCTGAGCGGTTGCTTGCAGATACACCCTTACCGCTCTCACTAGATCTAGAGAGTGTAATAATTTTTCCCCCGCCGTCCGCGGGTTTGGAAAAAAGGAAGGCAGAACAATGTCTTGATTCAAGTGAAAAGCCGACACCACCTTAGGCAGAAAAGCCGGATGGGGTCGTAGTACGATCTTGTCCTTGTGACAAATTAGATAAGGCTCTTTACAAGAAAGAGCTGCTAGCTCTGATACTCTCCTAGCAGAAGCTATAGCAATCAGAAAGGCCAATTTCCTACTTAATATAATTAAAGGAATATGGCGAATAGGTTCAAAAGGTTGCTTTTGCAACACTGACAATACCAAATTCAAATCCCATGGACACAAGGGAGACCTGACTGGAGGATTTATCCTCAGTACCCCCTGAATGAATGTCCGAACTAGGGAGTGAGATGCCAATGGTCTCTGAAAGAAGACTGATAGAGCCGATATTTGCCCTTTGATGGTGCTAAGGGCTAATTTCATATCCACTCCTAACTGGCAAAAAGCAAGAATCCTACTTATTTCATATTTCAGAGGATTCCAACTTCTGGATTCACACCAGGAAACGTATGCTTTCCAGACTCTATGATAGATGAGTCTGGAGGCTGGCTTTCTAGCATTAATGAGCGTAGAAAGAGCCAGGCCAGAGACCCCTCTCTTTTTCAAAATGTGGGTCTCAGCAGCCAGGCCGTCAAATTTAGCCTTTGTAAGGAAGGGTGGAATACTGGACCCTGTGACAACAGGTCGTGTCGAAGTGGAAGCTTCCAGGGCCTTCCTATCGCCATTTTTACGATCTCGGCATACCAAGGCCTCCTGGGCCAGTTTGGGGCCACTAGGATTACTGGTATTCCCTCCTCCTTGATCCTGCGAAGCAGTCTTTGTAGAAGAGGGATCGGAGGGAATGCATAGATCAGTGAGAACTGATTCCATGGAGTTATTAGAGCGTCTGTCCCGTAGGCTAGAGGATCTCTCGTTCTGGACACAAAGTTGTCCAATTTCTTGTTGAACCTGGAAGCTAGCAGGTCTACATCTGGGTTTCCCCATCTCAGACATATGGCCTGAAAGATCTCTGGGTGAAGAGACCACTCTCCTGGTAGCAGCTGCTGACGACTCAGGTAGTCTGCTTGCCAGTTTTCTATCCCTGGAATGAAGATTGCAGAGATGCAAGGTACATGCTCTTCTGCCCATGCCAAGATCCGGTTCACCTCTCTTTGGGCTGCCCGACTGTGGGTGCCTCCTTGGTGATTGATGTAAGCTACTGCCGTAGCATTGTCGGATTGAACCCGAACTGGGTAGCCCTGTAACCTGTATGTCCAGGTTTTGAGGGCTAGATATACCGCCCGGATCTCTAGCACATTGATGGGCAGGATCCCCTGAGTCTTGGCCCAGGTTCCCTGGGTAGAAGCCTCCTCGAATACTGCACCCCAGCCCGATAGGCTGGCATCCGTAGATACCACCTTCCAGGCCACTGGGAGGAAGGACTTTCCCTTCCGTAAATTCCTGGCTTCTAGCCACCAATTGAAGCTGTGGCGTACTTGTGAGGACAGGCGCATGGGTATATCCAGAGCTTGGCTCTTCCTGTTCCAGGAGGCTAAAATATTGCCTTGAAGTAGTCTCGAATGAAACTGGGCGTAAGGGACCGCCTCGAAGGAGGCTACCATCTTTCCCAATAGTCTCATGCAAAGGCGAATAGACGGCCTCTTGTTTGCTTTGACCTTGTGGATCAGGTCTTTCAGAGACTGTATCTTTGGCTCTGGCAGGTATACCCTGTTTTGGGCTGTATCTATGATCATGCCCAGGTACACTATCCTTCTTTGGGCCTGGAGAGAGGATTTTTGTAAGTTTATAATCCATCCTAAATGCTCCAGGTATCCTACTGTAGTGTCTACAGCGTGATCCAATCCCTCCTTTGACTGATCTATTAATAGTAGATCGTCTAGATAGGCTGTTACCGCAATGCCCCGTGTTCTTAGGTTTGCTAACAGAGGAGCTAGCACCTTTGTGAATACTCTGGGCGCGTTGGCTACACCAAATGGCAGGGCCACAAATTGAAAGTGGCGATCTTCTACCGCAAACCTTAGGAATCTTTGGTGAGCGGGGAGGATTGGTATGTGTAGATATGCGTCTTTGATATCTATGGACGCAATGAATTCTCCGCCTTTTAAAGTAGCGACCACGGATCGAATCGTTTCCATTCGAAAATGGCGAACGTTCAGAAACTGGTTTAGATTTTTTAGATCCAGGATGGGTCTGACTTCTCCGTTCGGTTTTGGAATCACAAAGAGGTTTGAGTAAAAACCTGAACCTTGCTCCTTTTGGGGTACCTCTGTAACCACACCTTGAGCTATTAAGTGATTCAAACCTTTGAAGAAGGATCCTCTTTTTTGTGGATCCTTGGAGAGTCTTGAACTTCGGAATTGAGAAGATGGGATCTCTCGAAATTCCAGTCTGTACCCTGAGGATATTGTGGATACCACCCATTTGTCCTGGGTTTCTGTCCGCCAAGTCGCTGAGAACTGACGAAGCCTTCCCCCCACTCGGCCGAGCGGGGGCGCCCCTTCAATGAGAGGTTTTGGGGGCTTGCTTATTAGCTCTTGAACCCCACGGCTTCTTGTTCTTCTGAGCCTGTTCTTTGGCTTTTTTGGGCGGCTGAAAAGGCCGTCGCCACTGGCTGGAGTCAGATTTCCCGGGAGCTGGGGAGAGAGTGTGTTTAAAACAAGGTCTCTTGTTTTTCTTTCTCTCAGGTAAAAGTGTCGTTTTACCACTTGATATCTTTTGGATATATCTTTCTAAATCTTCCCCAAAAAGGCGTTCGCCATGGAACGGGAAACTTGCCAACAACTTTTTGCATGGGGCTTCCGCTGACCAATGCTTAAGCCAAAGTACTCTGCGCATCTGTACCAGCTGGAGTGTAAGGCGTGATGCCTGTATGATAGAATCTCTCATGGCATCCACTGTGAAGCATAAGGCTTTAGGCAAATTCTCCCAATTTTTAGCCTGCTCTGAAGGCAGCTCCTTCAGCCCCTGCTTTACCTGTTGGCTGACGACCTGACACATACCGACTGCTGCTACTGCAGGTTGGATAATTGAGCCGGCCAAAAGGAAGGAGGATTTCAGTAAGGATTCCAACTTCTTCTCAGAAGGATCTTTAAACACTTGTACATTATCCACTGGACATGTCAGGTTTTTATTTACACAAGAAATAGCCGCATCTACCGTAGGCAGGCTCCATTTCTTTAAAAAAATTTCCTCCATAGGATAAAGAATGTTAAACTTTTTTGGAGGTGAAAAACGCTTATCTGGATGTTGCCAGTCTGCGTACAATAGATCCTCTAGTAACGGATGAACCGGGAAGGAGCATGCACCTTGCAGGGATCTTAATGATCCTAGGGAGGAGACAGGTGATTCTGTTACCTCCAAAGAGGGTAACCTAAATGCAGCTCGCACGGCTCCTGCATAGCATTGCACCTGTGACTTTAAAATCTGGGATACCGAAAAAGGCTCATCCGATATCCCTGATCCGTCTGACTCCTCATCCTCTGCTGATGTAGCCTCCTCCTCATCCTCCTCCTCCTCAGGTACTTCTGAAGGGAGGTCCAATACTGGAGGAGATCTGCTTCGCTTATTGTCCTTTTTAGAGGATTTAGCGATTAAAGTAGCAATTTTCTCCTCCAGATTATTTAGGGCAGCTGATAAAGTGTCCTCAGTGACATATGCAGGCCCAGGCTTCACTGGGGAAGCCGCCATACCTGACAGAGGTAATGGCTCATCCTGTACAGGTGCTTTTGGCAACACAGGAGAGGAAGGTACCGAGTCAGCACAGCTAGAGCCCCCTGTCTCAGGCGGCGGTGCTCTTTTATCTCTTTTTGTCCGCATTACTTCCCCTGGAAGACTTACTGTTTAGACAAAATACAAGGTACCTAAATGCATATACTACCGTGTTCAGTTTAGCAAATACATTAAGTATGCAACTTTTAACACATAACTATGCATAACATGGATGTCTTCTAGGAAGTACCCAATCCAACCACATGGAGTCTTACGTCCCTGTATAGCTGCTGTGTTTCTCTGCCAGGAACAAGAGAACTAACGAGCTTGCTTGCTGCTGCAGTGCTTTTTACACTGACAGTCTTTTAAATTTGGCGCCGTTTCTGTGCCTGCGCGCACCACGTGCCCGCGCACGCCTCGGCCCCCCCCCCCCTCCGATAAAGCGCGCTCCCGCGCGCGCGCGGCCTTTAGCGCTATGGTGGTGGCCATAGTGAGAGAGGACTCTCATCAGCCCCTGTCCCCACTTACCTGCATCTGCAGGTGTCTGTATCGGCCACCGGAAGGAGGAGCGGGGTGCTCAAGCAAGCTCAGCAGCGGAGGTGACGAGCAGTGTACTTCGCCGAAGCCGACACTGAACAGAGTGAGGTGAGTATATTCAGCTCTTTACTCCCCCCAGTGGTGGAAAAAAAGAAGACATCCACTTTTTGAAAAAGGTCCCAACCTAGTTATGGACCTTCTAATCTCACCTTATCCACGCCGCAGGTTTTTCTGCTGAAAGTTTTCAGACAGATACCAAACTTCACCCTTCACGGTGGGCTATGTGTGCCAACCTTCAGGGATATGGGTTCCTATTTAAAGGATACCTCTCCCCTGGGCCTTGTACAAGACTCTTACCAGGACTTTATAGCGAAATAGCGAAAGTGCTGGATCTTAGAGCCCAGTCCTCCGAAGAGAGACATTACAGGCGACGCCTCATGGATGAGGCCCGGATCCCATCCAGATTCAGCTCATTTGTAGGCGTCTTGGATGGATCCGAAAGCATAGCTCTTTTACCCCCAGAGGGTCTCTTTGGTAGAGCTTTCCTTTAGCACCTCCTAACGCGTCCAACACCTTTCGACACTGGCGAAAAAACTGAGGTACTTCCCTGATGGGAGGGGTTATATGGAGGGGAACTGTCTTCCATTGGTTGTGCCAGTGTCCAATCACCGCTGGTGACCCTTAACCCATTATGTAATGACTAGCTCTGTGTCCCGTGGTGTACGATAAAGAAAAGAGAGCAGGATCTTTTTTCCCATCAGGAAAAAATCCTGGTGGGAAAACCGTTCGTCCTTATGGTTTTCCGACTGGAAAAAAAACCGTGCATGCTCAGAATCAAGTATGAGACGGGAGCACTCTTTCTGGTAAAACTAGCGTTCGTAATGGAGATATCACATTCGACACGCTGTAACGGACTGAAAAGCACGAGGCTGAAAAGTGTGAATCTTCTTTCACCAAACTTTTACTAACAGGAGGATCAGCAAAAGCAGCCCAAAGGGTGGCGCCGTTGGAATGGAACTTCCCCTTTATAGTGCCGTCGTAGGTGTTGTACGTCACCGCGCTTTGGACGGGCGGACTTTTGTCTGAGCGTGTGTATGCAAGGCAGGCTGAGAGGAATTCTGTCTGGAAAACCGTTGGTTTATTATCCAACGGAAAACCGGTCGGGTGTACTAGGCATAAGAGTACAAACATTCAGACTTCATTCAGGCTGCTTTCTTGTTATTCATTTACTGACTAGGTAGTAAAACCAGGTCAGTTATACAGTTGAAATTTAGTTTGTTTTTTTGACCGTGATGCACGGTCCTCTTCACAACATTGAGGGGGTTAATAGCTTTGGGTTTAACGCTGAAGAAAGTCCCAACAGGCACCCACCTCTTTCTGCCCCTCCTTCATTGATAAAAAGTTTTAGCATATGTAATGTTCTGTGAATGGGGGAAAGGAGGATGAATGATAGGATCCCCTCCATCAATTTACAAAACGTGTTGCATTCTGTGAAAACAATGTAAAAACTTTTATCAATGGAGGAGGGGACAGTCCCGTTGGGACTTTCTTCAATGTACTTACGGTTTTAGATCCAAAGCTATTAACCCTCTAAGTGCTGGAAGTTCAGTGTTGTGACGAGGACCAGGCATCACTGGAGAGAAGATTTCCACATGAACCATCAGCCTGCAGGTTGTGGCCTAAACGTTATTACAGTTAGGTTATGTGCAGTTGTAGCAAAATTTTTAAATAAATAAATGTACCTAAACTTAAGCTTTAAGATCTGAGAGCCTATATGTTTGAAAACAATTCACCTTTCGTATCTCCTCTCCCATATCCCTTTCCTGACAGGTTGTCTGTAAAGTGTATTTATTCAGGTTATAGTAAACCTAGTATTAGTTAAAGAGGAACTCCAGGCTCCTTTAGAAAAACGTAAAAGTCAGCAGCTACAAACACTGTAGCTGCTGACTTTTAATATTAGGGCACTTACCTGTCCAGGCATCAAGCAGTGTCCTCACCTGAGCCAATTCTTCAATCAGCTATCGAGTGCTGGGAGCGCCATCTTGACTAAGGGAAACCAGCAGTGAAGCCTTGCGGCTTCACAGTCGGATTCCTGCTGCACTTTGCGAATGGGCCACACTCTTCTGGGACCTGTGAAGTGTCCCAGAAGGCTGTGGGGAAGGGGGGGACGAACTTGCGGCTCAGTTTGCCACGGCCGTACCTGTCAAAACCAGGTACCCGCTCCCCGTTAGGGTGGAGCTCTGCTTTTAGTGGACTTACTTGTAATGTCGAAGATGTTTTTGCTACTCACACAAGTAGCTTCTTCAGCTGAAAAAGCTATTTGGCCAAGTAGCGAAATATCAACATTACAAATCCAGTTGAATGTCACTGCTACTGGGCATCCAGACAGGTTCACTTTATTTATTATTTTATTACAGGTACTTATATAGCGCAGTCAATTATATATACACATATATTGTACATTCACATCAGTCCCTTACCCTCAATAAGCTTACAGTCCAAAGTCCCTAACTCACATTCATACATACACATACACTTGGGCCAATTTAGACAGGAGCCAATTAACCTACCAGCATGTCTTTGGAGTGTGGGAGGAAACCGGAGTACCCAGAGGAAACCCACGCAGGCACAGTGAGAACATGCAAACTCCAGCCAGGTAGTGTCGTGGTTGGGATCACTTTAACATTTTCTTCTCACACAAGAGCATGAGAAAATAACACATGATCAAAAAAAGTGTTTCACAGAACGTACAACATTCCATAGCAGCAAAAAAAAACATTCTATTTAGCATATTATTTAATTCAGAGCAGCACTAATTTGTGTAAAATCTGATTTGTTGCTTCTGGCAACTGACTAGAAAAGGATGTCACTTTTCTAAATGTAAACATCCAACTGGTTGCTCCGAGCATCTTTAAACACTCCAGGTATTTTTGGACACTTGTAGATGAAGAAAGCCGGCAGCTCGATCTTCCGCAATGAATGAGTTTCTTAATCCAGGTGTTGTACAGATAATGCAGGGCTTACGTGTTTCGACGTGTAGTCTTAATCATATGATTAAGGATACACGCCAAAATGCGTAAGCCCTGCATTATTTGTACCACACCTGGAATAATAAACTTATTAATTGCGGAAGATCGAGCTGCTGGCTTTCTTACATCTACAGGTTTGCTTGTGTGCTAGGACACTACAAGCCAGTGCACCAAGTGCTCACTACCTTGGGGAATTATTATATTTAATGTTTGTACACTGGCCCATAAGTTTATTTCCTGAAAACCTTTGATGACTGTAGCGCATGTGACAAACACAAGGCCTGCGGGCCTAATCCGGCCCGCAAGGCTATTTCATGCAGCCCCTGCACCTCTTCTGCAGCTACAGCACCCCCCTTGTCTCCACCCCCCACCTGGTCTTGAGAGGACAGAACTCCTCTTACTTCTCCGTGCAGCCACAGGGAGGCTTGTCTCTGCCCCGTTTCAGCAGTCGGCAGCAGAGGGGAGGACAGAACTCCTTCTACAGATACTGCACCTCTCTGTGCAGCCGCAGCACCTCCTTATCTCTGCCTCCCCTAGTCTCAGCATTGAGCAGACTCCGGTAGATGACTCCAGCCCTCCTCTGGTCCTCCTCCAAACCCTGCACTTTCTGCTTCCCTGCTCCACCCCCAGATTCTTGCCGACAGCAGCACATCTTAAAAGTGGTGCACTGTGATGTAAGGGAGGGTGGGGGACTCTTGAAATGTGGTATAAGGGGGAGGTGTTCTGGACATTGGCTTATAGTTGAAAAGAAGGGTCGCACACTGCTAGTATCCACAATAAACTTTATTGGAGACTGCTTAGACAGAACTCAGAGGCAAACATAATTGGCCCTTTAAGGTCAACCATAATGCTGATGCAGCCCGCAATGAAATTTATGAGATGGCACCGCTGCTGTAGAGGGTAATAAGCTACTTTGCTCGGCATAAGTATAACCTGAAACCTACGCCTTTAGTCAGGGTAACAAATACAGCACATTCCCAAACAAAAAGAGCAGGGGCACTAATATAACAAACCTAGTAGGAAAGTTTCTGATAGCCAATACATACAACACAGTGGTACTTCCATCCAAGCAATGAAGAAGTTAGACATAAGAATTCTTGAACCATGGTCAAGAATTCTTTAGCCCAGAACCCATTAACAAGAATTATCAGCCAGTAGCCATTGTTAGTTTTGTTAGCCCTGGTGCTATGCCACTAACCATCTCCTTCAGCCAGGAATAGAGAAGGGCTGACTTGCTCCAGCTTCTAATGCACATTGCAAGAAGCTGTGAGTAAGCTATTCTAGCACAGGAGAGGAGCACAGCTCTGCAAGAATGAAGGCAAGGCTGGAGTTCAACTTTAAAACTGTACTAACTTCCTAAGCCTTCTCTGCTCCATTCAAAACTTACAAAAAAACTTGGCTGGAGCTGAGCTTCAAGTATCTTGAGCTTCTATACCAGCCTTTCTCAACCTTTTCAACACAGAGGAACCCTTGAAATAGTTATTCGGTCTCGGGGAACCCCTGCTAAAAATTTGAAATCTACAATTCATGATACCTTTGTGTGATGGTCAGTGGGAAGGATGGTCCTTACACTTGTGGTCATTGGGAAGAATTACCTCCTTACAGATGGCTAAAAAGATCAATGGTGTCAGTAGGAAATTATCTGAGAGGCAGAAATTGCCCAATGCTGAAGGAACCACTAGCAACCTCTGGAGGAACCCTAGGGTTCCACGGAACCCTGGTTGAGAATCACTGTTCTATACTATTCTTCACGAATGAGTCTTCTCAACCATTGTAAGCACAGGCAACCCTTATGTGATCTGCATACTTTCATTCAGTTTATTTGTCTCTTGGACCATTAACCCCTATCTATTGTACTTCTCCAACAAGATGCCTCAACATCCTCCATGCCTGTCCATATCCTTTAAACAGTAAGGTTCTGGAGACTTGGGAACTTTTAAAAGTGGACTCTACAAGAAGCCAAGAGATTAATGACAATTGTTTCTGCCCTTCGACTACCTTCCGCAATATATTAAAATACATTAATTGGCAAAGTGCATGTCATGAGAGAAATCAAAGGTTTGACGTTGCTTATTATAAATGCTTGAGGGTTCCCACAACATGTTTCGCCCCACCCCCAGGGCTTAATCATGGTCTCCACACAGGTGAAACAGAGACGGTACATACCTACAGAAATCTCCAACTCACACAACTCAATTATGGTTGTGATAAGAAAGAGCAGAAAAAGTATTCATACTTATTCAAATATTTATATTAATTAAATGCCACCCATCTCTAAATTTAAAGAAGAGGTATGGCCAAAGCTATGGATCACAGAAGTGCAGTTCGTTCTGCACTCCTAAAGCCCACTGTCGGCTGATGTCACTCAGCCAGTTCAGGCTCTAGATGGATCCCGACTTTATAGTCGGGATCTACCCAGATGCCTGGACCAGCAGCTGGCTCAGCCGCTAAGCGAGCCGCTGGGAGACTGAGCAAGCTGCTCTCGCCCCCTTCAAAGTCTGGCGCTCTAGCGAGCACTGGAAGGTGCAGAGCAGACTCAGTGACTGACAGTCATTGCTCTCTGCTCAGAGTTGAGGGGGAGATCTGAGCGATCAGTGCTTTTTGGTCTTTACTTTCACAGCAGCTTTTTTTTCAACTTTAATGATTGAGGCAGCAATTGCTACTTTATTTTTTCTCTGCTCACAGGGTCACAGTAAAAATTTGCCATATTCCTCTAAAAAGGCACATTTGTAATATGAATGGTACATGGCTACAAAACCAAGGGTTAAACATAACTACTGTATATACAAAGCAGCCTTTCCACTTACTAGCTTAAAGGAACACTAAAGGCCGGGGTTATTTTGCCATCTGTGTCCCTTTGGAAGTCAATTACACTCACCATGTTAATTATGATTTAAAGAAGTAAAGGTTGGTGTAAGAGTGACCCTTGATGGCAAGGTGTGTAAAAAGATATATAATATATCTTGATTTAAAATGCTTACTTTACTAGTACTTAAAGTAGAATTGTAACCAGGCAACAGACATTCAAATATTTACTTACTCCTTCACTTGTAACTTACTTGCACAGTTATGTAACACTGTACCCAAACAAAGTTTATATATTTTTTTCACACAAATAGAGCTTTCTTTTGGTGGTATGTGATCACCACTGGGTTTTTTATTTTATGCGATATTAACCGGTTCCCGACTGGCTCACGCAGATATACTGCGGCAGAATGGCTCCCCTGGGCGAAATCCCGTATATGTACGGCTTTACCCAGTAGAGCCACCAGAGGGCACATGCCAGCTGCACGGCGGGGAACCCGATGCACGTGCCCGGCAGGCGCGATCGGTGCCGGCCACGTGCGATCGCATGCACGAGTGGCAGCACGGGGGTTTGTGTGTGCAAACACACAAAACCCCGTGCTATCAGAGGAGAGAAGACAGATTGTGTGTTTCTACGAAGTAGAAACCACGATCTGTCATCTCCTATAGCGCGTCCCCTTCCCCCCACAGTTAAAACACACAATAGGGAACACAGTTAACCCCTTGATCGCCCCCTAGTATTAACCCCTTCCCTGCCAGTGACATTTACATAGTAAACAGCGCATATTTATAGCACTGATCGCTCTGTAAATGTGAATGGTCCCAAAAATGTGTCAAAAGTGTCCGACCTGTCCGCCGTAACGTTGAAATACCCCCCAAAAAAAACGCAGATCACCGCCATTACTAGTAAAAAAATAAAATAATAAAAACTCCATTTAAATGCCATCAATTTTTCCCATAGTTTGTAGACGCTATAACTTTTGCGCAAACAATATACGCTTATTGCGATTTTTTTTTACCAAAAATATGTAGAAGAATACATATCGGCCTAAACTGGGGAAAAAAATTGTTTTTTGTTTTTTTAAAAATGGGATATTTACTATAGCAAAAAGTAAAAGATATGTTTTTTTTTTAAATTGTTGCTCTTTTTTTGTTTATAGCGCAAAAAATTAAAACCGCAGAGGTGATCAAATACCACCAAAAGAAAGCTTGATTTGTGGGACAAAAAGGATGACAATTTTGTTTGGGTACAACATCGCACGACCGCGCAATTGTCAATTAAAGCGACGCAGTGCCGTATCGCAAAAAAATGGCCCAGTCATTGGGCAGCCAAATCTTCCGGGGCTGAAGTGGTTAACTAAAATAAGACCAACATTTTTGAAAGCAAAACAATATTTTTTACTTTTTGTTATAAAACATGTCCAATAAATAAATAATTGAAAATCGAATTTCTTCATAAATTTCGGCCAAAATGTATTCTGCTACATGTCTTTGATGAAAAAAAAATCCCAATACAGGGGTTCCCCGTGTTACGAACCCGTTAGGGACTTTCCTCCTGTTTGTAATTCGGAAATGTTCGTAAGTCGGCCGCGCATGCGCAGAACGACAATTACGGACATTTCCGATGTTTTCTGATGTTCCGTCGACATTTTCCAAGGCTCCGTCTGGCCGCGCATGAGCAGAACAGCAGATGGACCGCGAAGATTGGCAGAGGGTGCCCACAGCATCCGGTTCGTAAGTCGGGCGTTCGTAAGTGTATATTGATTGGTTTGCATGAAAGGTATAGCGCCTACAAACTATGGTATATATATACCGAAAATATAATTATTTTTTTTTATACTAATAATGGCGGCAATCAGTGACTTATAATGGGACTGCAATAAAGCAGCAGGCAATCTGACACTAACTGTCGCTGGGGGGAACTGACTAACTGCCACTGACATTAATACAGTGATCAGTGCTAATACTATACACCGTCACTGTACTAATGACATTGGTTGGGAAGGGGGTTAACATCTAGGGCGATCAAGGGGTTAAATGTGTGCCTAACTATGTGTAATATACGCAAAGTGTGTTACTTTTACTACTAGATCTCTCAGTTTCTCATCCCTGCAAAACTGATAGATCACTCCCTCTGTACAGAGCTCTATGTTGTTTATCAACACAGAGCTCTGGGCTGTCATTGCACACAACCAATCAGCAGGTCCCGGCCACAAGTCACTGGCTGGGTCTTGCTGACAAACTCCTGCTGTGTACAATCACAGCGGGTGGCGGGCATGCATGCATGCGCCCTAAACCCGGAAGTATGCAGCAACGTACGGGTACGTTGCTTTGCTTACAGCAGCCGCTCGCCACAGTACATTGCTGGCAGGCGGTCGGCAAGTGGTTAAAATTTAACTAAAGGCAAATTTTTCTTTTTTTTTGGTATGCATAGAGTGGCATGGGTTTAGAGCTACTCTCAGGTTTTTAGAGAAGTATGGGAATCAGGGTTATTGCACATTTATACTTCCTTAGAACACCCAGCTCCCCAAGCAGAGAGCAGTGATTGTCAGTCACCTCTCTCTCTGCTCTCCCCCCTCCTTACTCACTGGAGCGTTGGGCTGTGGAAAAGGCTGGAGCGGCCGGGTCAGGTTCTCTTCGGCTCGCTGAGAGGCTAAGCCGGGTGCCGGTCCAGGCATGTGGGCAGATCCTGACCCCAGTGTCGCGATCTTGCCCGAGCCTGGTCTGGCACTGTGCTGTCAGCAGACAGCAGATTTCAGCCCACTGTCTGCTGAAAACAGGTCACAGGAGGAGTGCAAAACGAACTGCACCCCTGTGATCCACAGGAGAGGTACAGCCAAATGCGCTTTGGCTGTACTTCTCCTTTAAGTTTTAATAGGCTGTGAATACATACCTCCCAACTGTCCCCGATTTGGAGGGACTGTCCCTGATTTGGATTAATGTCCCTCTGTCCCTCTTTCCTGCTCATTTGTCTCTCATTTTGGTCTGATGTACATACCTGTATTAAAAATGCACTATTTGTCTATCAAAAAGTGTTTTACAGTGTTAAACCTTTCATCCCATTTCTAATTTGCTGCATTTGTGCATTTCAAAAACCAGTATAAAGGAATAGTATTGGTAAAAAAAAGCACTTGGTTTAACCAATAATTTTTTGCGTATTAATTCTCCTTGTAATGGGGCGGGCAGGGGGTGCGTCCTATTAATGCATACTTTTGCTTATGGGTGTCCCTCATTCCCATCTCAGAAAGCTGGTAGGTATGTGAATATGGAATATCCAAGGAAATAAGTAAAACAAATGATACAGAAGAACACAAAATCTAATTTGATGTGTCATGAAGACATGGACATAGACATACAAAACTCTGATGACCATTCCGAGCCAATATAAAATTGACAAGTTTTTTACATCCTTATGCAGAGTAAACATAAAGAACATTACTTACGGATTTTTCGTAGTTTCCCACGACAAGATGCACACGTCTCACGTAACAGCTGGTACTTAATTGCCAGGTTGGCCTTCCCAGTTTCCAAACGTGGGCGAAGAGACAAGTTTTTCTGAGCAAGCTCAAAGTTAGAAGCCAAAGATATTTTCCTCTCCTCTTGGAGTGCTTGTACCTGGGTGGGAAGTATGAGTTACAAAAGTACAAGATGCAGGCTTTAGAAACTGGATATAAAGAAATATAGGTATACAAATTGTGTGAAAATGGCAGAAAAGTAATTTGGCACAAAAAAAAAAAACACACATCATTATACATTCCCATTAGATGGACAATGGACGGACCATTTAAATGCACACAGATTTACAAGAAAATATATCTTACTCTATATTTAGGACTATATACAGTGACACCAAATTGCATATATCTGCACCTGACTCGGAACAGGATTTGCAAGACAAATGTGCTGAGGTCAATAACCGAACACATTTGGCTTCACCTTGCAGGAATATAATGATCGAGGGATCTACCATTATTTGTGTCCAAAGCCACAGGTTCATCAGAGTGGCAATCCAAGTTCCGCTACTTTGGCAACTTGGAATGCCGAATTTGTATTGGAATCTGTAACATGCTACTTTTACTGCATCTTTACCTTGTAGGCTTATGCTAAAAGTCAGATGGATTTAACAGTTCCTCACCAATGAGGCTCTTAAACGACAGACTTACTGGATCACAACAAGAAATCATACTGTAGTAAAGTACTACAGCCATGCCCTCCCCTTCTTTTTTTCTGGCCAGCCCCTAGATTCATGCAATGAGCTAAGCAAGAAGTTCTAGAGTTTGCACTAATTGTTTCACGATAGGCAGATTTTACAGAGCTGCTACCTTTCAAACATATGTCATAGGAGTCAACAGATGCTACTGCTGCTATAGCCCAGAGGCAAGCCTCTTTTTTTTACTACTGCTAAACACAGACGTGCTATGGCGGTTGGCTGGTGAAGCCAGGGGGCAGCTGGATAACTTTTAAAACTTAAAACAGCTTGCAGGACCTGTTTGTTCACATTAGACTGTTGACAGGCTGCTAATTTTATGCTGTCAGAGGAAAAGTGAGAGTTGTGATTTTAGTGCCTCTGTTGTAAAATCTGGAGATTATTTTCTCCACAGTGTCTGCAGCTACAGAGGTCAGTTAGGAATAGATAAATGCTTCAATCATCTGGGAACTGATGCACTTCAAAATGAATACAACGCAGTTTAAGTTAGATACCCAAAAGCTGAACGTTTTGTAATGATGTATTTGATTGTCACTGCTACTAAAGTCTAAGGCCTAATGTACACTGTGTGTTTAGCCTTGATGCATGAGACTCCAACTTTTTCGGTGCAGGTGCATACCCCCCAACCAGCACGGATTCTGCAGGTTTTACCCGCAGGGACACCAGTTTCCCGCGGTCCCGCGATACACTGCCTATTCCCACACAGCAGGAGGCAGCGGAAGGAGGAAGGAGGAGGTAAGCGCTGCTGCGCCGTGTGCTATGAGATGCCGGCGAGATTGCGAGGCTTGTAACGCACACGCGGCCAGACGTAGTGTGGGATGACACGCTCCGGCGGTGGCGTGCTGACGCTGATACAGCACTACCTGGGATTGGCTGGAATAAGCACGACGGAGTGCCAGGCTGGAATGCGGGAGATTTTGAAATGGTCATCCCTGGCGGAGGTGGGTGTGCACATGTTGAACGGTGGCAAAACCCCCCAGCCCCCCCCCCCGCTCAACAACTTAGATGAGATGTCCTGTGGAAAAATTTACAGCACACTCACCCCCCCCCCCGCTCAACAACTCTAGTGACATGTGCTGAAATGTCCCGCAGTGGGTATTTTAAATGTTGGGAGGTATGCAGGTGGAAGGCAGAGGCGCACAGTCCAGCCCCACTGCATGTAGCCTGTAAAAGTGTAAAAGTCTAAAGGAGGCTCACAGCTGTGGTGTTTGGACAATGCACCGAATGCTACTAATGTGTAGGGCAGTTTGGAGGAGCATACTGCCCCAAACATTAGAACTCCTCGGTGCACCGTCTACCCCAGGGGTAGGCAACCTCGGCCCTCCAGCTGTGGTGAAACTATTACACTGCAAGACCCTGAAAATCACAGGCATGACTCCTAAAGGCAGAGGCATGATGGGATTTGTAGTTTCACCACAGCTGGAGTGCCAAAGTTGCCTACCCCTGGACTCTAGCCCCATCCAGCTGTGGCAGTTGTCAGCCTAAGACTTTTACAGGCTGCCGACAGGACTGGTGCACCTGTGCCTTCTGTCCGAACCTAAAGGCCAAATAAGTTTCTACAGGTGGTCTTCATTACAGTTAGAAGTGCATGAGACTATTTATGCACCTGCTGAGATAGTTGTGCCTCATTAAGTGTCACAAAGTCCCATATTCCTTTAACAAACTCAGAAGTGGTCAGATTGATATGGGTGTAAGGGTGGTAAGCGAAGAACTGAGTGGCATAAAACTGAGTGCCAAACAGTCATATAGGCTGCTCATATGTAACTCAATAAAAGCAAGCAATGTTCCCAATTTCAAGCAACGCTTGTGATAATGGGGCCTATTCTCATACCTTTATAGGAAGCCTGTACCAAAAATACAGAGGCTGTCTTTACTAAACTTCTCTGTTAAAAAGGTTAGCTACATGGCTATTATGTTCATCCAAATACTTCAATACTTTCTGGAAAACTAAGCAGCTGCAGGCTTGTTCAGTGACTTAAAGTATTGTTTGAAGAGATGACCAGTCAATCTGCGTTTTAAGGGGAAGGTCAGCTTCCATATTTCCCTCAGTACCGATTTCCTCATAACTCGAGCAGTCATTGGTGCTTATTGAGGTCTCTCAAAGTTGCTGTTGCAAAACCTCTCTGTGGGCCTAGTGCCAGGTAACTATTGTAGCTGGTCCTAGCATTCAAAAAAGTAATGCAAGGATAAGTAGATATCTTCCCAGCCACTGACTTCAGGATGATATCTTCCCATTAGTGATGAGCCGAACACCCCCGGGTTCGGTTCGCACCAGAACCCGCGAACGGACCGAAAGTTCGCACGAACATTAGAACCCTATTAAATACAATGGATGCGAACGTTCGGATTCTAAAGTGCTAATTATAACGACTATTATCCATGTTATTGTCCGAAACAGAGTTTGGGAACCCGGGTTCTGCACCAGGGGACATGTATCAATGCAAAAAGAAGTTTTAAAAACGGACGTTTTCCGGGAGCAGTCATTTTAATGATGCATAAAGTGAAAAAAAAAAAGTCAAATATTCCTTTAAATATTGTACCTGGGGGGTGTCTAAAGTATGCCTGTGAAGTGCCACATGTTTCCCGTGTTTAGAACTGTCCCTGCACAAAATAACATTTCTAAAGGAAAAAAAGCCATTTAAAACTGCTTGCGGCTTTAATGCAATGTCTGGTCCCGGTAATATGGATGAAAATCTTTAGGAAAAATGGCATAGCTACCCCATCAACCCCCCCCCACCCCAGCCCATTACCAGCCCCTTTGGGTCTTGTATGGATATTAAGGGGAACCCCGCACACAAAATAAAAAAGCCCCTATATACTCTGAACAGCCGTATACAGGCGGTGCATACAAGACAGGGACTGTAGGTTTGTTCTTATGTAGAATCTGTTTGTAATTTTGAACAGCTGCATTGTTTAAGTGTAGCTCCATGGCAAATTCCTTTTTTTTAGCTTTTTGGGAAACATAGGGAACGGTTATCACCCCTGTCACATTTTTTTTGCTGTCTGTGCCCCTGTTCAGAACATTTCACCTCACTTTGCGTCCCAATGACAACTGTTTTTGAAATGTGGTGTTTTTATTGAAACAAGGATTGTTGATAATAGGATTTTATAACAGCTTACCTGTAAAATCCTTTTCTTGGAGTACATCACGGGACACAGAGCGGCATAGTCATTACTATGTGGGTTATATAGATACCTTCAGGTGCTGGCACTGGCAACTTCCAAAACTGGAAGTACCCTCCCCTATATAAGCCCCTCCCATCCGGGAGCACCTCAGTTTTGTAGCAAAGCAATAAGTGTCCCCAAAGAGGGGTGGGAGCTCTGTGTCCCGTGATGTACTCCAAGAAAAGGATTTTACAGGTAAGCTGTTATAAAAATCCTATTTTCTTTCTCGTACATCACGGGACACAGAGCGGCATAGTCATTACTATGTGGGATGTCCTAAAGCAATGCCCAATGAGGGGGGGGATACACCATACATAAGCTGAGCGCTATCAGACATGAGGATCTTTTGCGGCCTGCAACACACTGCGCCCAAAGGCGACATCCTCCTGACTTCTAACGTCCACCTGGTAGAACCTAGTAAACGTGTGTACTGTAGACCATGTTGCGGCCTTACAGATTTGAGCCAGGGAGGCCTGGTGATGCACTGCCCATGAAGTTCCAACTGCTCTCGTGGAGTGCGCCCTAACTTTGAACGGAGGCGGTCTCCTTCTTAAGCCATAGGCTTGCATTATGACCTGTCGAATCCACTTGGCTGAAGTAGATTTTGACGCTGCCTGACCTTTTCTGGGGCCTTCCGGCAGAATAAACAAAGTATCCGTTCTGCGAATCTGAGCAGTGGCTTTTAAATAAGCTTTAACTGCTCTTACTACATCCAAAGAATGCAATAACTTTTCCTCTACCGAACTAGGTTTGGGGAAAAAAAGAAGGAAGAACCACATCTTGGTTCAAATGAAACCTCGATACCACCTTAGGAAGAAAGGCTGGATGAGGACGTAACACTACTCTGTCCTTATGGATAACCAGATATGGCTCCCTATAGGACATAGCTGCTAATTCCGACACTCTTTTAGCCGAACGAATGGCTACTAAAAAGATCAATTTCCTGGTGAGAAGAACCAAGGAAATATCTGTAATGGTTCAAATGGTTGTTTCTGTAGAACCGACAGAACCAGGTTTAGATCCCATGGACATATGGGAATATTAACCGGAGGACTAATACGCATCACTCTTTGTATAAAAGCTTTGACTAGTGAATGCGAAGCCAAGGGCCTTTGAAAAAATATTGAAAAGGCCGAAATCTGACCTTTGATAGTACTCAAGGCAAGCTTCCTATCTACAGCCCACTGTAGGAAGTCCAGAATCCTACCTATTACGTACTTACGTGGATGCCATTTCTTGGCCTCACACCACGCGATATACGCCTTCCAGATTCTATAGTAGATCTGCCTGGATACCGGCTTCCTGGCATTGATCATGGTAGATACCACAGGATTAGAGAGCCCTCTCTTTTTTAGAATGTGGGCTTCAATAGCCAGGCCGTCAAACCTAGGGCTGGTAAGGAAGGGTGGTATATCGGTCCTTGCGAAAGCAGGTCCGGACGACGTGGGAGAGTCCAAGGACTCCCCACTGACATTTTACAATCTCCGCGTACCACGCTCTTCGGGGCCACGCTGTAGCCACCAGAATCACTGGTTTCTTTTCTACCCTGATTCTGCGGAGTAATCGAGGTAACAATTGTGGCGGTGGGAATGCATTTATCAGCTTGAACTGATCCCAAGGGAACACTAGGGCATCCGAGCCGCAAGCTAGGGGATCCCTTGTCCGAGAGACAAACCTGTCCACCTTTGCGTTGAATCTGGATGCTAGAAGATCTACATCCGGTGTTCCCCACCGCTGACATATTGTCCAGAAAACCTCGGGGTGAAGGGACCATTCCCCTGGGCATAGTTGCTGGCGACTTAGAAAGTCCGCCTTCCAATTCTCCACTCCTGGAATGAATACCGCAGATATGGCTGGGACATATCTTTCTGCCCATTTCAGGATGTAATTTACTTCCCTCTGGGCTGCACGACTCCTGGTGCCACCCTGATGATTGATATATGCCACTGCTGTGGCATTGTCTGATTGAATTCTGACAGGGGACCCTTGGAGTTTGGATGTCCATGCTACTAGGGCATACCGGGCTGCTCGTATCTCTAAGAGATTGATGGGCAGGGCCTTTTCTGCATCCGACCATCTGCCCTGGAGAGACCATTGCTCCAGTACTGCTCCCCAGCCTATAAGGCTGGCATCTGTAGTGACCACCTTCCAAGAAATCGGACTGAAGGATTTCCCTTTTTCCAGATTCTGGAGAACCAACCACCAACGGAGGCTCTCGCGAACGGAAGGGGACAAGGACATTGTAAGTCTAGGGCCTGAACTTTTTTTTTGTTCCAGGCTGACAGTATGGCCCTTTGCAAATTCCTTGAATGGAATTGACCGTAGGGTACTGCTTCGAATGATGCCACCATTTTTCCCAGCAGCCTCATGCACAGGCGTATGGACGGCTGTCTTTTTGTACCCACTAAGTGGATCAAATCTTTCAAAGACAACACCTTTCCTCGAGGCAAGAATATTTTTCTCTGGCCTGAATCCAACCTTAGCCCCAAGTATTCCAGACTTTTGACTGGTTTTTAGGGCTGACTTGTCTCGGTTGATAATCCAACCGTGAGATTCCAGATACTTGATTGTCTTGTGAACGACCACGTCTAGTTTTTTCACTGAGTGGTCTATCAGCAACAAGTCATCTAGATATGCCATTATCATTACACCTTGTGTTCTTAGATTGGCCAATAAAGGGCCAGAATTTTTGTAAACACTCGTGGTGCTGTGGCCAGACCGAAGGGTAAGGCTCTGAACTGAAAATGGCGCCCTTCTACTGCAAAGCGTAGAAATTTTTGGTGGACTGGAAAGATGGGAATGTGCAAATAAGCATCTTTGATGTCGATCGCGGCTAACCATTCCTCCCCTTGTAGGGCAGTGGCCACCGATCGGATCGACTCCATCGGAAAGTCCTGATATACAGGAATTTGTTTAGCCCTTTTAGAATTAATATGGGCCTCACGTCCCCGTTTGCTTCGGGACTGTAAAGAGGTTTGAGTAAAACCCGAACCCCCATTCTTCCAAGGGAACCTCCATAATTACTCCTTGGAGCAATAGTTGTTCTAGTGCCAACAGGAGGGACTCTCTCTTCCGGGGATCCCTTGGCACGTTTGACCTCAAAAAATGGGAAGGAGGAGAGTCTTTTAACTCCAATCTGTATCCCAAACATACTGCGGAGAGCACCTATCTGTTTTGATCGTGTCCCGCCAGGTCTCTGCGAACAACTGGAGTCCTCCCCCCACCCGACTGAGTGGGGGCAACCCTTCAATGAATTTAACTTTGGGGGAGGTTTTATACCTCCCCTGACCCAGGGTTTCTCATTACCCTGCGATTGTCCCTGTTTTTTACCCCCGGGAATTGACCGAGGAGGCCGTCGGAACTGTTTCACAGCCGATGCCCCAGGGACTGGAGAAGCAGGCCTCTTAAAAGAGGGACCTCTAACTCTGTTTTTAACCGGCAAGAGTGTATTTTTACCGCTGGAAATTTTCTGGATATATTTGTCCAGGTCTTCCCTGAATACGCGTTCACCATAAAAATGGGACGCTAACCAGCCATTTTTTACAGGGAGCTTCAGCAGACCAGTTTTTGAGCCATAGAAGCCTACGCATATGTACTACAGACAGCGTAAGGCGGGAGGCCTGATGGATTGAATCCTTTATGGCGTCAACCGCAAAGCTTAAGGCTCTAGGTAGATCAGTAAGGGCAAGGCCTGCTGATCTGGCAAGTCCCTCAAGACCTGTTTCAACTGATCCTTCACTGCTTAGCAGACCCCACTGCTGGTTGTGTCACCAAGCTTGCTGTTGAAAGAAGCAGATTTTCATAAGGACTCCAATTTTTTATCTATTGGGTTCTTGAACATTTGGACATTATCCACTGGACATGTCAGTGATTTATACACACAAGAGATGGCTGCGTCCACTGTAGGGACCTTCCATTTTTTGATGAACTTATCCTCCATGGGATAGACCACCGGAAATCTCTTGGGGGGAATAAATATTTTCTCAGGATGTTCCCAATCCTGGTAAATGAGCCCTTCCAGTAAAGGGTGAAGTGGAAAGGAACAGACAGTCTGGGGAGCTTTTAGCGACCCCAACGAGGATACAGTAGTGGTTGATGGTTCCGCAAGGTGCATTTTAAATGCTGATCGGACCATGTTAGTCAGAGACTGAACCCATAATCTTTCAGCTTGAGATGCTGAGAAAGGTTCCTCCACTGTTGATTCCTCTATAACAGAATCAACCTCATCCTGATCCCCTTCAGGCAGGTCGATCCCTGTATGGGACTGTTGCTCTGCTAACAGGCACTCTGAAGGAGGAAACGGAGATCGGGCGTGCTTTCCCTGACAGGGAGGCAGCGATCAATGTTGACAATCTCTCTCTAATCCTCCCAGAGCTGAGGAAAAAACCTCCTCTGTTACATACACAGGAGCAGGTGAACTGAGGACAGCCACAGTACCAAGTACCCCTGCGGGGTCTCTACGGTCACTTACCTCTGAATTTTCAGGGGAGACTGGTGCAGCAGAAGCATGCCCAAGATCCTCAGAGCCCGATGAGACCCCCTTCGCTTCCTGGAAGATTCAGTTCCGGAGCTTCTGGACGGCATATTCCTAAGCCTAAAGCTGAGGTATTCCAGCCGTAAAAACACCACTTTTACTGAGAATAGTCTAGCACAATTGCTGCTATATAACAGTTGGTGTCTACTAAAGTGCCTTTCTAGGGGATGCCTGCATCAACCGCCTCTGTGTGCTTTTTACTGTTGCTAGCTCTGTCTGTGCACTTCAATAGCCAGCTGTAATTGTGCTTTAAAACACGCTGGACGCCCGCACATGCGCAGTAGCGCCGCGGCGCACACCGAGCGTCATCCACCCGCTCCGCCTCTTTTTCCAGATCGCCTCTATATATTAGAGGCGCGTGCACGCGCACACGCGCGGGCACGTGCGCCTTCGGTGCCTTTTTTGAAAAAATAAGGAGCTAGATGGGAGCCAGGGTCCCTGCCGCAGGGCCCTGGGATGGATGAGCGCAGCAACAGGGCAGAGGAGACAGCTTCCCAGCAGAGAACTTACCAACTGCCTGGATTTGATTTTGGAAGAAAAAAATCCACATTACAAGAAAAAGAACCATAGCGGCCTCTAGTGTCTAACACAGGTACCGCGGTCTTACACATTTTTTTTTTTTTCTTGCCTACTATTAAATTTTTTTATATTTTCTCAGTAGTAACAGGCATACACAGAATATTAGCGGGAATACCTTAGGTAACAGGCAGAAAGACAAAATAGGCTTGGGGGTCCCCCAATAGAACCAAGTTCCTGAGGGCCCCCACTTACCTTTTCCTCGCCGCAGGACTCTGTTTGGTCCACAGAAGCCCAAACTTCACCTATCACGGCAGGCATTGTAATTAAACCTTCAGGGACCGGGTTCCCAAGGATTCCACTCCCCTGGACCTGTATAGCACCCTGCACAGAAAACATCTTGGTCGTGGGTATGACCAGAGCTCTGGATCCCAGGGTCCAGCCCTCCTAAGAGAGGCATTACAGGCAAAACCTTGCTCTTCTCTTTGCAAGGCCCGGGTACCGACCGTTTAGCTATGAAGCTTTTTTGGTCGGATCCGGAATAGCTTACTGAGGCCCAAAAGAACCTGTACGCAAGCTCAGTGAAAAAACACATGTTACTTCTTGGCCAACACCTTAGACCAGTGATTCTCAACCAGGGTTCCGTGGAACCCTAGGGTTCCTCCAGAGGTTGCTAGGGGTTCCTTCTGCATTGGGCAGTTTCTGCCTCTCAGATAATTTCCTACTGACACCATTGATCTTTTTAGCCATCTGTAAGGAGGTAATTCTTCCCAATGACCACAAGTGTAAGGACCATCCTTCCCACTGACCATCTCACAAAGGTTTCATGAATTGTAGATCTGTAATTTTTAGCAGGGGTTCCCCGAGACCGAATAACTATTTCAAGGGTTCCTCTGTGTTGAAAAGGTTGAGAAAGGCTGCCTTAGACACTGGCAAAAAACTGAGGTGCTCCCGGATGGGAGGGGCTTATATAGGGGAGGGTACTTCCGGTTTTGGAAGTTGCCAGTGCCAGCACCTGAAGGTATCTATATAACCCACATAGTAATGACTATGCCGCTCTGTGTCCCGTGATGTACGAGAAAGAAAAAGCATCAGTAGAGAGGAGACACCTTTCTCCCATATTAATTCTTACAGGAGAGAATTTTCCTTCCAAGGGGTAGATTTCCTCTCACTTCCTGTTGTCTTCTTCCGTTTGCAAGTAGTAGTAGTTTGTAAGTTGGATGTTTGAAAGTAGGGACCTGCCGTATATACTCTGCAGAAATTGGCCCCTTAGGTGTTGGTGTTGGCACAACACTGAAAACACTCACAGTTATTCTTGGTGGGTGCTGGAACGCCCTGGTGTCAACTATTATATCAGGAATTGTAATAACATATAATTGTTGATCAGTGGTAGTAAAAATTGGGCCTTTGATGGTGGTGCTGGTGCCACAACACTGTAAGGCCTGACAGTTACTCTTGGTGGACGCAGCAATGGGCCCTGCTGTGAATTATTATATCAATAATTATAATTGCATGCCCCTGTTGAATAGGGGCTGAAAAATTGGGCCTTTGGTGGTGGTGGTGGTGGTGGTGATGGTGGTGCTGGTGCCACAACACTGTAAGGCCTGACAGTTACTCTTGGTGGGCGCAGCAATGGGTCCTGCTGTGAATTATTCGATCAATAATTATAATTGCATGCCCCTGTTGAACAGGGGCTGAAAAATTGGGCCTTTGGTGGTGGTAGTGGTGGTGGTGATGGTGGTGCTGGTGCCACAACACTGTAAGGCCTGATAGTTACTCTTGGTGGGCGCAGCAATGGGCCCTGCTGTGAATTATTAGATCAATAATTATAATTGCATGCCCCTGTTGAACAGGCGCGGAAAAATTGGGCCTTAGGCACTGGTGGCACAACACTGCAACCCCTCACAGATACTGTACTTGGAGCACAGCAATGAGGCCTGTTGCAAAGTATTGCATCAAAAATTTTAATTACACGCCCCTGTTAAACAGGGGCTGAAAAATTGGGCCTTAGCCACTGGTGGCGTCACCCATAAACCAAAATGATCTTCCAAGCTATCATCATTAATCGTATCATTGAGGAGGAGGAGGAGGATAGCCAGTCAACATAACAGCACAGGCACTCAGCATCAGCATCAGTCTTGAAGGGATGTGACATTTTAAAATCAATTAGTCTGTTATATCAGCATCTGGTGTGTGGTAGCTGGTGGTGATCCAAGACTGGTTCATCTTGATGAAAGTCAGTCGATCAACTGAGTCGGTGGACAGGCGCACCCTGTGATCCGTGACAAATCCTCCAGCAGCACTGAATGTGCGTTCTGAAAGAACGCTGGATGCAGGACAGGCCAGTAGCTCAATTGCATACTGTGCAAGCTCTGGCCAGTGATCCATCCTCAAGACCCAGTAAGCCAGAGGATTTTCGGTGGGGAAGGTGTCCAAGTCTGACCTTGCCCCTAGGTATTCCTGGACCATGTATATCAGACGCTGGCGATGGTTGCTGGAACCGATCATACTTTGGGGCTGCGGACTAAAGAATTGTCTGAACGCATCGGTCAGACGGCCACCTTCCCCACCGCTCCTTCTTTGACTGCCCGAAGCCTCAGCAACTCGTTGTCCAGGACCAGGAGTTTGTAACCTCCCAGTCTCTGGGAACGCGTTGCACAGACCTTTCTGCAAGGCCTCCTGGAGTTGTCTCATCCTCTGCTCCCTCTGCGACGGTACGATAAGGTCCGCAACCTTACCCTTGTACCGTGGATCAAGGAGAGTGGCCAGCCAGTAATGGTCCCTCTCCTTGATCCGAAGAATACGAGGATCCTTCCGCAGACTTTGCAGGATCAGGGAGGCCATGCAGCGTAGGTTAGCTGAGGCATTCAGTCCGGAGTCCTCTGGGTCACTAAAGACGACATGATCCGCAGCCACCTCCTCCCAGCCACGTACAAGTCCACTGGTTTCTTGGGACTGTAAATCATCCCTAAAAGACTGCTGCTGATGTGCCAGCCTCCACCTCCATGCTGACACAATCCTCCTCCTCCTCCTCCTCCTCCTCCTCCTCTTCCTGTGCGATGGGTGGGACAGAAGGAACACTGTCTGGGTAAAGGGGGCCTTGAGAGGCAAGGAAGTCCTCCTCTTCCTGCCTCTGTTCTGCCTCAAGTGCCCTGTCCATTATTCCACGCAGCGTGTGCTCCAACAGGTGGACAAGAGGTACAGTGTCACTGATGCATGCACTGTCACTGCTCACCATCCTTGTGGCCTCCTCAAATGGTGCCAGGACAGTGCATGCATCCCTGATCATGCCCCACTGGCGTGGTGAAAAAAACCCGAGCTCCCCTGACCCTGTCCTGGTGCCGTAGTCGCACAGGTACTCATTGATGGCCCTCTGCTGCGTGTGCAGACGCTGCAGCATGGCCAACGTTGAGTTCCACCTGGTGGGCATGTCACATATAAGGCGGTTCTTGGGCAGGTTGAACTCCTTTTGCAGCTCAGCCAGGCGAGCACTGGCATTATAAGATCTGCGGAAATGCACACAGACTTTCCTGGCCTGCCTCAGGACATCCTGTAAGCCCGGGTACCTGCCCAAGAACCGCTGCACCACCAGGTTAAGGACGTGAGCCATACAGGGCACATGGGTCAGTTGTCCCTGTCGGAGGGCGGAGAGGAGGTTGGTGCCATTGTCGCAAACCACCATTCCTGGCTTAAGCTGGCGTGGCGTCAACCACCTCTCGGCCTGCCCCTGCAGAGCAGACAGGACCTCTGCCCCAGTGTGGCTCCTGTCCCCCAAACACACCAGCGCAAGCACGGCATGGCATCTTTTTGCCTGCGTACTTGTGTAGCCCCTTGAACGCCTACGGAGCACCGCTGGTTCCGAGGACAAACCACAGGAAGAGGCCATGGAGGAAGAAGAAGAGGAGGGGGTGGAGGAGAGAGGTGTGTCACAACCAGTAGTAGCATTTTGGAGGCGTGGCGGTGGAACAACCTCCAACACTACTGCACCTTGTCCTGCATCCTTCCCAGCTGCCAAAAGAGTGACCCAATGGGCCGTGAAAGAAAGGTAACGTCCCTGTCCATGCCTGCTGGACCATGAGTCAGCGGTATTATGCACCTTACCGCTGACCGCCCTGTCCAGGGAGGCCAAGACATTGCCTTCCACATGCCTGTAGAGAGCCGGAATCGCCTTCCGTGCAAAAAAGTGGCGTTTGGGAACCTGCCACTGAGGAACCGCACATTGCACAAACTCACGGAAGGGGGCCGAGTCTACCAACTGAAAAGGCAGCAGTTGAAGCGCTAGCAATTTAGCCAAGCTAGCATTCAACCGCTGGGCATGTGGATGGCTGGGAGTGAACTTCTTTCGACGGTCCAGCAGCTGGGGCAGGGAAATTTGCCTGGTAGAATCGGACGTTGGTGTACTGCTAGCAGAGTGCCCGCAAGTACTTGCCTGTGACACACCTAATTCTACACCTTCATTCCTCTCAGAGCAGGTTTCAGAGAGGAGTGAAGGTATAGTGGGGTTGGAGATCCCAGCTGATGCGGTGCAAGAAGAGGTCAGCTTTGTTCTTTGGTGTGGGTCTTTAAGGTAGGCTTGCCAACGAGCTGCATGGCAGGTCAACATATGTCTGATCAAGCATGTGGTGCCCAAGCGGCTGATGTTTTGGCCACGCGATATACGCTTGAGACATATGTTGCAAACAGCAGCTGTGCGATCTGATGCACTCGCCTCAAAAAAGGCCCACACCAAAGAACTTTTTGAATGACGGGCAGAGGCAGCGCCCTGCACAGGCGGAGCTCTGCGGTGTGATTCCGTCGGTGTGCTGCCCATACGCTGGCCACTCAAGGGCATCCTGCCTCATTGGAGATGTGCCTCCTCCTCATCCTCCTCCTCCTCCTCTCTCCTATTAGGCACCCACGTGGAGTCAGTGACCTCATCATCCCCTCCCTCCTCATCACTGGAGCCAATCTGGCAGTATGCTGCAGCTGCTGGAGCATGACTGCCAGATTGGTGTCCTTCTTGAGCATCCCCTCTCTCTGCTCTCACACTGCTGCCTTCCTGTAGCTGGGTATCATCATCAGATCCTTCAAAACGCTGGGCATCCTCCTGGAGCATGTACCCAACACTGTGCTCAAACAGTTCGGGGGACTCCTCAGGAGGAGGACATGGTGGGTCTAGGGAAGGATTGACTAATGAAGATAATGATACCAGAGAAGAGGATGCTTTGGCAGCTGCTTTGCCAGTACCCTGAGCCTGGGTGAGAGAGGATGAGGAGGATGAGGTGGGCTTGGTCATCCACTCTACCAAGTCTTCGGCATGATGTGGCTCGACATGTCCAGCTGCCGAAAAGAAGGACAAGCGTGTCCCATGGCCATGTGCTGATGACAATGCACCGTGTCCACGACCAGCACTGTTGCCCCCAGACACAGAGCCTGCTTGCCCTCTTTTTTTGCCTCCTGACTGTCTGCCTCTCCTTGTTTGCCTTCCAGACATTTTAATGGATGGCCTGCAGGGAGATGGGAAAAAGAGCAATAAGGGCTACCTTCAGGTGTATACTGTGCAGGAGGCTTAGCAACAATGACACTGACACTGTCCCCTGCCTATCCTTCTCTGTCCCTAAACTCAAGGATTTGAAATATGGAACAGCAAAATTGGTTTAGAACAGAATAGCACACTGTCAGTTTCACTCACTGTACCTCTCTGTCCCTAAACTCAAGGATTGAAAATATGGTTCAGCAAAATTGGTTTAGAACAGAATAGGACACTTTCCCTCACTGTCCTACTCTGTCCCTCCCTACAAACAAGATTTAGCACAGAATAGCACACTGAAAATTGCCACGAGTGTCCTTCTCTGTCCCTAAACTCAAGGATTGAAAATATGGAACAGCAAAATTGGTTTAGAACAGAATAGCACACTGACACTTTCCCTCACTGTCCTACTCTGTCCCTCCCTACAAACAAGATTTAGCACAGAATAGCACACTGAAAATTGCCACGAGTGTCCTTCTCTGTCCCTAAACTCAAGGATTGAAAATATGGAACAGCAAAATTGGTTTAGAACAGAATAGCACACTGACACTTTCCCTCACTGTCCTACTCTGTCCCTCCCTACAAACAAGATTTAGCACAGAATAGCACACTGATAATTGCCACGAGTGTCCTTCTCTGTCCCTAAACTCAAGGATTGAAAATATGGAACAGCAAAATTGGTTTAGAACAGAATAGCACACTGTCAGTTTCACTCACTGTACCTCTCTGTCCCTACAAACAAGGATTAGCACAGAATAGCACACTGTCACTGACACTCTCCCTACCTATCCTTATTTGTCCCTAAACACAAGGAATCCAGGATTAGTAAAGGAAAAATAATGACACTGTCCCTGCCTATGCTTCTCTTTCCCTGCTCCGGAACACACTACACAAGGCCGCCGCGCTGGCGGCCTTTTATAGTGTGGGGCGTGTACTAAACCCCCTCAGCAATAATTGGCCACAGGCATCCATTGCTCTCCTCGCTGCCGGCGCTGTGATTGGCCAAGCATGCGGGGTCACAGTGCATGCTTGGCCAATCACAGCGCCTGGATGACACGGCCCAAATCGTTCGATCTTCGTCGAACGATCGAACAGCCGATGTTCGAGTCGAACGTATGTTCGACTCGAACACGAAGCTCATCCCTACTTCCCATCAATGGCTCGCTTATATAAAAGTATATCTAAAGCCAAAACATTTTTCATTTTGCATAGATTAAGGGAGGGTTAAAACTGCTGCAGTTTTTTGCCATCTGTGTCCAATTAGGGTAGACTTCACTTCCTGCAGATATCCCCCTCATGGCCAGTTGTCACAGAAACAAGTGCTCCATTGGAAAAGTCCCCCTCTATTCCTGTTCTGGTGGAAACTCAAATTTTTGGATTTAGGCCTCGTACACACGACCGATTTTCTCGGCAAGAACCAGCAAGAAACTTGC
Organism: Rana muscosa; assembly: GCA_029206835.1. Taxonomy (NCBI): domain Eukaryota; kingdom Metazoa; phylum Chordata; class Amphibia; order Anura; family Ranidae; genus Rana; species Rana muscosa. The sequence continues at coordinate 206,043,124 of CM055117.1, read as the reverse complement.
TGGCAGAGAGGTCTTGCCGAGTAAATCGGTCGTGTGTACGCGGCTATCGGGTTTCTCGTCAAGAAAACCGACAAGAAACCTCGACGAGATAATAGAGAACCTGCTCTCTATTTTCTCGTCGAGATTCTCCTCGGCATGTTTCTTGACGAGAAAAGTGAGTGTGTGTACACTTACCTGTCCTCCCGGAAGCCCGCGCATGTTCGAAATGAATTTGACGCATGCGCGGTAGCTTCCTAGGCATACGTAGGGTATACCAAGATGGCGGCGACGGCATCGAATGTGACGAGCGCATGCTCGTCGTAGTCGATGACGTCACCGCGTACGCTCCATTCAAAGAACCGCGGGTTCTTTGAAACGAGCGTGTGTACACTCGGCCGGGACAAGTTTCTTGTCCAAGAATCTCGTCGAAAAAAACGACATGTTTTTTTCAACGAGAATCTCGGCCGTGTGTACGAGGCCTCACACTCATTTTGATTTTCAGTGACATTAGTGATCAAGACAATTAGAGAAAATTAATCTCCATAATGGGGACAAAGACAGCAATAAAAACCTGACAGCGTTTCCAAAAATTTGAATTTGACTTCAAAAAGAGCGCCATTAACTGCCTTGTCTTTATACAAAAAATACCCAGCAAAGCCATAAAGAAGACAGTAAAATACTTACCCTTCCTGCTATCCTTGCTGCCAAACTCATCTCAGATGCTGTGAAATGGTGCCCTGAATTCTTCCCAGAAAACTGACACTTCTGGTAGAGTTGATATCCTGGGTCTCCAGCAGCTTTCCTCCAAGCATTAGAAGATACAGTAGTGAAGAGGCGGTCAGCAGAAGGAATTAGTGAAAGCTACAGGAAACTCAGGAGTTTGACATTCCTGGTTGTTTCAGTTTCCCAGCTTTTTTTGGTGGACCATATCATGGCATTGGAGCAGAGTTTGGTGACATGGGCAGTGAGAAAGGTACACATTTATCTTGTTCGTTTAACCACTTCCCGCCCAGTCAATAGCAGATTGACTTCCAGGAAGTGGTTCTGTTATCCACACTGGACGTCATATGACGTCCTGCAGGATAACAGCCGCCGCGCGCCCGGAGGGGCACGCATCGCGGCGATCGGTGGAGCGGTGTGTCAGTCTGACACACCGCTGCACTGATCTCGGTAAAGAGCCTCCCGTGGAGGCTTTTTACCACGTGATCAGCCGTGTCCAATCACGGCTGATCACGATGTAAACAGGAAGAGCCGTTGATCGGCTCTTCCTCACTCGCGTCTGACAGACGCGAGTAGAGGAGAGCCGATCGGCGGCTCTCCTGACAGGGGGGGTTTGCGCTGATTTTTTATCAGCGCAGCCCCCCCTTGGATACCCACACTGGACCACCAGGGAAGCCCCCCAGGACCACCAGGGAAGCCCCAAGCATGTGGATGGCCAGGTAAGTCCCCCATGGCCATCCACATGCACAAATACATAAAAAATATATGCCAATCAGTGCCCACAAATGGGCACTGACTGGCACCATCATTGTACAACCAAAATGCATGATGCCCAGCAATGCCAGCCACCAGTGTCATCAGTGCCACCTACCAGTGTCCATCAGTGCCACCTATCAGTGCCCATCCGTGCCCATCTGTGCCCATAAGAGCCCACCTATCAGTGTCCGTCCGTGCCACCTATCAGTGCCACCCATAAGTATCCATCAGTGCTGCCTAAAAGTGGCCATCAGTGCAGCCTATGAGTGCCCATCAGTGCCGCCTATGAGTGCCCATCAGTGCCGCATACCAGTGCCACATATCAGTGCCCATCAGTGCCGCCTATCAGTGCCCATCATCAGTGCCACCTCATCGGTGCCACCTCATCGGTGCCCATCAGTGTCGTCTTATCAGTGCCCGTTAGTGCCGCCTTATCAGTGCCCGTCATTGAAGTAGAAAAGGTACTTATTTACAAAAAAAATTAACAGAAACAAAGAAAAACTTAGTTTTTTTCAAACTTTTCGCTCTTTTTTTATTTGTTATGCAAAAAATAAAAATCGCAGAGGTGATCAAATACCACCGAAAGAGAGCTCTATTTGTGGGAACAAAATGATAAAAAAATTGTTTGGGTACAGTATTGCATGACCGCGCAATTGTCATTCAAATTGCGACAGCGCTGAAAGCTCAAAATTGGCTTGGGCAGGAAGCTGTATAAGTGCATGGTATTGAAGTGGTTAAACATCAGGTCTGACTTTGATGGATATTTTTTGCATGGTGACAGCGTTGCTTAAGTCCTTGTTCACACTGTCGAGACTTTTAGTCCGACATCCCTGCGTGACTTCATTGTGGCTTCCATAAGAATTCTTTAACAGTAGTCAATGCAAGTCGTGTTACAGTCACACCAAAAGTAGTGCAGGAACCTTTTTCTAAAGTTGGAGTGTCTTGAGTTGCACTGATTTGAATGATTCAAACTCTCAAGTCACATGACAAGTCGCAGCAGTGTGAACCAGGGCTTAAAGTAAACCTGTACAGCTGTGCTTTTTATTTGCTGACAGAAACAAATCAAAGAATTTAACTACTGGTCAAAATGTGTGCAATGTTCACCTGTTACTGTCCTCACACAACAAGCAATAACTGTAGAATGCTATTGCCAGTATCCGGAATCCTGAAAGTATTCAAGAAACTTGAAATGAGAAAAATATGCAGGCTGCCATTGTTGACTGACCCATACACACTATCAGTTTTCTTGCAGGTTTTTCTCTTCAGGTTTACCAAAACCATCTAACATAGTTGCCAACATTGCAAAAAAAACATCTGGGACACTTTTTTTGTATTGAGGCGGAGCCTTGCTATAATCAGGGGGCGGGGAATTCGTTTGTAGGCGTGTCATGTCGGAGCGAAAAATGCGTCGCGCAAAGCGCGCCGCGGCGAAAAATGGGCGTGGTTTACGCACTATAGTGGGTGTGGTTTAAATGGGCGTGGTTCAAAGGGGTGTGGCTAGAGTCCGAGGTGAGAGAAAGAGAGAGAAAGAAATAGAAAGAAAGAAGCCAGATCCTACACCACAATAGAAATGTGTAACAAAATTGTCAGATAAGGATACTCCAAAACACCTGTTGGCGCTTCAATCATCCCGGCACCATGGTTGTTACGGTGTCAGGATGATTGAAGTGCATTATTTCTATTTTTACATTGTAATATAAAATGAAATCATTCAACTCACCATAATGCCGAATCAGTGGAAGCCCTGAGCGTGTTACCTGCCACGTCGCCTGCCACCAGATGGCCTCCCCAGCAGTCCGTCCTTGCATCAGGTGCCTCCCCAGCAGTCCGTCCTTGCATCAGGTGCCTCCCCAGCAGTCCGTCCTTGCATCAGGTGCCTCCCCAGCAGTCCGTCCTTGCATCAGGTGCCTCCCCAGCAGAGCCCCCTCCACACTTGTGGACAAGGGTCCAAAAATCATGATTGTCCCGGGAAATTCGGGACTGTTGGTAACTATCCAGGCGTCCCCAGTGGAGTCCCCCCTTACATCAGGCGTCCCCAGTGGAGTCCCCCCTTACATCAAGTGTCCCCAGAGGAGTCCCTCCTTACATCAGGCGTCCCCAGCGGAGTCCCTCCTTACATCAGGCGTCCCCAGAGGAGTCCCTCCTTACCTCAGGCGTACCCAGCGGAGTCCTTCCTTACATCAGGTGTACCCAGAGGAGTCCCCCTTACATCAGGCGTCCCCAGCAGAGTCCTCCCTTACATCAGGCGTCCCCAGCGGAGTCCCCCCTTACATCAGGCGTCCCCAGCGGAGTCCCCCCTTACATCAGGCGTCCCCAGTGGAGTCCCCCCTTACATCAGGCATCCCCAGTGGAGTCCCCCTTACATCAAGTGTCCCCAGCGGAGTCCCCCCTTACCTCAGGCGTCCCCAGCGGAGTCCCCCCTTACCTCAGGCGTCCCCAGCGGAGTCCCCCCTTACCTCAGGCGTCCCCAGCGGAGTCCCCCCTTACCTCAGGCGTCCCCAGCGGAGTCCCCCCTTACCTCAGGCGTCCCCAGCGGAGTCCCCCCTTACCTCAGGCGTCCCCAGCGGAGTCCCCCCTTACCTCAGGCGTCCCCAGCGGAGTCCCCCCTTACATCAGGCGTCCCCATCGGAGTCCCCCCTTACATCAGGCGTCCCCAGCGGAGTCCCCCCTTACATCAGGCGTCCCCAGCGGAGTCCCCCCTTACCTCAGCCGTCCCCAGCGAAGTCCTCCCTTACCACAGGCGTTCCCAGCGGAGTCCCCCCTTACCACAGGCATCCCCAGCGGAGTCCCCCCTTAACCACAGGCGTCTCCTGTCTCGGCCGCCATTATTGTTTCCCCTTCCCCGAAGGGGAGCAAAATAGAGGCGGAGCCGACAGTGTGGCTGAAAAAAAAAATTATTAAACTGTGGCGCTGCCGACCCCCGCCCCTTTCCATTACAGACAGACCTGCAGCGGGGCGGGGCGGGGGGGGTGGCCTGCCGGCCAGCCAAAACACAGATGTAGTACAATAGAAGATAAAGCTGCTGCGGCGCCGCCCACCCCCGGGGAGGTGCGGGGTGTGGGCGGCGCCGCAGCGGCTTTATTTTCTATTGTACTACATCCGTGTTTTGGTCTTCTTGAACATGGCGGCCGGCGGAGACATTGTCTCCGCCAGCCGTGGACCTCTAGCGGCGGCGGCCTGCGGCGTCCAAATTCGGGGAAAACGGGAAAAATCGGATTGGCCGGGACATTGGCCGGGACAAAATAAATCCGGGAAAAGGGTTTGAATCCCGGGAATGTCCCGGCCAATCCGTGACTGTTGGCAACTATGCATCTAATATAAGGTCAAACCTTAAGAGTTTCAATTCGTATGCAATCAGGCAGGCCCTTGCACTACATGGTTTTGGTAAACCTGAAGAGAAAAACCTGCAAGAAAACTGATAGTGTGTATGGGGCTTCGTCCCTGATGAAAATGCTAGCAAAAGGGGCCAGCACAGAAAAAAAGTCAGAATGAAATGAGAATTCCTATGCTGCACCCTGATTTCCAGTCAGGGACTTAAAAGATACCAATGCCATTGGATTAGCATGACAGTCAAGTAACTAGTGTTATTATAAGGAGCAGCTTTCATACTTTATCACTATATAGTTTCATTAACCACTTAAGCCCCGGACCATTTGGTAGCTAAAGGACCAGAGGTGAATTCAGAATTTTGCACTGCGCTGCTTTAACTGTAAATTGTGCGGACATGCAATGTTGTACCCAAACGAAATTTGCGTCCTTTTCTTCCCACAAATAGAGCTTTCTTTTAATGGTATTTGATTGCCTCTGGGATTTTTATTTTTTGCGATATAAACGAAAAAAGGCCGAAAATTTTGAAAAAAAATGATATTTTCTACTTTTTGTTATAAGAAAAATCGAATAAACTCAATTGTAGTCATACATTTAGGCCAAAATGTATTCAGCCACATGTCTTTAGTAAAAAAAATGTCAATAAGCGTATATTTATTGGTTTGCGCAAAAGTTATAGCGTTTACAAACTAGGGTACATTTTCTGGAATTTACACAGCTTTAAATTTATGACTGCCTATCTCATTTCTTGAGGTGCTAAAATGGCAGGGCAGTACAAAACCCCCCCAAATGACCCCATTTTAGAAAGTAGACACCCCAAGGAAATTGCTGAGAGGCATGTTGAGATCATTGAATATTTTTTTTTTGTCCCAAGTGATTGAATAATGACCAAAAAAAAAAAAATTACAAAAAGTTGTCACTAAATGATATATTGCTCACACATGCCATGGTTATATGTGGAATTGCACCCCAAAATACATTCTGCTGCTTCTCCTGAGTACGGGGATACCACATGTGTGGGACTTTTTAGGAGCCTAGCCACGTACGGGACCCCGGAACCCAAGCACCGCCTTCAGGATTTCTAAGGGTGTAAATTTTTGATTTGACTCCTCACTACCTATCACAGTTTTGAAGGCCATAAAATGCCAAAATAGCACAAAACCCCCCCCCAAATGACCCCATTTTAGAAAGTAGACACCCCAAGGAAATTGCTGAGAGGCATGTTGAGCCCATTGAATATTTTTTTTTTGTCCCAAGTGATTGAATAATGACAAAAAAAAAAATTACAAAAAGTTGTCACTAAATGATATATTGCTCACACATGCCATTGTTATATGTGGAATTGCACCCCAAAATAAATTTTGCTGCTTCTCCTGAGTATGGGGATACCACATGTGTGGGACTTTTTAGGAGCCTAGCCGCGTACGGGACCCCGAAAACCAATCACCGCCTTCAGGATTTCTAGGCACAAATTTTTGATTTGACTCCTCACTACCTATCACAGTTTTGGAGGCCATAAAATGCCAAAATAGCACAAAACCCCCCCAAATGACCCCATTTTGGAAAGTAGACACCCCAAGCTGTTTGCTGAGAGGCATGGTGAGTATTTTACAGCTCTCATTTGTTTTTGAAAATGAAGAAAGAACATTTTTTTGGGCTAGGCTCCCAAAAAGTCTCACACATGTGGTATCCCCGTACTCAGGAGAAGCAACAGAATGTATTTTGGGGTGTAATTCCACATATGCCCATGGCATGTTTGAGCAATATATCATTTAGTGACAACTTTGTGCAAAAAAAAAAAAAAAATTGTATTTTTTCCGCAACTTGTGTCAACATATAAAATATTCCATGGACTCGACATGCCTCTCAGTATATAAGCTTGGGGTGTCTACTTTCCAAAATGGGGTCATTTGGGGGGGTTTTGAACTGTTCTGGCATTTTATACACAACATTAGGAAGCTTACATCCACTCTTCTAACCACTTGAAGACAAAGCCCTTTTTGACACTTTTTGTTTACATGAAAACATATTTTTTTTTGCAAGAAAATTATGTTGAACCCCCAAACATTATATATATTTTTAAAGCAAAGGCCCTACAGAATAAAATGGTGGGTGTTGCATTTTTTTTTTCTACACAGTATTTGCGCAGCGATTTTTCAAACGCATTTTTTGGGGAAAAAATACACTTTTTTTTATTTTAATGCACTAAAACACACTATATTGCCCAAATGTTTGATGAAATAAAAAAGATGATCTTAGGCCGAGTACATAGATACCAAACACGACATGCTTTAAAATTTCGCACAAACGCGCATTGGCGACAAACTACATACATTTTTAAAAGCCTTTAAAAGCCTTTACAGGTTACCCCGTTAGATTTACAGAGGAGGTCTACTGCTAAAATTACTGCCCTCGATCTGACCTTCACGGTGATACCTCACATGCATGGTGCAATTGCTGTTTACATATGACGCCAGACCGACGCTTGCGTTCGCCATTGGGCAAGAGCAGGGCAGGACAGGGGTGCTTTTTTTTTTTTTTTTTTTTTTTTTATTATTATTAATTTTGCTTTTTTATTTTATTTTTAAACTGTTGCTTCCATATTTTTTTTTTATCATTTTTATTGTTATCTCAGGGAATGTAAATATCCCCTATGATAGCTATAGGTAATGACAGGTACTCTTTTTTGAAAAAACTGGGGTCTATTGGACCCTAGATCTTTCCTCTGCCCTCAAAGCATCTGACCACACCAAGATCAGTGTGATAAAATGCTTTCCCAATTTCCCAATGGCGCTTTTTATATCCGGGGGGGGGGGGACATTCCCTCCCACTGCTTGTAAAAGCAGTCCAGAGGCTAATTAGCCACTAGGATTGCTTTTACATGAAAGCCGGCCGCTGGCTGAAAAGAATGATACCAAGATGATACCTAAACCCGCAGGCATCATTCTGGTATAAACATTCAAAGTCCAGCAACATACCAGTACGTTGCTGGTCCTTGTTGGACATGTATTGTAATCTTTTTTTTCATGCAGCCTGTTGGCTGAACGAAAAAAAAAGATTGATCGGTGGGTATGCCCACCATTAGAATACCGCCCTTCATCCACCCACTTCTAATGATGGGCATACATGCACCATTTATATATGCCGAAGCATGGGGGCATCTTCCTGCAAAAGTTATGCCGCGTACACATGGTCAGACTTTTCCACGGGCAAGCCTCCGTCGGAATTTCGACCGTATGTACGCGGCATTAGGAGCAAAATCGCTCCTCCGCCCCTGCTGCCCCAATGCTTCGGCATATATGCTTTTTTTTTTTTTAACTGTGGTGGCGAAATCACCTCCTACAGCACTGGAGTCGCAGGGATCAGGCCTGTCTCTGCGAACGCTGCAGTTATGTGTGTTGTGTTTTGCAAGTGACAGTGATCGATCGATACTGCACTTGGGTGGCCTGGGCTGGACGGAGGGGCAAAACGCAGGTGCTAGCAGGTATCTGGGCTGATCCTGCTAACACTGCGTTTTTGGGAACCCTAAACTGCTGGGGACGCTAGTATAGATCTGATCAGATCAGATATTGATCTGTTCAGATACTATACCACTAAGGGGGGTGTATGCTTCACGCGTGGGTGTTAGCGTTACTGGCACTAACCTGACGCTGCCTGGGGTGTGACGCAGACCCTCTCTGACGCTAAAACCTAATTGATATCACCCGCCGGGCGATCAGGGGGTTAAACCTTTATTGGGTTATATACGGCGGGTGCCCTGACACTATAAAAAGCAAACTAACTAACCAGCGTCACCCGTAACACTTATATGATGATCACTGGTGAAAGGGTTAACTAGGGACAATTAGGGGGTTAAAACCTTTATTAGGTAATATATGGGGGTACCTGACGCTATATAAAAACCTGACGGCGAACCTAAAAAAAAATTACTGGCTACCGATCTGCATCACCGACACTAAGACAACGATCATAAAAACGATCGCTTAGCGACAGTGGTGATAGGGGGTGAAAGGGTTACCTGGGGGGCGATCAGGGGGTTAAACCTTTATTAGATAATATATGGGGGTACCTGACGCTATAAAAACCTGCGGCAAACCTAAAAAAAATTACTGGCTACCGATCTGGATCACCGACGCTAAGACAGCAATCAGAAAAATGATCGCTTAGCGACAGTGGTGATAGGGGGTGAAAGGGTTACCTGGGGGGCGATCAAGGGGGTTAAACCTTTATTAGGTAATATATTGGGGTACCTGACGCTATAAAAACCTGCGGCGAACCTAAAAAAAATTACTGGCTACCGATCTGCATCACCGACGCTAAGACAGCGATCAGAAAAAATATCGCTTAGTGACAGTGGTGATAGGGGGTGAAAGGGTTACCTGGGGGGGCGATCAAGGGGGTTAAACCTTTATTAGGTAATATATGGGGGTACCCGACGCTATAAAAACCTGCGGCGAACCTTAAAAAAATTACTGGCTACCGATCAGCATCACCGACGCTAAGACATCGATCAGAAAAATGATCGCTTAGTGACGGCGGTGCTAGGGGGTGAAAGGGTTACCTGGGGGGTGATCAAGGGGGTTAAACCTTTATTAGGTAATATATGGGGGTACCCGACGCTATAAAAACCTGCGGCGAACCTAAAAAAAATTACTGGCTACCGATCAGCATCGCCGACGCTAAGACATCGATCAGAAAAATTATCGCTTAGTGACAGTGGTGATAGGGGGTGAAAGGGTTACCTGGGGGGCGATCAAGGGGGTTAAACCTTTATTAGGTAATATATGGGGGTACCCGACGCTATAAAAACCTGCGGCGAACCTAAAAAAAATTACTGGCTACCGATCAGCATCACCGACGCTAAGACATCGATCAGAAAAATGATCGCTTAGCGACGGCGGTGCTAGGGGGTGAAAGGGTTATCTGGGGGGTGATCAGGGGGTTAAACCTTTATATGGGGGGGGTTAGGGGGCTACACTGGACCTAAAACTGAATGTACTGACACTTTTACAGTCACAAATGTCACTGATTGCAGTGATCACTAAATAAATGGTCACTGCAATCAGTGACACTGTGACTGGGGGCTGGGGGGTGATCTGGGGGTGTCTGGGGGGGCGATTTATGTGCCTATGTGTCCTGGTGTCAGTGTAGTGTTGTGTGCACTAACCTGCATCTTCTCCTGTACGGCGCTCGGTATAGGTGAGCGCCGCAGGAGAGATGACATCACTTCATCCAGCCTGTGTAAACAGTACACAGGCAGGGGAAGCTCTCATTCGCCGGGAGCGATCGAGAGGGGGTGGCCGGAATCGAACGGCCGTCCCCTCATGCCGGATCGCTCCCGAAGGTAAAACGACCGTTCACTGTAAAGAAGGGGGGTCCGATCGGACCCCCCAACTATACAAAGGCAATCACGTACATATACGTGATTCTGCCTGTCGGTGCCATTCTGCCGACGTATATTTACAGTGGGCCGCCGTTAAGTGGTTAAAGTGGAACTTTAGTCCTGTTAGATCACTTCAGGCTGACCCCTTTTGCAGGTTTAGCTATGTTAAACATTAAAAATACGTGTCTATACTGTTTAAAATCCAGTAATACGGTCTCACATGCTGAGTTGCTCTCTATTTTTAGACACTGCCGAATTTGTAGAGGCCGATCTGCAGCCTTAAAATGGAATACAACCCTCCTATCCTTTACAGTCAAGGAAGCTGCTTCTGTTTGATCTGCAACTTCCATGTTGCTGCACATGTGATCAGATATGACACCAGCCATTTGATGGTGTGACAGTTCGGTTGAGGGACACAAGCAAAGGTGACAGTTAGCAATGTCGGCATTCCAGGAATGTAACTGTTTTTTGAAACCGTTAAATCAATGGATTTAGTTCAGCTTTATTTTATTATTATTTATTTATGTGTAATATATGTTCCCTGGTAAAGTTATGCTTTAAGCCTCACTGAGCACAATTTTTTTTCTCTATGAATTATTTTGTATCACCGAAAATTTCTACCAAGTTATAGAACCTGCTGTGTTGGACTCAAATTAGTACACAATATTGTAAGAATGTATAGTATAAGGAACCCAACTTATACTATGGTGTAAAAAATTAAAGCAATAAACCGCGCTAGCCAGTAACATAAATAAATATACAGCAGCACCTGTGATATGTGATAACATATAAAGTATACAAAAGAATAAAAAAGAACAAGTGCGCTAATGTGAATTGACTAATAATCAAAAATTATGAATCCACACATATATTGAATAAATAAAGTCAAACAGTGATAACAATGAATGTGTCCTGTAAAAATGAATATATCCTAAATAAGTCCCATCAAAAATCAGCAATGAAGGGAAGCCGTGAAGAGGTGAACCGCAAAGAGTTTGAAATTCGGTGCATGCACACCCGTGTCCACCACCAACAATCAAGCTGCTTACCAGAGGTAAGAAACAAATAAGCCCATCAGCAATCCCAGGGGGAGATCCAGAGAAATCCAGATAAACTTCGCAGAGTTCCAACGTCACTTGATAGGCAGTGGATACAGCAAAGATTTCCCAAGGAGAGAGAGGAGGCTCAATAGTGCATTACCCAATGTAAAATTTATTTTTAAAACGGGTTTAAAAACACTTACACAATGTACAATTTAAAGAACATAACAACCGGCCGGTCCGCCGTACCTGTCCTGTAGTGATGACGTCAGCACGCACACCTCCCGACGTACGTTTCGTGTTCCTACACGTCGTCTAGGAACACGAAACGTACGTCGGGAGGTGTGCGTGCTGACGTCATCACTACAGGACAGGTACGGCGGACCGGCCGGTTGTTATGTTCTTTAAATTGTACATTGTGTAAGTGTTTTTAAACCCGTTTTAAAAATAAATTTTACATTGGGTAATGCACTATTGAGCCTCCTCTCTCTCCTTGGGAAATCTTTGCTGTATCCACTGCCTATCAAGTGACGTTGGAACTCTGCGAAGTTTATCTGGATTTCTCTGGATCTCCCCCTGGGATTGCTGATGGGCTTATTTGTTTCTTACCTCTGGTAAGCAACTTATACTATGCTTGTGCCATGTTCACACAGGTGTTGAATAGAGATGAGCCGAACACCCCCCAGTTCGGTTCGCATCCAGGACATGTGAACGGACCGAAAGTTCGCGTGAACATTCGAACACCGTTAAAGTCTATGGGACTCGAACGTGAGAAACCAAAGTGTGAATTTTAAAGGCTAATATGCAAGTTATTGTCCTAAAAAGGGTTTGGGGACCCGGGTCCTGCCCCAGGGGACATATATCAATGCAAAAAAAACGTTTTAAACACGGACATTTTTTCGGGAGCAGTGATTTTATTGATAATTAATGTGAAAAAATAAAAGTGAAATATTCCTTTAAATATCATACCTGGGGGGTGTCTATAGTATGCCTGTAAAGTGGCGCGTGTTTCCCTTGTTTAGAACAGTCCCTGCACAAAATGACATTTCTAAATCAATAAAATAGGATTTTTTGTACTCACCGTAAAATCCTTTTCACTGTCGTCCATGAACAAACACAGCTCCTTAAATCTTGACAAAGTGGGCTATGTTCCGTCTATTAGGAGAGGACTAGGCAGAACATGTTAGTTATCTTAAAACATGTAACTTTAACAGAGTTGAACAGCCCCGCCCAGGGGGCGGTCCCTCCGGTCATAGCCCCTCACCTTGCAGCATGCAGCTCAGTTCGTCAAAAAGCAGTACAAACTAAACAAGGAGGGGTGGGTGCTGTGTCCATCCATGGACGACAGAGAAAAGGATTTTACGGTGAGTACAAAAAATCCTATTTTCTCTTTTCATCCATGGACGGACACAGCTCCTTGAATTTTGACAAAGTGGGACGTCCCCAAGCAGGGTCAGAAAAAACGAGGGGTGGGAACAGCAATCAAAAGAAGACTTAACTTCACCCAAAACAAACAGAGCTCCTCTGAGGAGTTGCAACCTCAAACAGCCGCCTGCAAAACCTTGCGGCCAAAGGAAGCGTCCGAAGATGCACTCACATCAACCTTAAAACGTAAAATTTTGAGAAAGTGTAAACAGACGACCAGGTCGCCGCCTTACACATCTGTGAGACAGATGCCTGATGTCGGAAAGCTCAGGAGGCACCAATTGCCCTGGTCGAATGCGCCGTGACAGGAAAGGGAGGCGCCCACCCCTTAAGGGCATAGGCCTGGATGACGGTCTGCCTGATCCACCTAGAAATGGTGGCCGACGATACCGCCAGGCCCTTCTGTGGACCAGACACCGACACAAACAGTGAGTCAGACTTCCGTAATGGAGCCGTAGCAGACAGGTACACCCGTAGGGCACGTACCACGTCTAAAGTATGTAGCGCAACCTCCTTGGGATGCGACGGTCGAGGACACAAGGATGGAAGTACAATGTCCTTGTTTAGGTGAAAGGCTGAAACCACCTTAGGAAGGAAGGAAGGCTGCGGGCATAGCACCGCTTTGTCCTTATGGAGGACCAAGTAAGGTGACTTGCAAGACAAGGCCGCCAATTCAGAAACCCTTCTGACCGATGTAATGGCAACTAGAAAGGCAACTTTCTGAGAAAGCGTTAAGAGAGGAATCTCCCTGATGTTCTCAAAGGGAGGTTCCTGAAGTACCGAGAGCACTAGATTCAAGTCCCACGGAGGAAGCTGTTGTCTAATTGGGGGAACCACGTGTCGGACTCCCTGGACCTGGCCACAAACCACGACATATGCGATTGAGTCGAGAGGCCAAGAGATCCACATCTGGTGTGCCCCATTTCTGACAAAGGATTTGAAACACATCTGAGTGTAGCGACCATTCCCCTTGGTCCAGCATCTGGCGACTCAGATAGTCCGCCTGCCAGTTTTCCACGCCCGGAATGTAAACTGCTGATAGAGCCGGCATGCTCCTTTCGGCCCATCTTAGGATGTGAGCGACCTCTGACGCTGCGGTCGAGCTCCTTGTTCCTCCCTGATGATTGACATAAGCCACCGCCGTGGCGGTGTCTGACTGGATCCTGACCAGACGCCCTGAAGTCTCTGCGACCACTTGGAGAAGCACAGTCTGATCGCTCGAAGTTCGAGGACATTGATCGGTAGGAGAGATTCTTCCGGAGTCCAGCGGCCCTGTCAACCAAGTCAGAGAGGCCCTGACTAGGTGACTCACCTGAATCTGATGATCCAGGGACAATGGGGATTTGTTCCATTTGGACAGAATCTCCTTCTGCAGCACCCGTGTATGGGATTGGGCATATGCTACTGCCTCAAAGGAGGCTACCATGAGGCCCAGGACTCTCATGCAGAAACAGAGGGATGAACATTTGTGGGATGTCAACAACCTTACTGCAGTCTGGAGCGTCCGCAACTTCTCTGGAAGGAGAAAAACTCTTGCCTCCGATGAGTCCAGAATCAGCCCCAGGTATTCTAGGTGCTGAGTCGGAGCCAACACCGACTTCTGGAGGTTCAGTATCCATCCAAAGTCTTGGAGAGTCTGAGTGGCTATAGACACGTCTTCCTCTAATTCTGAGCTTGAAGCAGCTCTCAGAATAAGATTGTCTAAGTAACCTATGACGGCAATGCCTCGCTGTCTAAGCAAAGCTAGAATCGGGGCGAGCACCTTGGTGAAAACTCTTGGTGCTGACGCCAGGCCAAAGGGGAGAGCCACGAACTGATAGTGGTCCTCCCTGACCGCGAAAAGCAGAAACCTCTGGTGTCTGTCGCATATGGGGACATGCAAGTACGTGTCCTTGATGTCCAGGGATGCCAGAAAGTCCCCAGGATGGAGTGCAGCTACCTCCGAGCGAATTGATTCCATCCTGAATTTCTGAACCTTCACAAAGGCATTGAGGGCCTTGAGGTCTAGGATTGGACGAACTCCGTCCTTCTTTGGGATCACAAACAGATTTGAGTAGAATCCCTGAAGCCTGTTCTGCCGCGGTACAGGTATGATTACCCCGCGCCTTAACAAGTCTTGAACTGCACCAGTCAGGGCAGCCTGCCGAGATGGTAGGAGAGGAAGATTTGAGGGAAAGAATCTGTTTGGTGAACAAGAAAGAAACTCGATCTTGTATCCTGAAGAGATCACTTCGCAAACCCACTGGTCGGAAAGCAGGGAGGTCCAGTGAGCTGTGAACTTGTGAAAATTTCCCCCCACCCAAATATCGGGTGGGGGTAAGACTTCATGCGGAAGCAGACTTTTTTGTGGGCTTGGATTGCTTGCGCACCCAGGGACGCTTTGGTCCCCCAGCTAAAGCTTTATCGGCTTGGGAGGCTCTGCTAGTGGGCCCCGACTGACGAAAATAGCGCTTTTGCACGGGGAAGGAAGGCCCCTGTTTACGGGGCGGCCCTTTACCCTTGGTGGACTGAGGTAGAAGTGTGCTCTTACCTCCAGTGACATCCTTAATAATGTCGTCCAGTGAGGCGCCAAAGAGCCTCCCACCTTTGAAAGGCAAATCTGTCAGAGCTTTCTTAGAAGCTTGGTCCGCGGACCAGCATTTTAGCCATATCAGGCGGCGCAAGACCAGCACGGATACAGAGGCCCTGGAGATTAAGGGAGTCGCATCCAGGATTGCATCACATACATACACCAGACCCTGCACCTGCTGGTTGGCCAGTGTAACAATTTCTTGTGGGAGCTGATGCTCCTCTACTGCCTGATGCAAAAGTTTTGCCCATTCAGTGAGTGTCTGAGACACCAAAGTTGCAGCCACTAACGGCCGCAATGCTGACCCCAGCATGGTGAACACGGTCCGAGTCACCGCTTCGGATCTCCTATCAGTAGGGTCCTTAAAGGCAAGGGTCCCCTCCACCGGGATAGTGGTTACTTTGTTCAACCTTGATACCGGGGGGGTCAACAACAGGGGGAGAAGCCCATTTTTTTTTAAAAAAGGCTCTCTTCAAAGGGGTAACGGACCGCCATGCGCTGAGGGACCAAGAAGGACCTCTGCGGCCGTTCCCATCCCTTATTTATGAATCTGTCAAATAAATCAACATAAGGAAAAACCTTTACCTTGTGACCCAAAAGGGACTGACACCCTAGATGTCCCAGCAGCATTTTCAAGCTTAAGGGTGTCCCTTACTGCATTGATAAGTGCTCCCACAAGTGCTCTGTCCTGCACTGACCCGGATGAGGAGTCCTCCCCAGTGCCCCGGATGGTCCTGGTCCACGTCCTCTGACGCCTCAGAACAGGGGTCCTGGGGTCCTGTGCTGCAGCCAGGCCCGAGTCAGAGCATTCCCCAGGAGATGGCGGGGGGAGGGGGCACTTTTTACCCTCTATACGCCCGCATGCCATTTCCACCCTGGCAACAAATGACTCCAGGACTGAAATTGTCCATGGTAACCGCAAGAGCAGGGGCACCAGTTGCTGCCACCGGAATGTCTGGGGAAGAAATACCAGCTTCAGACTCCATTCTGACCCACTGACAGTCCTTAGGGACAAAGTCAAGACACTTGTGACAAAAAAAGTCCACCCTCCTAGCTGCGCTGACCGGGGGGGGGTTACCCAGGGACTCACCACCCAGCCAGAGACTGCTCAGCGCCGCTTGTCCGCCTGCCTCACACACTGCGTGTGACTGAGGTGTTCTGTGAGGTAAATAGCACCGTTCAGGGAGCCTCCAGCACTAGAAGCTAAGCCATACAGTGAAAACCACATCCAAAATGGCCGCCTGACACCTCAGGGAAAAGAGGAGCGGACTACAAGAAAATGGCCGCCCACAATGAAGACCTGCGCCACAGCGCGGCCACAACAAAATGGTCGCCAATGGAATTTTTCAATGTTAAATGAAAACCAAAAGAAAATGGCGCCGGCACTACCAAAAATGGCGCCCGAGCATGAAGTGGACAAGAAGGCCGCAGGGACACCTAACGGAGGCCCCTCAGAAAGCATGGCACCCTCACAGTAGCGGACCCTGACAGCTCTACAGCCCCCAACCGGGATACGGAGACCCCTATAGGTACACCCCGCCGATGCATTAGGCCCCGCACTGAGGAGGAGGAAAGAGGAGGGGGACAGAGGGAGGGAAAGGGACAGGGGACTCCCTAGTGACCCTCTAGGAAGCCCAGCTGTTCCAAACTGACACAAAACAAGAGGAACTGTACTTACCCGTCCAAGCGTGGACATGCTGGTGCATTCCAGACAGACTCACCGCCGGACATACGGAGTGGCTGTCGGCTATGGCTCATTGTGACTGAACCCCAAATAGGTCAGTTATATGTGGGCCCCGGAGCAAAAAACTCACCAGCCACCCCTGGAGCAACGGGGCATGTCGTAGCCGACCCCACGCTCAGCTAAGGTCTGCTCACGCTCGATGGCCGGACGGGGAGACTACCAGGATCTATAATATCCAGCTTGTCACCCAGCCGGCACTTGATAGAAGATCACAGGATCAAAAAATAAAATAATAAAAAGTAAAAATTTCTGTAGGACTCTGGGCCCAAGGGGGAGCCAGATCCATCTCCTCTACTAGGCAGAAAAAAACTGAGCTGCATGCTGCAGGGTGAGGAGTTATGACCGGAGGGACCGCCCCCTGGGCGGGGCTGTTCAACTCTGTTAAAGTTACATGTTTTAGGATAACTAACATGTTCTGCCTAGTCCTCTCCTAATAGACGGAACATAACCCACTTTGTCAAGATTTAGGGAGCTGTGTCCGTCCATGGACGAAAAGAGAAAAGTAATTTAAAACTGCTTGCGGCTGTAATGTAAAGTCGGGTCCCGGCAATATGGATGAAAATTATTGAGAAAAATGGCATGGGTAACCCCCCAGCCCATTACCAGGCCCTTTGGGTCTTGTATGGATATTAAGGGGAACCCCACACCCAAATTAAAAAAAGAAAAGGCGTGGGGCCCCCAGGCCCTATATACTCTGAACAGCAGTATACAGGCGGTGCAAACAAGACAGGGACTGTAGGTTTGTTCTTAAGTTGAATCTGTTTGTAATTTGGAACAGGTACATTTTGTAAGTGTAGCTCCAGACAAAAAATCAATTTTTAAGCTTTTTGGATAACATAGGGAAGGGTTATCATCACCCCTGTAACATTTGTTTTGTCTGCGCCCCTGTTCAGAAGATTTCACCTCACTTTCTGTCCCAATGACAATTGGATTTTGAAAATTTGGGGTTTTTAGGGAAACAAGGATTGGTGATAAAGTATCAGTGGAGCACTTTTTTCCCATATTAACTCTTACAGGAGAGAATATCCCTTCCTAGGGGTAGATTTCCCCTTACTTCCTGTTGTCTCTCTCCGTTTGTAAGTAGGAGTCGTTTGTAAGTCGGATGTTTGAAAGTAGGGGACCGCCTGTATATACTATACGGCCTGCCCTATATACTCTGCAGAAATTTGGGCCTTAGGTGTTGGTGGTACCAGAACACTGTAAGCCCTCACAGTTACTCTTGGTGGGCGCTGAAACAGGCCCTGCTGTGAAATATTATATCAAGAATTGTAATTACATGCCCCTGTTGAACAGGGGTAGAAAAATTGGGCCTTTGGTGGTGGTGGTGGTGCCACAACACTGTAAGCCCTCACAGTTACTCTTCTTGGTGGGCGCAGGAACAGGCCCTGCTGCAAAATATTACAGCAAAAATTGCAATTACACGCCCCTGTTAAACAGGGGCAGAAAAATTGGGCCTTAGGCGGCGGTGGTGGTGGTGACACAACACTGTAAAGCCTCACAGATACTCTAGTTGAGAGCAGGAACGAGCCCTGCTGTGAAATATTACAGCAAAAATTGTAATTACACGCCCCTGTTAAACAGAGGCAGAAAAATTGGGCCTAAGGCAGTAGTGGTGGTGCCCAGAATCAAAAATGTTTTTAGAAGCTATCAACATGAACATTGAGGAGGAATAGGATAGTCACTCAGCATAACAGGATAGTCACTCAGCATCAGCATAGGCAGTCTTCAAGGGATCTCACATTCATAAAAAAAAATATCGGTTACATCAGCATCAGGTGATCCAAGACTGATTCATTTTTATGAAGGTGAGTCGATCAACCAAGTCTGTGGACAGGCGCACTCTGTGATCGGTTACAAAGCCTCCAGCAGCACTGAATGTGCGTTCCGAAAGAACGCTGGATGCAGGACAGGCCAGTAGCTCAATTGCATACTATGCAAGCTCTGGCCAGTGATCCATCCTCAAGACCCAGTAACCCAGTGGATTTTCGGTTGGAAAGGTCTCCAAGTCTGATCTTGCCCCTAGGTATTCCTGCACCATGTAAATCAGACGCTGGTGATGGTTGCTGGAACCGATCAGACCTTGGGGCTGCGGACTAAAAAATTGTCTGAACGCATCGGTCAGACGACCACCTTCTCCACCGCTCCTTCTGTGACTGACCGAAGCCTCAGCAACACGGACCAGGAAATTGTAACCTCCCAGGCTCTGGAAACGCATTGCACATACCTTTCTGCAAGTCCTCCCGAGGATGTTTCATCCTCTGCTCCCTCTGCGATGGCTGGATAAGTTCCGCAACCTTACCCTTGTAACATGGATCAAGAAGGGTTGCCAGACAGTAATAATCCTTCTCCTTGATACCACGAATCCGAGGGTCCTTTCGCAGGCTTTGCAGGATCAGGGAGGCCATGCAGCATAGGTTTGCTGAGGCATTCGGTCCAGAGTCCTCTGGGTCACTAAGGACGACATGATCCGCAGCCACCTCCTCCCAGCCACGTACAAGTCCATGGGTTTCTGGGGACTAAAAACTATCCCTTGAAGACTGCTGCTGATGCTGAGTGCTAGACTCCACCTCCATGCTGACACAATCCTCATCCTCCTCCTCCTGTGAGATCGGCAGACCCGCAGAAATACGGTCTGAATAAAGGGGGTCTTGAGAGGTAAGGAAGTCCTCCTCTCCCTTCCTCTGTTCTGCCTCAAGTGCCCTGTCCATTATTCCACGCAGTGTGTGCTCCAACAGGTAGACAAGAGGGACAGTATCACTGATGCATGCACTGTCACTGCTCACCATCCTCGTGGCCTCCTCAAATGGTGACATGACAGTGCATGCATCCCTCATCATGAGCCACTGGCGTGGCGAAAAAAAGCCAAGCTCCCTGACCCTGTCCTGGTGCCATACTCGCACAGGTACTCATTGATGGCCCTCTGCTGCGTGTGCAGCCGCTGCAGCATTGCCAATGTTGAGTTCCACCTGGTGGGCATGTCACAGATGAGGCGGTTCTTGGGCAGGTTGCATTCTTTTTGGAGGTCAGCCAGCCGAGCACTGGCATTATATGACCGGCAGAAATGCCCACAGACTTTCCTGGCCTGCCTCAGGAGATCCTGTAAGCCCGGGTACCTGCACAAGAACCGCTGCACCACAAAATTAAGGACGTGAGCCAAACAGGGCACATGGGTCAAGTGTCCCTGTCGGAGGGCGGAGAGGATGTTGGTGCTATTGTCACAAACCACCATTCCTGGCAGAAGCTGGCGTGGCGTCAACCACCTCTGAGCCTGCCCCTGCAGAGCTGACAGAATCTCAGCCCCAGTGTGGCACCTGTCCCCTAAGCAGACCAACTCAAGCACTGCATGGCATCTTTTTGCCTGAGTGCTTGCGTAGCCCCTAGAACGCCTACGGAGCACCGCTGGTTCCGAGGACAAATCTGCACAGGAAGAGGCCATAGATGTAGAAGAAGAGGAGGGGGTGGAGGAGAGAGGTGTGGCAGAATCACTACTACCGGCATTTTGGAGGCATAGTGGCAGGACAAGCTCCAACAATACTGCACCCTGTCCTGCATCCTTCCCAGCTGCCAGCAGAGTTACCCAGTGCGCCGTGAAAGAAAGGTAACGTCCCTGTCCATGCCTGCTGGACCATAAGTCAGTGATAATATACACCTTACCGCTGACCACCCTGTCCAACGAGGCCAAGACATTGCCTTCCACATGCCGGTAGAGAGCCGGAATAGCCTTCAGTGAAAAAAAGTGGCGTTTAGGAACCTGCCATTGAGGTACCGCACATTCCACAAATTCACGAAAGGGGGCAGAGTCTACCAGCTGAAAAGGCAGCAGTTGGAGTGCTAGCAATTTAGCCAAGCTAGCATTCAGCCGCTGGGCATGTGGCTGGCTGGGACAGATTTTCTTTTGACGGTTTAGCAACTGGGGTAGGGAAATTTGCCTGCTACAATCGGACGTTGGTGTAGCGATAGCAGATTGCTTGCAAGTACACCTAATTCTACACCTTCATTCCTCTCAGTGCAGGTTTCTGAGAGGACTGAAGGTATAGTGGGGTTGGAGATCCCAGCTGATGAGGAGCAAGGAGAGGTCTGCCTTGTTCTTTGCTGTGGGTCTTTTAAGTACTGTTGCCAACAGACTGCATGGGAGCTCGACATATGTCTGGTCAATCATGTGGCGCCCAAGCGGCTGCTGTTTTGGCCCCGCTTGATACGCTTTAGACATACGTTGCAAAAAGCAATGGTGCGATCTGCTGCACACGTCTCAAAAAAAGCCCACACCGAAGGACTTTTGGAAAAACGCGCCCTGCACATGCGGAGCTCTGCGGTGTGATGCAGTTGGTTGGCTGCCCTTAAGCTGGCCCCTGGAGGGCATCCTGCCTCGTTGGAGATGTGCCTCCTCCTCCTCCTCTCTCCTATCAGGCACCCACGTAGAGTCAGTGACCTCATCATCCCCTCTCTCCTCGTCACTGGAGCAAACCTGGCAGTATGCTGCAGCTGGGGGAACATGACTGCCAGTTTCTTGTCCTTTTTGGGCACCCCCTCTCTCTGGACTCATGTTACTGCCTTCCTCAACCTGGGTACCATCATCAGAGCCTTCAAAACGCTGCGCATCCTCTTGCAGTATGTACCCAACACAGTGGTCGAACAGTTCGGGGGACTCCTCTGTGCATGATGGTGGGGATAGGGAAGGAGTAACTGATGACCTTGAGCCGATGGAATAGGCCGCTTTGGCAGCTGCATTGGCAGCCAAAGTATTCTGAGCCTTGGTGACAGAGGATGAGGAGGATGAGGACAGCTTTGTGATCCACTCTACCAACTCTTCTGCATGTTGTGGCTCAACATGGCCAGCTGTCGAAAAAAAGAACAAGCGTGCCCCGCGGCCACGTGCTGAGGATGCACCGTGTCCACGACCAGCACTGTTGACTGTAGACACAGAGCCTGCTTACCCTCTTTTAGTGGCCTGTGAGCATCTGCCTTTCCTTGTTGGCCTTCCAGACATGCTGTAAAATTGGATTAGCAAAACACCGCCTGAGGGGGTGCCTGAGGGGTCGCATGCGCTGCGCGATGCAGGACAGCAGCTCTCTGTAACAGCTCCGCCAGTCACGGAGGAATACAGCTAATCCGCAGGACTTAAACACACCTAAACCGCCCAAAAATCATCAACACCCCTGCAGGATACCACCGTGCATGCCTGCAAACTATAGGGCGCGCGGTCGCCGGTCAAAACAATCTCCTACCAGCATTTTACTCCGCTCCAGAGGGAAAAGCAAGATGTCTCAAGATGGCGCCCGTTCCTCTCCACAGGCTTCTCCAGCAACCTCATGTGCCTCTCAGGGAACAGTCTCTTCTAAACAAGTGAGTTCCCCTCCCAGCTCACTAAAGCTGATCTGGATGCTAGTCTTACTATTATGTATGACAAGCTAGCAAACAAATTCCACTCAGAGCTGAAGGCATCCACTAGCACACTAAAGCACGAGATAGCTTCCCTGGGAGGGCGCACAGACATGTTAGAGACAAAGCATGACGAGTTGTCCTTAGCCCACAATGACCTGAGAAAGGATTTTGAGCTACTAGCTGAAAACTATTCCTATCTCCAAACACAAGTGGAAGATTTGGACAACAGAAATCGAATGAAACAACTTAAGAATCCGCTGGGTTCCAGAGTCTGTAACAGATTTAATGCCTGCTGTCTCAAAACGATTCCATTCTCTCCTCCCTGACACCCCACCACAGTCCTTCACGTGCGATAGGATTCGCATGGCTCTGCGTCCCAAACCTCCAGTAGACAAGCCACCACATGACATTATCCTATGTATGAAGAACTTTATTACAAAGGAGAATATATTAAGGGCCTCCAGAAACTCACACAATATTGAGTTAGATGGAACAAGGATTCAAATATACCCTGACATCTCACAGGCCACCCTTGAAAGAAGGCGCAAGATGAAGGAAATAACATCAATCCTACAATCTGCTCATATCAGATACAGGTGGGGATTCCCGTTCAGACTAACTGTTCATCATAATGCACCACGTATTCTGTTATGAATGTCGCAGAAGGCAAAGAACTCCTGATCAAATTAGGATTGTTGGAACCGGAAGCAAACCCGAGACCTCCATCTACACCGCACACATCACCCATATGAGCCACCCCTTCTTCGAGACGCGATCAAAGAAGAATGAGATCATCTACGCGATTCGCTAATCCATGAAAGTCGCTTAAAGCAAGTTTGTTCTCTTTTTCTCATCTTTGTGATTTGCTGATCCTAGAAAAAAGCTTTGAGCAAATTTAAACTCTTTTATTCATCTATGCGATTTGGTATCCCATGAAGGACGTTTCAAGTAAGTTTGAACTTTTTATTTCACCTATGCAATTTTCTAACCCAAGAAAGACGCTTCAAGCAAGTTTATTCTCTTCTATTTTATCTACACGATTTGCTAGTCCATGAAAGATGCTTTAAACAAGTTTAAACTCTTCATTTCATCTATTCGTTATGCAAGCCCATGAAAGTCGCATCTATTAAGTTTGTACTTTTTGTCTCATCTCTGCAAATTTTCTATTCCATGTAAGACGCTTCTGACTAGCATTAACTCTTTAGTTTGTCTATTCAAATTGCTAACCCAGGAAAATCACACTAAACAAGCTTTAACTTTTTATTTCATTTGTGCGATTCGCGAATCAATGAAAGACGCCTCAAACTAGCATAAACTATTTAGTTCATCTATGCAATTTGCTAGACCATGGAAGACGCTTCAAGCAAAATTAAACTTTTCATTTCACCCTTGCGATCGGTAAATCCATGAAAATCGCACCAAGCTAGTGAAAACTCTTTTTTTCTCCCCTTTACACGGTAGTTCTCACGACACTAAGGGGTGTGCATTAAATTCTTCCTTTTTGTATTAATGTTTTTTAGTAAAGGTTGGAGTTCTTACACCGCATGCACACTATTTTCAATTTAAGAAAAAAAAAATGATAAAAAACGGAGAGGTGCTTAGTCTCTCCGCCTCCGCTTGATTGACCCCCCTCTCACTTTTGGAGTCTAGACATGGATCTTACAGCACGTATTTTTGCGCTTTTGGTCCTACACATAGCAGCCCAATTTGGCATGACTCCTGAAGTGAGTTATGAACATTCCAGTCCAAAGGTTCTTGTTTTTAAGTCAAACAGTTTTTTTCAGCTTGACCCCTTTTTATTTTATGTTCAACCTTTCCAATTTTATGGCAAGTTAGGTAACATGTTTAGTTACCCTATACATTTTGGAATAATGATGTTACGGTTAAGTTTGTTGTGTTTCAATGTACTCAAGTCTCACATAAAAAATGGTAGGTTTAGAAATTGGTTTGGTAGAGATTACAATGTAGGATTAACATAAGGATATCATATGTTTCTTCAAGTTGGGTATTCACATATAATACGGTTACACATTGGGGTGTTTGGTATGTTGCAAATCTATCACCACATCTTATTTTCAATTTTTATGATTCAAAAATAATTGACCGTTATCACTATCTATCAAGCCAGAGCATTCATTTATACATATTAAATGGGACTTAAAGTAATCTCCCACAATGCCGATGGCATAAATTCTCCCCAGAAGAGGAAAAAAGCTTTCCGCCATTATAAAAGGCATAACATAATATTAGTGCAAGAAATGCACTTCGCTGCAGCCAAACACCCCAAATTCTTTGACAAAGCATACAGTCAATTTTATTTTACAACATACAACATACAACTCCAAGACAAGAGGAACAGCTATTTTTATTAAAAACTCAGTAGTGTTCGAAACCCACAGCGTCTTTAAAGACCCAGAAAGTCGCTATCTGATAGTAAAAGGCTCTGTGGGAGGACGCATGGTCACAATTGCCTCTGTATATGCACTTAATGAAACTCATGCATCCTTTTTTACAAAATTCTTTGACACATAAAATAAATACTCCTCCCCACACTTGATAGTGGGCGGAGACTTCAATTTAGCTGCTTATTCGACCTTAAACCAGAGTAGTACCCTTATCCAAAGCCTTTCCTAAAACATTAAACCGCATATTACACAACCACCAACTCATTGACACTTGGAGAGCACATAATATAGGCATCAAAACTTACACTTTTTACTCACATCCACATGATAGTTTCGCTAGATTAGACTAAATCTTCTGCACCCCAATTTTATTAGCTAATTCCACAAAAGCAGACATTCATTCTTGCCCCTGGTCGGATCACCAGATTGTATCCTTTACTACTTCAAACATAGGTCTTGCCCCTACACCACATAAATGGCGCATCAATGATGCACTATTAAGGCCTCTTTCACACGGGGCGGATCCGTGAAGATCCGCCCCGTGAGGCTCCGCTTGCTCAGCGGGGATCGCTCCGTTGATCCCCGCTGAGCCGACGGATGACTGGGCGGTCCCCGCACACTGTGCAGGGACCGCCCTGTCAGAGCACCGCTCTCCCCTATGGGGAATCGGATGACGACGGACCGTAGAGTCCGTTGTCATCTGATCCGCTCTGCAGACGGAAGGAAAAATAGGATTTTCCTCCGTCACACTTTTTCGGAGCGGAGCAGAGCGGAGCGGATGTCAGCGGACATGTCTCCGCTGACATCCGTGCTTCCATAGGGGTGCATGGAGGATCCGTTTCAGGTCCGCCTAAAAAACTGACAGGCGGACCTGAACGGACCTCCGTGTGAAAGAGCCCTAACAGATCATTTGAATATACAACAGCTATCATCCAACATGGAAGAGTACTGTACACTCAACTCTTCCCCTGACATTCTTCCTACATCAAGGTGGATGGCCCACAAGGCTGTCATGAGAGGCCATCTAATTAAGATGGCATCAACCAAGAATAGAATGAAACTAGCAGACATAAAAACACTAACCAGAGATTTAGACAAGCTATGTCAAACACAATCAATCCCCCTCGGGCGACATACTAAAACAAATTCAAGAAAAGCGCATGGCCCTAGACACTTTACTAACCTCAGACACAGAAAAAGCCCTAAGATGGTTCAAGGTAAGATTCTTACTATACAGTAAGGCCTCATGCCCACGGGCGTTTTTTCAGCCGCGTTTTTGAGCGTTTTTTACAGCTTAAAAACGCCTGTCTATGTTAGTCTATAGCTTCATGCCCACCTAGGCGTTTTTGAGCTGTAAAGAGCATAGGCGTTTGTAAGCTGTAAAAAAAAAACAGGGCCAGTGCGTTCCTCAGCGTCAGAACTAGGCATAAAAAAACGCGAGCGTCAAAAAACGCGCAAAAACGCGCACTAACGCGCAAAAAACGCGCACTAACGCGCGGTCGCGTTTTTAGCTCCGACGTTTTTTTTTTTTTTTTTTTCAAAAAAAAAAAAAAAAATATTTACAATAACATGGACAGGCGTTTTTAAGCTGTAAAAAACGCTCAAAAACGCAGCTGTAAAAACGCCAGTGGGCATGAGGCCTTATACTTCATCCACTATGTTTGCCAAAAAATTGAACCAATCCATGAAACCTCCCCATACCTATAAAACTAAAGCCCCGTACACACGGTCGGACTTTTGGCCAACAAACTTCATTTTGAGCAAGTTGGACCAACAATCCAACCGTGTGTACGCTCCATTGGACAAACTTTTTTTTTTTTTCATCGGACAAAAGTTCGGTCTGCAAACGGACAAACTTTTGGCCAAAAAAGTCAGATGGAGCAAAGTCCGACCGTGTATACAGAAAACCAATCGGACTTTTGTCCGATGGACAAAACAAATAATGTTAAAATCAACCAACAATAGCAGAAGTTGACCAAAGGGTGGCGGTAAAGAGCAGAAAAACCACGTGATGTTGGAAAAAGTTTTGGGAAAGTTTGCAGAAAAGTCCTGTGGTGTGCATGCTATGGGTGTGCCCGGCCAACTCCGTTCGGACAAAAATCCACGGAAAAGTCTGATGGAAGTCCGACCGTGTGTACGAGGCTTTAGAAACACTGCTGGTAACTTAATCTCCCACCCTAACAGAGTTATGGAGATTTTTTTGAATTTTTATAAAAAACTTCTATTCTCTCCTCAAAACCCTCCTAAACAATCCTCAACACAATGGCTTGATGAAATTCCTCTACCCACTCTATCTACCCAACAAATTGAGGCATTAAAAGCATCCTGTTCAGAAACAGAAATAAACAGGATAATAAGTTCATTAAAGACCTCCACTGCCCCAGGTCCAGATGACTTTTCAACATCATATTATAAAAAATTTGCTTCAATTTTAATTCCCCACCTAGTTAAAAAATGTAACCATATTATTCAAGGCAACCAATTCCCGTCTGAAATGCTTCTAGCGAATATGTCTCTATTACCTAAACCTAACAAAGACCATTCCACCCCACAGAACTTCCGCCCAATCTCAGTCATAGATAATGACCTCAAAATATTCGGTAAGATGTTAGCAGACAGATTGGCCTCAGTCATCCCACCCTTAATCCATCCAGATCAATCAGGATTTATCCCAGACAGGCAAATTACAGATAATATAAGATTAGCAACAAATATCATCCAAGACTCCAACCTACACGCTAGAACTACACTATTACTCAGTTTAGACATACATAAAGCCTTTGATAGTGTTAGCTGGCCCTATTTAGATTCACTACTCCCTAGATATGGTATTAGTAGCAAGTTTCTTCACGGTTTTAAGGCTCTATATCATGATCCACATACACGTATCAAACTCCCTGGCCATAATTCAGAGTTTTTTCCACTTAGTAAAAGGCACAAGACAGGGCTGTCCATTATCCCCTCTCCTCTTTGCTCTCGCTATTTAGCCCCTTGCATGCGCCACCCGCAACAACATAAACATCAAAGGTTACACAAAAGGTTCAAAAGAATTTAAATTAAGTCTGTATGCAGACGACATCCTCTTGTTCCTCACTGAACCTTTAATTTCACTACCAAACCTTATCAAAACATTGGACACATTCCATGACCTTACAGGATTAAGCATGCTCAGCCCTACCCATCAACTGCCCTTCTGAATTGACTGCTATATTAAAAGAGAAATTTCCATTTCAATGGTGTTCAGAATCATTTAGATATTTAGGTATCCATATCACCCCATCATACGAGACCCTATAACACACCAATTATCCTAGAATATTCCAAAATATCAGAAACTTACTCAAATTATGGTCAACATACCATATTACGTTTATGGGTAGAATAGTTGTGCCATAAAAATGGTTTTACTACCAAAACTCCTATTCTTCTTTAGAGCACGTCCCCTCTTAATACCTAAAAACACCCTAGATTCTATACAGAGAGATATTAACAAGTTCATATGGCAGAATAAAAACTCCAGATTTGGATATGCTTTGATGTTCAGACCTCAATCGAAAGGAGGGCTGAGTATACCCAACCTTTGGCTATATTATCTCTCAGCTAGATATACACAACTCACACAATGGTATGCTCCGTCCATTCATATACCTTGGCTGTAATTTGAGGAGCAGTCTGTCCAACCGTACCACTTTCAGGGCCTTTTATGGTCCAAATCCATTAAAACTCAAAAAATTGGCCTCCTCAACAAGGTAGTACACCAAACTCTACCATTATGGCACAGACAAAAGCAGAAATTTAACATCTCATCAGATATTCCCCCCCTAGCTTCTTTCATAGGTGACCCCCTTTTCACCCCCCAAAACTCAAATCCTTATACTATATGGCAACTTCTTAAACTAACCAATCTGAAATCACTCACAAAAAACAATACATTCCGTTCATTCTCAGATTTACAAACAGAATATAAACTCACAGAAGCTGAACTCTCCGATTATAACATCAAGATTTTCTACCAAAAATACTTTTAACTTACCCTCCAAACCCCTTTCACGATATTTGAACAAATAAGTCTTACTTCACCACGCAATAGGGGTTTAATATCTAGAATTTACAAAAGCTTCTCTATAGAACAATGGGACATTATGATTAGCAATTTACGAAAATGGACCAAAACAGCCTCCATCAGGGAATCTGCCATCAAACTACAGTATAGATGCCTCACCCCAGATAGAATCAATTCATTCTATCCAACAACTTCTCCCCTATGCTTTAGAGGATGCCCAGTACAAGGGTCCCTTATACACACATTCTGGGATTGTACACACCTTAAAGAGGAAGTAAACCCCCCCCCCCCCCGAAAAAACGGGATAAAATAAGACCCTGCAAGAGAAAGGCATAGTGAGCTAGTATGCATAGCATACTAGCTCATTATGTGGCACTTACCTGAAATCGAAGCCCCCGAAGTCCTCCTCAATCCCCTCCGCCACCGCCATGTCCCCTCTGAGCTTCTTCCTGGTATCGTCGCTCCGGCGCTGTGATTGGCCGGAGCGGCGATGATGTCACTCCGCGCATGCGCGCGGGAGCCGTAAAAGCCGGTGTTATCATTCAGAAAACCGGCATTTACAGTGCGCCTGTGCCGATGTCTATGGCGCGCATGCACCGTACACATCGGTGTACTCTTTTTTTGCAAATATCTCCTAAACCTTAATCTAGGCTTACCTGTAGGTGCAAGTTTCAAGAGTGGGTTTACAACCACTTTAAATCTACATGGCAACAAGCAAAAAACAAAATAGAACAAATAACAGTTAGAAGAATAGAACTGACATCAAAAATGTGCCTCCTTTTATACCCTATACCAGATATTCCTATAGCTCATCTCATACCAGGTTAATACACACGTTGTTTAGCTAGTGGATATATATGTAGGAGACTGTATATATCTTTTATGCACTGCAGATCACTGAATCACCTGCCTGCCTGAAAGTGTAATTGAAAACGTACACCAGGAATGGCCTGTAGTCAGGTATAGGCTTGGCTAGACTAGAATGCAGTGGATATATATGTAGGAGACTGTATATATCTTTTATGCACTGCAGATCACTGAATCGCCTGCCTGAAAGTGTAATTGAAAACGTACACCAGGAATGGCCTGTAGTCAGGTATAGGCTTGGCTAGACTAGAATGCAGTGGATATATATGTAGGAGACTGTATATATCTTTTATGCACTGCAGATCACTGAATCACCTGCCTGCCTGAAAGTGTAATTGAAAACATACACCAGGAATGATAAAATAACAAGGGTACTAATGCGCCTGCCACTCACTGTAGGATATAACTAATAAAGCACTAAAAAAACGTGTTGCTAAGGTAAACAAAAATGACAAACAGCAGCTAATCTTCTGCAGTGTACCAACACAAATAAGTAATGATGAAGCAGTGCTAATTATCAAAGTGCAAGTGCTAATATAAACTAACGAACAGTCCAGTGAGCCATGTTCAAAAACATATGAACAATCTGTGTCAAAGTATCAAAAATAGTATGCATCATAAATTCAGCAATACATAAAAAGTGGTTAAAAAAAATAAAAAATAATAAGTGAATATATATATGTTAAGTCCAAACAAATTAATAAATTGGGTAATCCAAAAAATATATATAAATTGTGAGGTAAAAAATTCTCACAAAAGGGTCACGGTCTCCCAGACAGGATATGATTTTCCAGCAGGCAAGAAGAGAGGAGAGGGAGAAGAACAGACATGGAAGTCCCAATGTTCATATCAATGGGAAACCAATCATAACGGTATATTTCCACAATCCTCCCAGGTGATACCAGCCTGTCACCTTATGGACCGACCCAGAAGGGTCAAACAAAGCCTTAATCGGTCTCCAACTTTAAAGGTAACGATCTCCAGCTCCTTTGGATGTTCTGAAAGACAGGATCACTGCAATCTTTTGACCGCTTCCACCAGTGTATTCCAAGGGCTTAATACCTCTTTACTCTGCAACTCAGGAAAAGAAAAAAAAGGGACTCCATGATGAAGTACGTTTTAAAAGCAAATAGTTGCGTTTATTTAAAATTATAGCATAAAAACAATGGTCAATAACGCCAAGCATAAAAACGCTGTTAAAGTGCAAATACTTCCGGTCACGGCCGTCAACCGGAAGTCAACGTCACTAAGCTCCTCCTCCCGACGCGTTCCGTCACTACTCACGTGACTTTATCAAGGGCGTCGTTGATAAAGTCACATGACCATTGTTTTTATGCTATAATTTTAAATAAACGCAACTATTTGCTTTTAAAAAGTACTTCACCATGGAGTCCCTGTTTTTCTGTTCCTGAGTTGCGGTATATATCTTTTATGCACTGAATATCACTGAATCAGCTGCCTGGCCTGCCTGCCTGAAAGTGTATTTGAATACGTACACCAGGAATGGCCTGCAGTCAGGTATAGTCTTGGCTAGACTAGAATGCAGTGGATATATATGTAGGAGACAGTATATATATTTTATGCACTGCAGATCACTGAATCACCTGCCTGGCCGGCCTGCCTGCCTGAAAGTGTATTTGAATACGTACACCAGGAATGGCCTGCAGTCAGATCTAGCTACACAGGATACAGTGTGTATATATATATATTGTGACAGCAGGAAGGTAAAGTCACCTGGTTGCATCCAGGGGGTAGATATATTTCGCCCAGATTCAGGCTTTACGCCGACTTATACAACTAGGTGGAGAGTTGTATAAGCCCAGCTAAGGCTAGTGGGCTCATGGATGACTCATACCTCTAGGGAGAGTGTGGGGCGTCGTGCAGACAGGGAGTTGATGAGACCAGCTGAAGCTTGTCAGCTCATTTAGGCCTCTATAAGAACTCCCAGCTTCATTAGATGTTAGCTCATGCCTGGACCCAGACCTGTGTGGACTGTCTAGGGAGAGTGAACCCCTGTGCGGTGAGACAAAGCCTGTGTGGCTATTTGCTTGGACATTTAAAACCAGGGACTTAGGGACTAGGACAGCACTAGGCTGATCCCAGTTGTTAGTTAGGAAACCTGTATGTTTAGTCAGAGGTCAAGTTGACCAGGATTTATTTTGTTTATGTTTCTTTTGGCTTTGCTGTGTTTTGTCACTGTAAATAGAAAATAAACCGCACCTTTTTTTGATTTTGAAAACCACAACCTCCGTTTGCTGGGCCTGTTTTTGTGTGGGGAGCCCATCCCGGGGGTCACACACACCCGCTGCCGAGCTAACCCCCTCACAGTTGGTGGAGAACCAGTGGCAGTTTTTTTTAAGCCAGCATGGAGGAGATACTGAAGCAGCTGGCTCTAGCAAATGCCAATCAACAGCAGACAAATGCAGGTTTGCAAAAGAGCCTTGCAGCTCATCAACAGAGCCTTGCAGCTCAACAACAGAACTTCGCAGCCCAGCAGCAAGCTCATCAACAGAGCCTTGCAGCCCAGCAGCAAGCTCACCAACAGAGTCTGGAAGCTCAGCAACAAGCCCAGCAGCAATCTGAGGCCCGCTTCATAGACCTGTTACAGAAGCAAGAGCAGAGACTACAACAAATGGAAGCAGTAATGCAGCAACGTCCGCAGACCAGTGAGGAAAGCCGTCCCACTAATACCGCGTCCTTTGGGGTGAGTCGTTTATTGACAAAAATGACTGGAGAGGATGATCCAGAGGTATTTTTGACCACATTTGAAAGGACCGCTGAAAGAGAAAAGTGGCCTGAGAAGCAGTGGGCTGGACTGGTGGCTCCTCTGTTAACTGGTGAATCGCAGAAGGCTTACTATGACCTAGAGCCTGACCAAGCAAAAGACTATGTGATGCTAAAAGCTGAGATATTGGCAAGGCTGGGTGTCACCCAGGCTGTCCGGGCTCAGCGTGTGCATAACTGGACTTTCCAGCTTGGAAAACCCCCCAGGTCTCAAATGTATGATCTCATTCACCTGAGCAGAAAGTGGCTACAGCCAGAGACTTTGTCCGCACCAAAGATTGTGGAACGTGTTGTAATGGATCGGTTTTTGAGAGCTCTTCCTACTGCCATCCAAAAGTGGGTAAGCCATGGAGACCCAGAGACGGCCGATGGTCTTGTGGATCGTGTGGAGAAATACTTGGCTACAGAGAACCTGACGGCCTCTTCCAGAGACACTCGGACTTTCCACCCTAAGACCAGACCATCCCCAGGGGCGGATAAGAGGATTCCAAGGGGTAAGGGTGGAGAGGGTGAGAGGGTGGGAGCTCTACCCCAAGTTTGGCGAGAACAGCCTGGGAAATCAGCGGCTCAAGAGGTGGCAAGAAGGATCGTTTGCTACCGCTGACGGCAAGCGGGACATATTGCAGCCAATTGCCCGGTTGTGGAGGAACCCATGCAGTGTGACTTTCTGATGGGCAGACGTCAGTCGCTGTGTGCGACAGTCGCATGCACTGCCATTCGAGGAACTGAGAAACATTTATGCAAAATGTGTGTTAATGGTAGAAATGTTGTGGTATTGCTGGATTCAGGTAGCCTTGTGACCCTGATAAAGGCTGAGTTAGTTAAAACAGAGGTCTCTGGGAATAGCAAGGTAGCTGTTATTTGTGTGCATGGGGACACCCGAGAGTATCCAGTGACTACAGTGTGTTTCGAGACCCCCAAAGGTACCCTCTCTCATCCAGTGGGCTTAGTATCTCAGTTACCGTATGACGCCATTGTGGGAAGGGATTTTCCGAAGTTCTGGGAACTGTGGGATGATCCTGAGCCCCCCACTGGTGCCCCTATGTACCAGGAATGTGATAGCCAGAACTCCCCTGAGAGTGGTGAGGACTCTCCGGAATTTCCCTTATCAGTATTGGCAGGGGAGACTCAAGAAACTGGAGAGGAGCCCACCTCCTCAGACGAAAACCTACCGTCTGTGGAGTTTTCTGATCTTGAGGTTCACAGGGAAAACTTTGCCACAGAACAGTTGAAAGACCCCGCCCTAATAAAGGCACGGGAAAACGTAGTGAAAATAGATGGCGAGTTAGTGAACCCAGATAATACCTGCACTTACCCATACTTCAGCGTAGAGAAGGACCTACTGTATCGGGTGGCAAAAAGGGCAGAAGAAACCGTTGAGCAGCTTGTGGTGCCCAAACCTTACAGGAAGTTGGTGTTGGAGTTGGCCCATGGGCACATTCTTGGAGGTCATCTGAGGACAGAGAAAACCCGAGAGAGGGTATTACAGAGATTCTATTGGCCGGGGGTGATGAAGGACATAGAAAATTATTGTTCCTCCTGCCCTGTGTGTCAGAGGTCGGCCCCGATGCCACATTTCCATAGCCCGCTGGTCCCTCTACCCATCATTGAGGTCCCGTTTGAGAGGATCGCCATGGATTTGGTAGGTCCTATAATCAAGTCC
The DNA here is from genome assembly GCA_029206835.1 of Rana muscosa. NCBI lineage: Eukaryota > Metazoa > Chordata > Amphibia > Anura > Ranidae > Rana > Rana muscosa. The sequence continues at coordinate 206,009,017 of CM055117.1, read as the reverse complement.
GCTAGGGGGCACCAGTACATATTAGTTATAATGGACTATGCCACCCGTTATCCAGAAGCGATCCCTCTCCGAAATACCTCGGCCAAAACCATAGCCAAAGAGCTATCTCTTGTGTTTAGCCGGGTGGGTATTTGTAAAGAACTGCTTACGGACCAAGGTACACCCTTTATGTCCCGGGTTATGAAGGAGCTGTGTAAATTGTTCAAAGTGACGCAATTACGTACATCTGTGTATCACCCCCAAACCGATGGGCTGGTTGAAAGATTCAACAAAACCCTAAAACAAATGTTGAAGAAAGTGGTGGATAGAGATGGAAAGGATTGGGACTGTCTACTTCCTTATCTGATGTTTGCTATTAGGGAGGTGCCCCAATCCTCTACGGGATTCTCCCCCTTTGAGTTACTGTATGGGAGACACCCAAGAGGGCTGTTGGATATTGCCAAGGAAACTTGGGAAAGTGAGAGTTCTCCCCACAGGAGTGTGATTGAGCATGTCGCCCTGATGCAAGACCGAATTGCACAGGTAATGCCCATCGTGAAGGAACATTTGGCCCAAGCGCAGTTAGCACAGCAGAGAGTGTACAACCGTGGAGCCAAGACCCGTACCTTTTCCCCGGGGGATAGGATACTGGTACTTGTCCCTACGGTTGAAAGTAAATTCCTTGCCAAATGGCAAGGCCCCTACGAGATAATGGAAAAAGTGAGCGAAGTGAATTACAAGGTCAGACAACCAGGAAGGCGAAAGCCCGAACAGATCTATCACGTTAATCTGTTGAAAGCCTGGAGGGATAGAGAGTCCCTAGTCGCAGACACTTGGTCACCAGCTCAAACTGGTTGCGTGATTCCTGAGGTTGGAATAGCAGCCACCTTGTCACAACCCCAACAACAGGAGGTTAAGGAGTTTGTGCTTCGCAACAAGGAGGTATTCTCTGAGCTGCCGGGACAAACATTTGGGGTAGAGCATGACATCATTACCCCGCCCGGTGAAAGGGTGAAGTTAAAACCCTATCGGATCCCAGAGGCCCGACGGGAGGCAATACGGGAGGAAGTACAGAAAATGCTGAACTTAGGGGTGATAGAGGAGTCCCAAAGTGATTGGTCTAGTCCCATTGTGTTGGTGCCTAAACCGGATGGGAGCTGGCGATTTTGTAACGATTTTCGTCAGTTGAACAAAGTTACAAAATTTGACACCTACCCCATGCCACGTATAGATGAGTTGATCGACCGGCTGGGAACAGCCCGATACATGACGACTCTTGACCTCACAAAAGGGTATTGGCAAATCCCCCTGGCCAAATTGGCCAAAGAGAAAACCGCATTTGTAACCCCAGACGGGGCGTTCCAATATAAAAGAATGCCGTTCGGGTTACAGAATGCGCCGGCCACATTCCAGCGGAAAATGGACCAGATGCTGAGGCCCCATCGGAAGTATGCTGCGGCTTACCTGGATGACGTAATTGTCCATAGCACAGATTGGGCCTCACATCTGCCAAAAGTGCAAGCAGTCCTGGACTCTGTTCGGGAAGCGGGGTTTACGGCTAACCCCAAGAAGTGTACCATTGGGCAGGAGGAGGCCAAATATCTTGGGTACACCATTGGGAGGGGAGTAATAAAACCCCAACTCAACAAAGTCGAGGCCATCCAGAGTTGGCCACGTCCCAACAGCAAGAAGCAGGTACGAGCCTTTCTGGGAATCGCTGGGTATTATCGGCGATTCATTCCCCACTTTGCTTCTAAGGCTGTGCCCCTAACCAACCTAACGAAGGGGAAAGGGTCGGTCATGATTAAATGGACCCCCGAGGCTGAGGCAGCATTCCAATTCTTGAAACAAGCCTTATGTAGCCAGCCAGTGTTGTACTCACCCGACTTCTCTAAAGACTTTGTCGTACAAAGTGATGCGTCAGATGTGGGGTTAGGAGCAGTATTGTCCCAGGTCTGGAACGGGGAAGAGCACCCAGTCATTTACCTCAGCAGGAAGTTGAAGTCCCATGAGGTAAATTACGCCACCGTTGAAAAGGAGTGTTTAGCGGTGAAGTGGGCTCTAGATTCCCTTCGGTACTACCTGCTAGGTAGGCACTTTGACATGGTTACGGATCACGCTCCGTTAAAGTGGATGGCTCAAAACAAGGAAACAAATAGAAGAGTGAATAGGTGGTTCCTGGCCCTCCAGGAATTCAACTTCACAGTAAAGCATCGCCCTGGCGTTCAAATGGGGAATGTGGATGCTTTGTCTCGAGTACATGAATGCCTGATTGCTGGTGTTCCAACCCCGAGGTTAAAACAAGAGGGGGGGGTATGTGACAGCAGGAAGGTAAAGTCACCTGGTTGCATCCAGGGGGGTAGATATATTTCGCCCAGATTCAGGCTTTACGCCGACTTATACAACTAGGTGGAGAGTTGTATAAGCCCAGTTAAGGCTAGTGGGCTCATGGATGACTCATACCTCTAGGGAGAGTGTGGGGCGTCGTGCAGACAGGGAGTTGATGAGACCAGCTGAAGCTTGTCAGCTCATTTAGGCCTCTATAAGAACTCCCAGCTTCATTAGATGTTAGCTCATGCCTGGACCCAGACCTGTGTGGACTGTCTAGGGAGAGTGAACCCCTGTGCGGTGAGACAAAGCCTGTGTGGCTATTTGCTTGGACATTTAAAACCAGGGACTTAGGGACTAGGACAGCACTAGGCTGATCCCAGTTGTTAGTTAGGAAACCTGTATGTTTAGTCAGAGGTCAAGTTGACCAGGATTTATTTTGTTTATGTTTCTTTTGGCTTTGCTGTGTTTTGTCACTGTAAATAGAAAATAAACCGCACCTTTTTTTGATTTTGAAAACCACAACCTCCGTTTGCTGGGCCTGTTTTTGTGTGGGGAGCCCATCCCGGGGGTCACACACACCCGCTGACGAGCTAACCCCCTCACAATATATATATATATATATATATATATATATATATATATATATATATACACACACACACACACACACACACAGTCAGGTCCATAAATATTGGGACATCGACACAATTCTAATCTTTTTGGCTCTATACACCACCACAATGGATTTGAAATGGAACGAACAAGATGTGCTTTAACTGCAGACTTTCAGCTTTAAAGCGGAGGTTCCGCAGTATTTTTTTTTTTTTACATTGCATTGGTTGAGTATTACTTTCTCATGTATTTACTCACGTATCAGATGTTTCTAATTCTCCCCAGTCAGAATCAGTTCTAAATTAGAACTTATAAAAATCCCTGTTGTAAGTTGCCATTTTGCTTGTGGGCATTGTGAAGCCCACAAGCAAATCAAATACTTCCGTACTTCCGGGAAGCGGGGGGGGGGACGTGTTTTCTCTTTGTTCTCACATTGTACATTTGCTCAGCGGGGGGGGTGGGGTGCCGCCGCGGGACGTGTTTTCTTTTTCTTCTCACATTGCTGCTCAGCCGGCGGGGGGGGTGGGGGGGTGCCGCCGCGGGACGTGTCTTCTTTTCCTTTTTACATTGTACGGTTGTTGAGCGGGGGGGGGGGTTGAACTGCTCTCCTGTCTCCTATACTCTGGCTCCTGTCCTGTGGTGTGGTATGTGCTAACATCAGCTACAGCTCAGAACGAGCGCTCTGAAGCTGTCAAGCTGATGACGACGGTGGTGAATTGTCTCCTGGGAAAGCATGACACTGCACTCCCAGGAGGCATTGGGGCGCTGGGGAAAAATAAAGGAACACCCACTCCCGCGGGAGGGATACCAGGAAGTGTCCCTATTTAATACGAAATTCAAGGTAAATAAAAACACTAAGAAGAAAATTATTTGCCAAATGTTGACATAAATATTATACTGATTGGGATGAGCAAATGTTTAGATTTAGGATGAACCTCCGCTTTAATTTGAGGGTATTTACATCCAAATCAGGTGAACGGTGTAGAAATTACAACAGTTTGTATATGTGCCTCCCACTTTTTAAGGGACCAAAAGTAATGGGACAATTGGCTGCTCAGCTGTTCCATGGCCAGGTGTGTTATTCCCTCATTATCCCATTTACAAGGAGCAGATAAAAGGTCCAGAGTTCATTTCAAGTGTGCTATTTGCATTTGGAATCTGTTGCTGTCAACTCTCAATATGAGATCCAAAGAGCTGTCACTATCAGTGAAGCAAGCCATCATTAGGCTGAAAAAACAAAACAAACCCATCAGAGAGATAGCAAAAACATTAGGTGTGGCCAAATCAATTGTTTGGAACATCCTTAAAAAGAAAGAACGCACCGGTGACCTCAGCAACACCAAAAGACCCAGAAGACCACGGAAAATAACTGTGGTGGATGACCGAAGAATTCTTTCCCTGGTGAAGAAAACACCCTTCACAACAGTTGGCCAGATCAAGAACACTCTCCAGGAGGTAGGTGTATGTGTGTCAAAGTCAACAATCAAGAGAAGACTTAACCAGAGTGAATACAGAGGGTTCGCCACAAGATGTAAACCATTGGTGAGCCACAAAAACAGGAAGGCCAGATTAGAGTTTGCCAAACAACATCTAAAAAAGCCTTCACAGTTCTGGAACAACATCCTATGGACAGATGAGACCAAGATCAACTTGTACCAGAGTGATGGGAAGAGAAGAGTATGGAGAAGGAAAGGAACTGCTCATGATCCAAAGCATACCACCTCATCAGTGAAGCATGGTGGTGGTAGTGTCATGGCATGGGCATGTATGGCTGCCAATGGAACTGGTTCTCTTGTATTTATTGATGATGTGACTGCTGATAAAAGCAGCAGGATGAATTCTGAAGTGTTTCGGGCAATATTATCTGCTCATATTCAGCCAAATGCTTCAGAACTCATTGGACGGCGCTTCACAGTGCAGATGGACAATGACCCGAAGCATACTGCGAAAGCAACCAAAGAGTTTTTTTAAGGGAAAGAAGTGGAATGTTATGCAATGGCCAAGTCAATCATCTGACCTGAATCCGATTGAGCATGTATTTAACTTGCTGAAGACAAAACTGAAGGGAAAATGCCCCAAGAACAAGCAGGAACTGAAGACAGTTGCAGTAGAGGCCTGGCAGAGCATCACCAAGGGTGAAACCCAGCGTCTGGTGATGTCATCGCGTTCCAGACTTCAGGCTGTAATTGACTGCAAAGGATTTGCAACCAAGTATTAAAAAGTGAAAGTTTGATTTATGATTGTTAACCACTTAACGACCGCCCACCGCCGATTTACGTCGGCAGAATGGCACGGACAGGCAGAATCACGTAGATCTACATGATCGCCTTTGTGCAGTTGGGGGGTCCATCCGGACCCCCCTTCACTGCAGTGAGCGGCCGTTAAGTGTTCGGGAGCGATCAGGCATGAGGGGGCGGCCGCTCGATTCCGCCCCCCCCCCCTCGCGATCGCTCCCGGCCAATGAAATTGCTTCCTCCGCCATGTGATGTAAACACAGGCTGGAGGAAGTGATGTCATCTCCCTCGCCGCGGTCTTTTCGTTCCCGGCGCCGAGGAGTGAAGACAGAGGTTAGTGCTCTAACAGTCCACTGACACGTAGGTACACATAGGCACACAAATCACCCCCCAGTCACCCCCAGATCACCCCCCAGGTCACCCCAAAGCCCCCAATCACAGTGTCACTGATTGCAGTGATCATTTATTTTACTGATCACTGCATTTAGTGTCATCTGTGATTGTAAAAAGTTGCAGGGCAGTTAGGATTAGGCCCCTTTAGGTCCAGGGTAGCCCCCTAACCCCCCCTAATAAAGGTTTAACCCCTTGATCACCCCCCAGGTAACCCTTTCACCCCCTAACTTCAGCGTCACTAAGCGATTGTTTTTCCGATCGCTGTATTCGTGTCGCTGGTGTTTTAGATAGGCAGTTATTTTTTTTTTAGGTTCGCCGCAGGTTTTTATTGGTGTCAGGTACCCCCATATATTATTTTAACCCCCTGATTGCCCCTAGAGTTAACCCTTTCACCAGTGATCGCCGTATAAGCGTCACTGGTGTCACTGGTTAGCCAGTAAGTTATTTAGTTATTTAGGTTACCCGTCAGGTTTTTATATAGTGTCAGGTACCCCCATGTTTAACCTAATAAAGGTTTTAACCCTCTGATTGCCCCTAGTTAACCCTTTCACCAGTGATCACCATATAAAGGTTACGGGTGACGCTGGTTGATTAGTTTGCTTTTTATAGCATCAGGGCACCCGCCGTATATAACCCAATAAAGGTTTAACCCCCCTGATCGCCCGGCGGGTGAGATCAATTAGGTTTTAGCGCCAGAGAGGGTCTGCGTCGCCCCAGGCAGTGTTAGGTTAGTGCCAGTAACGCTAACACCCACGCGCAAAGCATACACCCCCCTTAGTGGTATAGTATCTGATCAGATCTATACTAGCATCCCCAGCGGTTTAGGGTTCCCAAAAACGCAGTGTTAGCGGGATCAGCCCAGATACCTGCTAGCGCCTGCGTTTAGCCCCTCCGCCCAGCCCAGCCCAGCCCAGCCCACCCAAGTGCAGTATCGATCGATCACTGTCACTTACCAAACACAACACACATAACTGCAGCGTTCGCAGAGACAGGCCTGATCCCTGCGATCGCTAACAGTTTTTTTGTAGCGTTTGATATATTTGCTGACGACAGTCAGGTGCTTTTTTTCCTGTGAATCTTACTAGTGTACCCCTAAATTTAGAGCCCAAAATGGCAAGACGAAGGTACACTAGTAAAGAGGCCTACGAGATTCTGAGCATGACAGATAGTGAAGAGGAGGTCACGTATCTGTCAGATTCAGGCTCAGAATATCTTCCCGTAGAAGACAGTGACGTCAGCGGCCCCACGTCAGATAGCTCTGACGACGAAGTTGAGGTCCCTGCTAAGGTCAGGCGTACCCGATCCCGATCTTCTGAGGTTGTTGAGGAGCAAGAACCGCAGGTCTCTCGTATCATGGAGCAGAGTAGTACTAGCGCCGCTATTCCTTCTGGTGAACTGGCAAGCACCAGCGGCCTAGTACAGCCTGGACGTACATCCAGCACTGCAGTAACACTTGGTGACGTGGCGAGTCCCATAAGTGCAGTTCAAGCTGGCGAGGTGGCAAGCACAAGTAGTGTCCCGCTGCCACCAAGAAGACAAAGGCAGGCCCGTCGTGCCCATACTGCCCTTCCTGCAGAATTCGCCTATCCTGATTGGGTCCCCACCACTTCTGCAGAACCCGTACTTCCCCCATTCACTGCCCAACCCGGTATTCAGGTGGAAACAGCTGATTTTATTCCAATTGATTTTTATTCGCTGTTTTTCACGGAAGATCTCTATAGATCTATTGTGGACCAGAGTAATTTATATGCTGGTCAATTTATCGCCGCTAACCCCCAGTTGCCTAAAATTGCCAGAAATTGGAAACCAATTACGGTTTCCGAATTTAAGACCTTTCTGGGCCTTTCCCTCAACATGGGCACACATAAATTTCCGTCATTGCGTGCTTATTGGTCCACGCACCCAATTGACCACATGCCCGTGTTCTCTGCCTCCATGTCCAGGGCACGATACGAGCAGATTTTGTGGTTTATGCACTTCAACGACAATGAACTTTGTCGTCCACGTGGGGACCCTGAATACGACCGGCTCTATAAAATTTGGCCCCTCATAAACCACTTCAACGAACGTTTTGCAGCCTTGTTTACTCCCGATCAAGTTGTCTGCGTTGATGAGTCCCTGATTAAATTTTCTGGTCGCTTGTCTTTCAAGCAGTACCTTCCCAGCAAGCGTGCCAGATACGGGGTCAAGCTCTACAAGTTCTGTGACAGGGCAACAGGCTATGTAGTGAACTTTACGGTTTATGAGGGAAAAGACAGTCAGATTGAGTCGGTCAACTGCCCGGATTACATAGGGAGCGCTGGCAAGATAGTGTGGAACTTGGTGTCACCCTTATTCGGAAAGGGGTACCACTTGTATGTGGACAATTATTACACGAGCGTGCCACTGTTTAGTCACTTGTTTGATCATAAGATTGGAGCATGTGGCACCGTGCGACCTAATCGCCGGGGCTTTCCCCAGCGGCTTGTAGATGCCCGTCTTAGGCTGGGGGAGAGAGCCTGCTTGAAGTGTAATAACTTGCTCGCTATGAAGTGGAGGGACAATAAGAATGTTTTCCTTCTTAACTCCCTTCATGCAGACACGACAGTCCAAATTCGTACGGCGACTGGTGTTGTGGAGAAACCCCTCTGTGTCCACGAATATAACCAAAATATGGGAGGGGTGGACCTCAACGACCAGTTGATGGCGCCGTATCTAATTGACCGTAAGGCGAGACGCTGGTACAAAAAAGTGTCTCTATCATTATTCCAATTGGCTTTGCTGAACGCTCATGTGCTATACAGAGCTTCAGGCGGGACGTTATCTCTTCTAAAATTCCAGAATGAGATAGTCACAGAACTCCTGTATCCAGGCGGTTCTGCACCTCACCATCCCCAACCAAATGCAGTAAGCCGGCTGCATGAGAGGCATTATTCGTATGTCCTCCCGAGTACCCCTACCCAAAGCCACCCCCAAAAAAGATGTCGTGTCTGTAGCAAGCGCGGATTTAGGCGTGACACCCGTAGTTTTTGTCCACTCTGTCCTGACAAGCCTGGTCTTTGCCAAGGTGAATGTTTTGAACGCTACCACTCAAAAGTGAAGTTTTAGCGTAGGGTACAGCATTTCACAGACAAGGACACACTTACACAGGGTCTCCCAAGATGCCATTACATTTTGAGAGACCCGAACCATTACAGTTGTAAAGTTACAAAAAAAAGTGTAAAAAAGAAAAAAAAAACGTAAAAAACAAAACACAAAAAAAATATAAAATAAAAAAACCAAAAATAGTTGTCGTTTTATTGTTCTCTCTCTCTCTATTTTCTCTCTATTGTTCTGCTCTTTTTTACTGTATTCTATTCTGCAATGTTTTATCATGCTTGCTTTTCAGGTATGTAATTTTTTGTTTTCAGGTGCGCCATTCAACTGCAGCGCGGAATTATTTATCTTGACAGCAACAGCGTTTGCTCCCACGATACATAAAGCCGTGACTCCAGTGCTGTAGGAGGTGATTTCACCACCACAGTTAAAAAAAAGAGCATATATGCCGAAGCATGGGGGCAGCAGGGGCGGAGGAGCGATTTTGCTCCTAATGCCGCGTACATACGGTCGAAATTCCGACCGTGTGTACGCGGCATAACTTTTTTGCGGGAGGATGCCCCCATGCTTCGGCATATATATATTTTAGGCACAGGTTGCGTTAAAACATTTTTTTATTTTTTACTAGGTTTTGTTTTGGTATTTGCTTTGCAGGTATGGCATGGTAAGGTCTTACTGTTGTACTGTAATGTTACTTTGTTTTAATGTTAACCACCATTTGCTTAGCAGGTACGCCATTCAGTTGCAGCGCGGATCTATTTATCTTGACAGCAACAGCGTTTGCTCCCACGATACATAAAGCCGTGACTCCAACGCTGTAGGAGGTGATTTCACCACCACAGTTAAAAAAAAGAGCATATATGCCGAAGCATGGGGGCAGCAGGGGCGGAGGAGCGATTTTGCTCCTAATGCCGCGTACATACGGTCGAAATTCCGACGGAGGCCTGCCCGTGGAAAATTCCGACCGTGTGTACGCGGCATAACTTTTTTGCGGGAGGATGCCCCCATGCTTCGGCATATATATATTTTAGGCACAGGTTGCGTTAAAACATTTTTTTATTTTTTACTAGGTTTTGTTTTGGTATTTGCTTTGCAGGTATGGCATGGTAAGGTCTTACTGTTGTACTGTAATGTTACTTTGTTTTAATGTTAACCACCATTTGCTTAGCAGGTACGCCATTCAGTTGCAGCGCGGATCTATTTATCTTGACAGCAACAGCGTTTGCTCCCACGATACATAAAGCCGTGACTCCAACGCTGTAGGAGGTGATTTCACCACCACAGTTAAAAAAAAGAGCATATATGCCGAAGCATGGGGGCAGCAGGGGCGGAGGAGCGATTTTGCTCCTAATGCCGCGTATATACGGTCGAAATTCCAACGGAGGCTTATCCGTGGAAAAGTCCGACCGTGTGTACGCGGCATAACCTTTTATGCCGCGTACATACGGTCGAAATTCCGACGAAGGCTTGACCGTGTGTACGCGGCATAACTTTTTTGCGGGAGGATGCCCCCATGCTTCGGCATATATGCCCATCATTAGAAGTGGGTGGATGAAGGGAGGTATTCTAATGGTGGGCATACCCACCAATCAATCTCTTTTTTTCGTTCAGCCAATAGGCTGTATGAAAAAAAAGATTACAATACATGTCCAACAAGGACCAGCAACGTACTGGTATGTTGCTGGACTTTGAATGTTTATACCAGAATGATGCCTGCGGGTTTAGGTATCATCTTGGTATCATTCTTTTCAGCCAGCAGCCGGCTTTCATGTAAAAGCAATTCTAGCAGATAATTAGCCTCTAGACTGCTTTTACAAGCAGTGGGAGGGAATGTCCCCCCCCGGATATAAAAAGCGCCATTGGGAAATTGGGAAAGCATTTTATCACACCGATCTTGGTGTGGTCAGATGCTTTGAGGGCAGAGGAAAGATCTAGGGTCTAACCCCCCCAATTTTTTTCAAAAAAAGAGTACCTGTCACTACCTATTGCTATCATAGGGGATATTTACATTCCCTGAGATAACGATAAAAATGGTAAAAAAATAAAATATGGAAGGCACAGTTTAAAAATAAAATAAAAAAGCCAAATAAATAATAAAAAAAAAAAAAAAAAAAAAAAAAAAGCACCGCTGTCCCCCCCTGCTATTGCGCAAAGGCGAACGCAAGCGTCGGTCTAGCGTCATATGTAAACAGCAATTGCATCATGCATGTGAGGTATCACCGCGAAGGTCAGATCGAGGGCAGTCATTTTAGCAGTAGACCTCCTCTGTAAATCTAACGTGGTAACCTGTAAAGGCTTTTAAATGCTTTTAAAAATGAATGTAGTTTGTCGCCGCTGCGCGTTTGTGCGCAATTTTAAAGCATGTCGTGTTTGGTATCCATGTACTCGGCCTATGATCATCTTTTTTATTTCATCAAACATTTGGGCAATATAGTGTTTTTTAGTGCATTAAAAATAAAAAAAGTGTGTTTTTCCCCCAAAAAATGCGTTTGAAAAAACGCTGCGCAAAAAAAAAATGCAACACCCACTATTTTAATCTGTAGGGCCTTTGCTTTAAAAAAATATATAATGTTTGGGGGTTCAACATAATTTTCTTGCAAAAAAAAATATTTTTTCATGTAAACAAAAAGTGTCAGAAAGGGCTTTGTCTTCAAGTGGTTATAAGAGTGGATGATGTGTGACATAAGCTTCCTAATGTTGTGCATAAAATGCCAGGACAGTTCAAAACCCCCCCCAAATGACCCCATTTTGTAAAGTAGACACCTCAAGCTATTTGCTGAGAGGCATGTTGAGCCCATTGAATATTTTTTTTTTTTGTCCCAAGTGATTGAATAATGACCAAAAAAAAAAAAAAATGTACAAAAAGTTGTCACTAAATTATATATTGCTCAAACATGCCATGGTTATATGTGGAATTACACCCCAAAATACATTCTGTTGCTTCTCCTGAGTACGGGGATACCACATGTGTGGGACTTTTTGGGAGCCTAGTCGCGTACGGGACCCCAAAAACCAAGCACCGCCTTCAGGATTTCTATGGGTGTAAATTTTTGATTTCACTCCTCACTGCCTATCACAGTTTCGGAGGCCATGGAATGCCCAGATGGCACAAAACCCCCCCAAATGACCCCATTTTGGAAAGTAGACACCCCAAGCTATTTGCTGAGAGGTATGTTGAGTATTTTGCAGATCTCGCTTTTTGTCACAAAGTTTTGAAAATGTAAAAAAAGAAAAAAAAAAAAAGAAAAAAAAATGTCTTTCTTAATTTTCAAAAACAAATGAGAGCTGTAAAATACTCACCATGCCTCTCAGCAAATAGCTTGGGGTGTCTACTTTCCAAAATGGGGTCATTTGTGGGGGTTTTGGGCTATTTTGACATTTTATGGCCTTCAAAACTGTGATAGGTAGTGAGGAGTGAAATCAAAAATTTATGCCCTTAGAAACCTTGAAGGCGGTGCTTGGTTTTTGGGGTCCCGTACGCGGCTAGGCTCCCAAAAAGTCCCACACATGTGGTATCCCCGTACTCAGGAGAAGCAGCAGAATGTATTTTGGGGTGTAATTTCACATATAACCATGGCATGTGTGAGCAATATATCATTTAGTGACAACTTTTTGTACATTTTTTTTTTTCTTTTTGTCATTATTCAATCATTTGGGACAAAAAAAAAATATTCAATGGGCTCAACATGCCTCTCAGCAAATAGCTTGGGGTGCCTACTTTCCAAAATGGGGTCATTTGGGGGGGTTTTGTGCCATCTTGGCATTTTATGGCCTTCAAAACTGTGATAGGTAGTGAGGAGCGAAATCAAAAATTTATGCCCTTAGAAACCTTGAAGGCGGTGCTTGGTTTTTGGGGTCCCGTACGCGGCTAGGCTCCCAAAAAGTCCCACACATGTGGTATCCCCGTACTCAGGAGAAGCAGCAGAATGTATTTTGGGGTGTAATTTCACATATGCCCATGGCATGTGTGAGCAATATATCATTTAGTGACAACTTTGTGCAAAAAAAAAACAGTTTGTCATATTCCCGCAACCTGTGGCAAAATATAAAATATTCCATGGACTCAACATGCCTCTCAGTAAATAGCTTGGGGTGTCTACTTTCCAAAATGGGGTAATTTGGGGGGGTTTTGTGCTATTTTGGCATTTTATGGCCTTCGAAACTGTGATAGGTAGTGAGGAGTGAAATCAAAAATTTACGCCCTTAGAAATCCTGAAGGCGGTGCTTGGTTTTTGGGGCCCTGTACGCGGCTAGGCTCCCAAAAAGTCCCACACATGTGGTATCCCCGTACTCAGGAGAAGCAGCAGAATGTATTTTGGGGTGTAATTTCACATATGCCCATGGCATGTGTGAGCAATATATCATTTAGTGACAACTTTGTGCAAAAAAAAAACAGTTTGTCATATTCCCGCAACCTGTGGCAAAATATAAAATATTCCATGGACTCAACATGCCTCTCAGTAAATAGCTTGGGGTGTCTACTTTCCAAAATGGGGTAATTTGGGGGGGTTTTGTGCTATTTTGGCATTTTATGGCCTTCGAAACTGTGATAGGTAGTGAGGAGTGAAATCAAAAATTTACGCCCTTAGAAATCCTGAAGGCGGTGCTTGGTTTTTGGGGCCCTGTACGCGGCTAGGCTCCCAAAAAGTCCCACACATGTGGTATCCCCGTACTCAGGAGAAGCAGCAGAATGTATTTTGGGGTGTAATTTCACATATGCCCATGGCATGTGTGAGCAATATATCATTTAGTGACAACTTTGTGCAAAAAAAAAACAGTTTGTCATATTCCCGCAACCTGTGGCAAAATATAAAATATTCCATGGACTCAACATGCCTCTCAGTAAATAGCTTGGGGTGTCTACTTTCCAAAATGGGGTAATTTGGGGGGGTTTTGTGCTATTTTGGCATTTTATGGCCTTCGAAACTGTGATAGGTAGTGAGGAGTGAAATCAAAAATTTACGCCCTTAGAAATCCTGAAGGCGGTGCTTGGTTTTTGGGGCCCTGTACGCGGCTAGGCTCCCAAAAAGTCCCACACATGTGGTATCCCCATACTCAGGAAAAGCAGCAGAATGTATTTTGGGGTGCAATTCCACATATAACCATGGCATGTGTGAGCAATATATCATTTAGTGACAACTTTTTGTACATTTTTTTTTTTTTCTTTTTGTCATTATTCAATCATTTAGGACAAAAAAAAAAAATATTCAATGGGGTCAACATGCCTCTCAGCAAATAGCTTGGGGTGTCTACTTTCCAAAATGGGGTCATTTGGGGGGGTTTTGTGCCATCTTGGCATTTTATGGCCTTCAAAACTGTGATAGGTAGTGAGGAGTGAAATCAAAAATTTATGCCCTTAGAAACCTTGAAGGCGGTGCTTGGTTTTTGGGGTCCCGTACGCGGCTAGGCTCCCAAAAAGTCCCACACATGTGGTATCCCCGTACTCAGGAGAAGCAGCAGAATGTATTTTGGGGTGTAATTTCACATATGCCCATGGCATGTGTGAGCAATATATCATTTAGTGACAACTTTGTGCAAAAAAAAAAAAGTTTGTCATATTCCCGCAACTTGTGGCAAAATATAAAATATTCCATGGACTGAACATGCCTCTCAGTAAATAGCTTGGGGTGTCTACTTTCCAAAATGGGGTCATTTGGGGGGGTTTTGTGCTATTTTGGCATTTTATGGCCTTCGAAACTGTGATAGGTAGTGAGGAGTGAAATCAAAAATTTGCGCCCTTAGAAATCCTGAAGGCGGTGCTTGGTTTCCGGGGTCCCGTACGTGGCTAGGCTCCTAAAAAGTCCCACACATGTGGTATCCCCGTACTCAGGAGAAGCAGCAGAATGTATTTTGGGGTGCAATTCCACATATAACCATGGCATGTGTGAGCAATATATCATTTAGTGACAACTTTTTGTAATTTTTTTTTTTTTTTTTGTCATTATTCAATCACTTGGTACAAAAAAAAAAATATTCAATGGGCTCAACATGCCTCTCAGCAATTTCCTTGTGGTGTCTACTTTCCAAAATGGGGTCATTTGGGGGGGTTTTGTACTGCCCTGCCATTTTAGCACCTCAAGAAATGAGATAGGCAGTCATAAATTTAAAGCTGTGTAAATTTCAGAAAATGTACCCTAGTTTGTAAACGCTATAACTTTTGCGCAAACCAATAAATATACGCTTATTGACATTTTTTTTACTAAAGACATGTGGCTGAATACATTTTGGCCTAAATGTATGACTAAAATTGAGTTTATTCGATTTTTCTTATAACAAAAATTAGAAAATATCATTTTTTTTCAAAATTTTCGGTCTTTTTCTGTTTATATCGCAAAAAATAAAAATCGCAGAGGCAATCAAATACCATTAAAAGAAAGCTCTATTTGTGGGAAGAAAAGGACGCAAATTTCATTTGGGTACAACATTGCATGTCCGCACAATTTACAGTTAAAGCAGCGCAGTGCCGAATCCCAAAAACAGGCTTGGTCCTAATGGCCCGAAATGGTCCGGGGCTTAAGTGGTTAATCTGTCCCATTACTTTTAGTCCCTTAAAAAGTGGGAGACACATATACAAACTGTTGTAATTCCTACACCGTTCACCTGATTTGGATGTAAATACCCTCAAATTAAAGCTGAAAGTCTACAGTTAAATCACATCTTGTTTGTTTCATTTCAAATCCATTGTGGTGGTGTATAGAGCCAAAAAGATTAGAATTGTGTCAATGTCCCAATATTTATGGACCTGACGGTATATACACAAGTCGGGATGTATATATATACTAAATGCACTGCAGCTAACTGAATCAACTGCCTGCCTGAAGCATATTAGAAACAGTACACCAGGAATGGTCTGCAGTAAGATCTAGCTACAGGATACAGTGTGTATATATATATATATATATATATATATATATATATAAATATAAATATATATTAGGGCTGCGGAAATTAACGATTAATTCCTCGATTAATCGTTAATTCTTTTGATCGGTATGCGGATCGGCGCACCAGGTGATCCGCGGAGCTCCGCTGCTGCCTCAGCTTCGGCCTAGCTCCCGGAGCGGCGACCATCTTGGTCCACCCAGCGGCGGCCTTGGTGAGCCTAGAGGCGCGCTGACGTCATCACCCGGCCTCAACTGCTTGTGTTCGGCCAGCTTCTCTGGTAAGAAGCAAGCACTAATCTTCCTATACAGTGGGGGAGATGTGGACCATCTTACAGTGGGGAGATGTCTGTGGATTACAGTGGGGAGATGTCTGGATATTACAGTGGGGGAGATGTCTGTGGATATTACAGTGGGGGAGATTGTGGATATTAGAGTGGGGGTGATTGTGGATATTAGAGTGGGGGAGATGTCTGTGGATATTACAGTGGGGGAGATGTCTGTGGATATTACAGTGGGGGAGATGTCTGTGGATATTACAGAGGGGAGATGTCTGTGGATATTACAGTGACTAATGCAGAGTTGCAATGCAAGGAGATCAGCTAAAAGTAGTTGGATCTGTATGTGCGTTATACTTAATCGAAATTAGTCGATTAAAAAAAAAAAAAAAAGATTAATCGAACACGAAAATTTTAATCAGTAACAGCCCTAATATATATACAAAGTCGGGATGTGTATATATATATATATATATATATATATATACACTAAATACACTGCAGCTAACTGAATCAACTGCCTGCCTGAAGTATATTAGAAACAGTACACCAGGAACCGTCTGCAGTGAGATCTAGCTAAACTGGATACAGTGAATATAAATATATATATATATATATATATATATATATATATATATATATATACACACACACACACACACACACACACACACACACACACACACACACACACACACACAAAGCCAGGATGTATATTTATATATATATATATATATATATATATATATACACTAAATACACTGCAGCTAACTGAATCGCCTGCCTGCTCAAAGTAAATGAAATGACACTCTCTCTCTCTCCTCCAGCAACACACTACACAAGGCCGACATGCAGGCGGCCTTATATAGTGTGGGGTGTGGACTTAACCCCCTGAGCCATAATTGGCCAAAGGCACCCTGCCTTTGGCCAATTATGGCTCTCTTTGCTGACGGCGCTGTGATTGGCCAAAGCATGCGGATCATAGTGCATGCTTGGCCAATCATTAGCCAGCAATGCACTGCGATGACGCAGTGCATTATGGGGCGTTGCGCGCCGCGCGAATTTGGCGCGAACGCCCCATAATGTTCGAATTTCGTCGAACGATCGAACAGCCAATGTTCGAGTCAAACTCATGTTCGATTTGAACAGAAAGCTCATACCTAGTGTTGAATTTTAACACACAATAAAGTCGCGTCAAGCAACTCTCCTCAAATGCCCTCCTTGCTGTGTTTCTTTTTAAACATGCCATAAATGCTATAGGCGCCTTACAATAAAAGTCAATGGTGTTGCTTACAAAGCTTTAACGCCTGCCGAGCTCTGTAGACTGTGTTATTTTTGTCTCACCACAACTCATTGTATGCAAGTGTGCAGCTGTATCCATTAGCCATTTTAAAATCAATAAAAGAGAGCTGCCAGACTGTTGGGGAACACCAAAAACAAGAGCCACATGGCCTCTTTTGGCTGACTGTCGAACAAGGCCTTAGCACTGGTTCACACGGAATGCGGCTTTGAAATCACACTACTTCATTTGAAGTAGTGCAATTTCATGTGCGGTTTACTGACATCTGATTTCATGCACAGATGTCAATGCAAGTCGCACATGAAATCGCCCAAAATAGTGCAGGAACCTTTTCAGTTCCATAGGCACAAATAGGGTGCGACTTGTCACTCGATTTTGAATTGTCAGATCGCATGACAAGTCACACCGGTGTGAACGGGGACCTAAAGTGTATGTAAACACAAAGTTGTTTGTTTTCATTTTGGATAGAGTAGCAAATTATTTGCCGTGTCCTGCTGGGGAGATTTATTTTTGCTTCCTGTCATTGAAACCCCTTTTTACTTACCTGATCCTCTGTACTGCTAGACCGGCCCAGGCATTTTATGAATGAAGGCCCACTTTAAAGAGGAATTCCAGGTATGGATATTTTATACATACATACAGTGGATATAAAAAGTCTACACACCCCTGTTAAAATGTCAGGTTTCTGTGATGTAAAAAAAATGAGACAAAAATAAATTATTTCAGAACTTTTTCACCTTTAATGTGACCTATTGACTGTATAAAACTCAGTTGAACAACAAATGTAAATCTTTTAGGTGGAGGGAAGTAAAAATAAAAAATAAATAAATAATATGGTTGCATAAGTGTGCACACCCATAAAAGAATACTTTGTTGAAGCACCTTTTGATTATATTACAGCACTCTTTTTGGGTAAGAGTCTATCAGCATGGCACATCATGGCATATCTTGACCTGCCAATATTTGCCCACTCTTCTTTGAAAAAACACTTCAAATCTGTCAGATTGCGAGGGTATCTCCTGTGCACAGCCCTCTTCAGGATCACTCCACAGATTTTCAATCCAATTCAGGTCTGGGCTCTGGCTGGGCCATTCCAAAACTTTAATCCTCTTCTGGTGAAGCCATTCCTTTGTTGATTTGAATGTATGCTTTGGGTCCTTGTCCTGCTGAAAGATGAAGTTCCTCTTCATGTTCAGCTTTCTAGCAGAAGCCTGAAGGTTTTGTGCCAATATTCACTGGTATTTGGAACTGTTCATAATTCCCTCTACCTGGACTAAGGCCCCTTGTTCCAGCTGAAGAAAAACAGCCCCAAAGCATGATGCTGCCACCACCATGCTTCACTGTGGGTATGGTGTTCTTTTGGTGATGTACGAAGAAAAACATTCAAGCCTGGCTAAATTTTGCAAAAACACATCTAAAGTCTCCCAAAAGCATGTGGGAAAATGTGTTATGGTCTGATGAAACCAAGGTAGAACTTTTTGGCCATAATTCCAAAAGATATGCAAAAACAAGGCACATGCTGCCAAACATATCTTTTGGAATTATGGCCAAAAAGTTCAACCTTGGTTTCATCAGACCATAACACATTTTCCCACATGCTTTTGGCAGACTTCAGATGTGTTTTTGCAAAATATAGCTGGGCTTGGATGTTTTTCTTCGTACATCACCAAAAGATCTTGCCACTCTACCCCATAGCCCCAGACATATGAAGAATACGGGAGATTGTTGTCAGGTATTCCTGCAGCTCCTTTATTGTTGCTGTAGGCCTCTTGGCAGCCTCCCTGACAAGTTTTCTTCTCGTATTTTCATCAATTTTGAAGGGATGTCCAGTTCTTGGTAATGTCACTGTTGTGCCATATTTTCTTTACTTGATGATGACTCTCTTCACTGTGTTCCAAGGTATATCCTAGATTGTAAGCTCTAGCGAGCAGGGCCCTCTGATTCCTCTTGAACCAAATTGTAATGTAACTAATGTCTGCCTTTATTTTGTTAAGCACTGCGCAAACTGTTGGTGCTATATAAATCCTGTATAATAATAATAATAATATCTAATACCTTGAAAATTCTTTTGTACCCTTCTCCTGACTGATACCTTTTAACAATGAGATCCCTCTGATGCTTTGGAATCTCTCTGCGGACCCATGACTTTTACTATAGGATGCGACTAAGAAAATGTCAGGAAAGACCTACTAGAACAGCTGAACTTTATTTGGGGTTAATCAGAGGCACTTTAAATGATGGCAGGTTTGTAGTATTTAACATGAGTTTGAATGTGATTCTGAACACAGCTACATCCCCAGTTATAATAGGGTGTGCACACTTATGCAGCCACATTATTTTATTTTTTTCGTTTTCACCCCCCCCCCCCCCCAAAAAAAAAGATTTCAGTTTGTTTTTCAATAAATAGAGATGTACAGTTTATAGGTCACATTGAGGCTGGGTTCACACTAGTGTGAATTGGATGTGGATTTCTCCACTTCCAATTCGCATGACAGGAGACATATCTCTTCCACTTCCAATTCACATATCTCCAGGGCGACTGCGGAGCGGCTTGCACAGGAGTCCTGTTCGTCTTTGGCTCTGAAAACAGAGAACAAGGACACACCGGACCCCTGCTGCAAGCCACATCAGGCAGCAGTGTGAACCCAGCCCAAAAGGTGGAAAAAGTTCTGAAATAGTTTACGCGTCTCAATTTTTTACTTCACAGAAACCTGACATTTTAACAGGTGTGTGTAGACTTTTTATATCCATTGTACAGTGCCTTGTAAAAAGTATTCATACCCCTTGAAATTTTCCAAAATCTTACATTTTTTGGGGGGAGGATTTTAGGTAGAACAACACAAAGTGGCATATAATTGTGAAGTGGAAGGAAAATGATAAATGGTTTTCAAAATGCTTTACAAATAAATATCTGAAAAGTGTGGCGTGTATTTGTATTTAGCCCCTGAGTCAATACTTTGTAGAACCACTTTTCGCTGCAATTACAGCTGCAAGTTTTTTTGGGTATGTCGCTTTTGCACATCTAGAGAGTGACATTTTTGCCCATTCTCCTGTGTAAAATAGCTCAAGCTCTGTCATATTGAATGGAGAGTTTCTGTGAACAGAAATTTTCAAGTCTTGCCACAGATTTTCAATTGGATTTAGGTCTGAACTTTGACTAGGCCATTCTAACACATGAATATGCTTTGATCTAAACCATTCCATTGTAGCTCTGGATGTATGTTTAGAGTTGTTGTCTTGCTGGAAGGTGAACCTCTGCCACAGTCTCAAGTCTTTTGCAGACTCTAACAGGTTTTCTTCTAAGATTGCCCTGTATTTGGCTCCATCCATCTTCCCATCAACTCTGACCAGCTGCCCTGTCCCTGCTGAAGAAAAGCATCCCCACAACATGATGCTGCCAACACCGTGTTTCACGGTGGGGATGGTGTGTTCAGGGTGGTGTGCAGTGCTAGTTTTCCGCCACACATAGGGTTTGATTTACTAAAGGCAAAAAGACTGTGCACTTTGGAAAGTGCAGTTGCACGCTCAGTGTGCAGTTGCTCCAGAGCTTAGTAAATGAGGTAAAGCCTCCCTTTGCAAAGAATACCCAATCACATGCAAGGAAAATAAAAATAAATGCATTTTTGTTTGCACATGATTGGATGATGGAAGTCAGCAGAGCTTTTACCCATTTACTAAGCTCTGGAGCAACTGCCTATTTGCCTTTAGTAAATCAACCCCATAGTGTTTTGCTTTTAGGCCAAAAATAAAAAATGTTGGTCTCTTCTGACCAGGGCGCCTTCTTCCACGTTTGCCGTGTCCCCCACATGGCTTCTCGCAAACTGTAAACAGGACTTATTATGGCTTTTTAACAATGGCTTTCTTCTTGCCACTCTTCCATAAAGGCCAGATTTGTGGAGTGCAAGACTAATAGTTGTCCTGTGGACAGATTCTCCCACCTGAGCTGTGGATCTCTCCAGCTCCTCCAGAGTTACCATGGGTCCCTTGGCTGCTTCTCTGATTAATGCGCTCCTTGCCTGGCCTGTCAGTTTAGGTGGGCGGCCATGTCTTAGTAGGTTTGCAGTTGTGCCATGCTATTTCCATTTTTGGATGGTGGATTGAACAGTGCTCCGTGAGATGTTCAAAGCTTGGGATATTTTTTTATAACCTAACCCTGCTCTTAACTTCTCCACAACTTTATCCCAGGTCTTCATGATGCTGTCTGTTCACTAAGGTTCTCCAACAAACCTCTGAGGGCTTCACAGAACAGCTGTATCTATACTGAGATTAAATTACACACAGATGGACTCTATTTACTAATTAGGTGACTTCTGAAGGCAATTGTTTCTACTAGATATTAGTTAGGGGTATCAGAGTAACGGGGGATGAATACAAATGCACGCCAAACTTTTCAGATATTTATTTGTAAAACATTTTGAAAACCATTTATGATTTTCCTTCCACATCAAAATTATGTGTCCCCTTTGTATTGGTCTAATGCATAAAATCCCAATAAAATATATTTAAGTTTTTGGTTGTAAAATGACAAAATGTGGAAAATATCAAGGAGGTATGAATACTTTTTCAAGGCACTGTAATTACATTGGTCCAGTTTGGACCAATGTAACTATGTATATACCATACCTGGCCGATACCCCTGGAAAATGGAAATTACTGAAGTAGACACGGCCACGATAAAGATCTACACTTGCTTCCGCATCCTCTGCCAGGTGTGTGTGTGTGTGTGTGTGTGTGTGTGTGTGTATATATATATATATATAGATAGATAGATAGATAGATAGATAGATAGATAGATAGATAGATAGATAGATAGATAGATAGATAGATAGATAGATAGATATATATATATATATATATATATATATATATTGTGACAGCAGGAAGGTAAAGTCACCTGGTTGCATCCAGGGGGGTAGATATATTTCGCCCAGATTCAGGCTTTACGCCGACTTGTACAACTAGGTGGAGAGTTGTATAAGGCTAGTGGGCTCATGGATGACTCATACCTCTAGGGAGAGGGCTGGGCGTCGTGCAGACAGGGAGTTGATGAGACCAGCTGAAGCTTGTCAGCTCATTTAGGCCTCTATAAGAACTCCCAGCTTCATTAGATGTTAGCTCATGCCTGGACCCAGACCTGTGTGGACTGTCTAGGGAGAGTGAACCCCTGTGCGGTGAGGCAAAGCCTGTGTGGCTATTTGCTTGGACATTTAAAACCAGGGACTTAGGGACTAGGACAGCACTAGGCTGATCCCAGTTGTTAGTTAGGAAACCTGTATGTTTAGTCAGAGGTCAACTTGACCAGGATTTATTTTGGTTATGTTTCTTTTGCTTTGCTGTGTTTTGTCACTGTAAATAGAAAATAAACCGCACCTTTTTGATTTTGAAAACCACAACCTCCGTTTGCTGGGCCTGTTTTGTGTGGGGAGCCCATCCCGGGGGTCACACACACCCGCTGCCGAGCTAACCCCCTCACAGTTGGTGGAGAACCAGTGGCAGTTTTTTTTTAAGCCAGCATGGAGGAGATACTGAAGCAGCTGGCTCTAGCAAATGCCAATCAACAGCAGACAAATGCAGGTTTGCAAAAGAGCCTTGCAGCTCAACAACAGAACTTCGCAGCCCAGCAGCAAGCTCATCAACAGAGCCTTGCAGCCCAGCAGCAGACAAACGCAACTTTGCAACAGAGTCTGGAGGCTCAGCAACGAGCCCAGCAGCAATCTGAGGCCCGCTTCATAGACCTGTTGCAGAAGCAAGAGCAGAGACTACAACAACAGATGGAAGCAGTAATGCAGCAACGTCCGCAGACCAGTGAGGAAAGCCGTCCCACTAATACCGCGTCCTTTGGGGTGAGTCGTTTATTGACAAAAATGACTGGAGAGGATGATCCAGAGGTATTTTTGACCACATTTGAAAGGACCGCTGAAAGAGAAAAGTGGCCTGAGGAGCAGTGGGCTGGACTGGTGGCTCCTCTGTTAACTGGTGAATCGCAGAAAGCTTACTATGACCTAGAGCCTAACCAAGCAAAAGACTATGTGATGCTAAAAGCTGAAATATTGGCAAGGCTGGGTGTCACCCAGGCTGTCCGGGCTCAGCGTGTGCATAACTGGACTTTCCAGCTTGGAAAACCCCCCAGGTCTCAAATGTATGATCTCATTCACCTGAGCAGAAAGTGGCTACAGCCAGAGACTTTGTCCGCACCAAAGATTGTGGAACGTGTTGTAATGGATCGGTTTTTGAGAGCTCTTCCTACTGCCATCCAAAAGTGGGTAAGCCATGGAGACCCAGAGACGGCCGATGGTCTTGTGGATCGTGTGGAGAAATACTTGGCTACAGAGAACCTGACGGCCTCTTCCAGAAACACTCGGACTTTCCACCCTAAGACCAGACCATCCCCAGGGGCGGATAAGAGGATTCCAAGGGGTGAGGGTGGAGAGAGTGAGAGGGTGGGAGCTCTACCCCAAGTTTGGCGAGAACAGCCTGGGAAATCAGCGGCTCAAGAGGCGGCAAGAAGGATCGTTTGCTACCGCTGCCGGCAAGCGGGACATATTGCAGCCAATTGCCCGGTTGTGGAGGAACCCATGCAGTGTGACTTTCTGACGGGCAGACGTCAGTCGCTGTGTGCGACAGTCGCATGCACTGCCATTCGAGGAACTGAGAAACATTTATGCAAAATGTGTGTTAATGGTAGAAATGTTGTGGTATTGCTGGATTCAGGTAGCCTTGTGACCCTGATAAAGGCTGAGTTAGTTAAAACAGAGGTCTCTGGGAATAGCAAGGTAGCTGTTATTTGTGTGCATGGGGACACCCGAGAGTATCCAGTGACTACAGTGTGTTTCGAGACCCCCAAAGGTACCCTCTCTCATCCAGTGGGCTTAGTATCTCAGTTACCGCATGACGCCATTGTGGGAAGGGATTTTCCGAAGTTCTGGGAACTGTGGGATGATCCTGAGCCCCTCACTGGTGCCCCTATGTACCAGGAATGTGATAGCCAGAACTCCCCTGAGAGTGGTGAGGACTCTCCGGAATTTCCCTTATCAGTATTGGCAGGGGAGACTCAAGAAACTGGAGAGTAGCCCACCTCCTCAGACGAAAACCTACCGTCTGTGGAGTTTTCTGATCTTGAGGTTCACAGGGAAAACTTTGCCACAGAACAGTTGAAAGACCCCGCCCTAATAAAGGCACGGGAAAACGTAGTGAAAATAGATGGCGAGTTAGTGAACCCAGATAATACCTGCACTTACCCATACTTCAGCGTAGAGAAGGACCTACTGTATCGGGTGGCAAAAAGGGCAGAAGAAACCGTTGAGCAGCTTGTGGTGCCCAAACCTTACAGGAAGTTGGTGTTGGAGTTGGCCCATGGGCACATTCTTGGAGGTCATCTGGGGACAGAGAAAACCCGAGAGAGGGTATTACAGAGATTCTATTGGCCGGGGGTGATGAAGGACGTAGAAAATTATTGTTCCTCCTGCCCTGTGTGTCAGAGGTTGGCCCCGATGCCACATTTCCGTAGCCCGCTGGTCCCTCTACCCATCATTGAGGTCCCGTTTGAGAGGATCGCCATGGATTTGGTAGGTCCTATAATCAAGTCCGCTAGGGGGCACCAGTACATATTAGTTATAATGGACTATGCCACCCGTTATCCAGAAGCGATCCCTCTCCGAAATACCTCGGCCAAAACCATAGCCAAAGAGCTATCTCTTGTTTTTAGCCGGGTGGGTATTTGTAAAGAACTGCTTACGGACCAAGGTACACCCTTTATGTCCCGGGTTATGAAAGAGCTGTGTAAATTGTTCAAAGTGACGCAATTGCGTACGTCTGTGTATCACTCCCAAACCGATGGGCTGGTTGAAAGATTCAACAAAACCCTAAAACAAATGTTGAAGAAAGTGGTGGATAGAGATGGAAAGGATTGGGACTGTTTACTTCCTTATTTGATGTTTGCTATTAGGGAGGTGCCCCAATCCTCTACGGGATTCTCCCCCTTTGAGTTACTGTATGGGAGACACCCAAGAGGGCTGTTGGATATTGCCAAGGAAACTTGGGAAAGTGAGAGTTCTCCCCACAGGAGTGTGATTGAGCATGTCGCCCTGATGCAAGATCGAATTGCACAGGTAATGCCCATCGTGAAGGAACATTTGGCCCAAGCGCAGTTGGCACAGCAGAGAGTGTACAACCGTGGAGCCAAGACCCGTACCTTTTCCCCGGGGGATAGGATATTGGTACTTGTCCCTACGGTTGAAAGTAAATTCCTTGCCAAATGGCAAGGCCCCTACGAGATAATGGAAAAAGTGAGCGAAGTGAATTACAAGGTCAGACAACCAGGAAGGCGAAAGCCCGAACAGATCTATCACGTTAATCTGTTGAAAGCCTGGAGGGATAGAGAGTCCCTAGTCGCAGACACTTGGTCACCAGCTCAAACTGGTTGCGTGATTCCTGAGGTTGGAATAGCAGCCACCTTGTCACAACCCCAACAACAGGAGGTTAAGGAGTTTGTGCTTCGCAACAAGGAGGTATTCTCTGAGCTGCCGGGACAAACATCTGGGGTAGAGCATGACATCATTACCCCGCCCGGTGAAAGGGTGAAGTTAAAACCCTATCGGATCCCAGAGGCTCGACGGGAGGCAATACGGGAGGAAGTACAGAAAATGCTGAACTTAGGGGTGATAGAGGAGTCCCAAAGTGATTGGTCTAGTCCCATCGTGTTGGTGCCTAAACCGGATGGGAGCTGGCGATTTTGTAACGATTTTCGTCAGTTGAACAAAGTTACAAAATTTGACACCTACCCCATGCCACGTATAGATGAGTTGATCGACCGGCTGGGAACAGCCCGATACATGACGACTCTTGACCTCACAAAAGGGTATTGGCAAATCCCCCTGGCCAAGTCAGCCAAAGAGAAAACCGCATTTGTAACCCCAGACGGGGCGTTCCAATATAAAAGAATGCCGTTCGGGTTACAGAATGCGCCGGCCACATTCCAGCGGAAAATGGACCAGATGCTGAGGCCCCATCGGAAGTATGCTGCGGCTTACCTGGATGACGTAATTGTCCATAGCACAGATTGGGCCTCACATCTGCCAAAAGTGCAAGCAGTCCTGGACTCTGTTCGGGAAGCGGGGTTTACGGCTAACCCCAAGAAGTGTACCATTGGGCAGGAGGAGGCCAAATATCTTGGGTACACCATTGGGAGGGGAGTAATAAAACCCCAACTCAACAAAGTCGAGGCCATCCAGAGTTGGCCACGTCCCAACAGCAAGAAGCAGGTACGAGCCTTTCTGGGAATCGCTGGGTATTATCGGCGATTCATTCCCCACTTTGCTTCTAAGGCTGTGCCCCTAACCAACCTGACGAAGGGGAAAGGGTCGGTCATGATTAAATGGACCCCCGAGGCTGAGGCAGCATTCCAATTCTTGAAACAAGCCTTATGTAGCCAGCCAGTGTTGTACTCACCCGACTTCTCTAAAGACTTTGTCGTACAAAGTGATGCGTCAGATGTGGGGTTAGGAGCAGTATTGTCCCAGGTCTGGAACGGGGAAGAGCACCCAGTCATTTACCTCAGCAGGAAGTTGAAGTCCCATGAGGTAAATTACGCCACCGTTGAAAAGGAGTGTTTAGCGGTGAAGTGGGCTCTAGATTCCCTTCGGTACTACCTGCTAGGTAGGCACTTTGACATGGTTACGGATCACGCTCCGTTAAAGTGGATGGCTCAAAACAAGGAAACAAATAGAAGAGTGAATAGGTGGTTCCTGGCCCTCCAGGAATTCAACTTCACAGTAAAGCATCGCCCTGGCGTTCAAATGGGGAATGTGGATGCTTTGTCTCGAGTACATGAATGCCTGATTGCTGGTGTTCCAACCCCGAGGTTAAAACAAGAGGGGGGGGTATGTGACAGCAGGAAGGTAAAGTCACCTGGTTGCATCCAGGGGGGTAGATATATTTCGCCCAGATTCAGGCTTTACGCCGACTTATACAACTAGGTGGAGAGTTGTATAAGGCTAGTGGGCTCATGGATGACTCATACCTCTAGGGAGAGGGCTGGGCGTTGTGCAGACAGGGAGTTGATGAGACCAGCTGAAGCTTGTCAGCTCATTTAGGCCTCTATAAGAACTCCCAGCTTCATTAGATGTTAGCTCATGCCTGGACCCAGACCTGTGTGGACTGTCTAGGGAGAGTGAACCCCTGTGCGGTGAGGCAAAGCCTGTGTGGCTATTTGCTTGGACATTTAAAACCAGGGACTTAGGGACTAGGACAGCACTAGGCTGATCCCAGTTGTTAGTTAGGAAACCTGTATGTTTAGTCAGAGGTCAACTTGACCAGGATTTATTTTGGTTATGTTTCTTTTGCTTTGCTGTGTTTTGTCACTGTAAATAGAAAATAAACCGCACCTTTTTGATTTTGAAAACCACAACCTCCGTTTGCTGGGCCTGTTTTGTGTGGGGAGCCCATCCCGGGGGTCACACACACCCGCTGCCGAGCTAACCCCCTCACAGTATATATATATATATATATATATATATAGATAGATAGATATATATAAATAGGATTTTTTTTGTACTCACCGTAAAATCCTTTTCTCTGTCGTCCATGGACAGACACAGCTCCTTAAATCTTGACATGTGGTTATGTTCCTGTTCATAGGAGAGGACTAGGCAGAACATGTTAGTTATCTTAGAACATGTAACTTTAACAGAGTTGAACAGCCCCGCCCAGGGGGCGGTCCCTCCGTACATAACCCTCCACCCTGCAGTCAGCAGCCTCAGTTCGTAGAAAAGCAGTACAAACTAAACAAGGAGGGGTGGGTGCTGTGTCCATCCATGGACGACAGAGAAAAGGATTTTACGGCGAGTACAAAAAAATCCTATTTTCTCTTTTCATCCATGGATGGACACAGTTCCTTAAATCTTGACATGTGGGACGTCCCCAAGTAGTGTCAGAAAAAACGAGGGGTGGGAACAGCAATCAAAAGAAGACTTAACTTCACCCCAAAGAAACAGAGCTCCTCAACGGAGGAGTTGCAACCTCAAACAGCCGCCTGCAAAACCTTGCGGCCAAAGGAAGCATCCGAAGATGCACTCACATCAACCTTGTAAAACTTTGAGAAAGTGTGAACAGACGACCAGTTCGCCGCCTTACAGATGAGACAGATGCTAGATGTCAGAAAGGCCAGGAGGCACCAATTGCCCTGGTTGAATGCGCCGTGACAGGAAAAGGAGGCGCCCGCCCCTTAAGGGCATAGGCCTGGATGACGGTCTACCTGATCCACCTAGAAATGGTGACCGACGAGACCGCCAGGCCCTTCTGTGGACCAGACACCGACACGAACAGTTAGTCAGACTTCCGGAATGGAGCCGTAGCAGACAGGTACATCCGTAGGTCACGTACCACGTCTAAAGAATGTAGCGCAACCTCCTTGGGATGCGACGGCCGGAGGACACAAGGATGGAAGTACAAAGTCCTTGTTTAGGTGAAAAGCCAAAACTACCTTAGGAAGGAAAGAAGGTTGCGGGTGTAGCACCGCTTTATCCTTATGGAGGACCAAGTAAGGTGACTTGCAAGACAAGGCCGCCAATTCAGAAACCCTTCTGACCGATGTAATGGCAACTAGAAAGGCAACTTTCTGAGAAAGCGTTAAGAGAGGAATCTCCCTGATGTTCTCAAAGGGAGGTTCCTGAAGTACCGAGAGCACTAGATTCAAGTCCCACGGAGGAAGCTGTTGTCTAATTGGGAGAACCACGTGTCGGACTCCCTGCAAAAACATACTTACCAGTGAGTGAGCCGCCAGGGATCGTTGGAAGAAGACAGCCAAGGCTGAAATCTGCCCCTTAATAGTGCTTAAGGCAAGTTTCAGATCCACTCCGCACTGTAAGAACAGCAGGATCCGAGAAAACCGAATATGCCCGTGGGCGCCAGGCCATCTCTTCACACATAGAGATGTAGGCCTTCCAAGTGCAATGGTAGGACGTCCGGGAAGAAGATTTCTGGGCCCTCAACATGGAGGAGATTACCGAATCTGACAGACCACGGTCCCTTAATACCAGGCTTTCAATAGCCATGCCGTTAAAGCCAGTGACTGTAAAACAGGATGAAGCACGGGACCTTGAGACAGAAGGTCCCCCCGCATTGGCAGCCGCCAGGGAGTGTCAGCTACCAGTTTCACGAGGTCGGCGTACCAGGGATGTCGGGACCAGTCTGGGGCAATTAGAAGCACCAGAATCCCCTCGGCCTCAACTCTGCGGAGCAGATGAGGAAGAAATTTCATTGGGGGAAAGGCATAAATCAGCCGATACTGACCCCATGGAGCCACCAACGCGTCTGCCCAGGGATCCCAGGACCTGGCCACAAACTATGACACCTTGCGATTGAGTCGAGAGGCCAGGAGATCCACAACTGGTGTGCCCCATTTCTGACAAAGTAATGGAAACACCTCCGGGTGTAACGACCATTCCACTTGGTCCAGCATCTTGCGACTCAGATAATCCGCCTGCCAGTTTTCTACGCCCAGATGTAAACAGCTGATAGAGCCGGCACGCTCCTTTCGGCCCAACTTAGGATGTGAGCGACTTCCGACGCTGCGGCCGAGCTCCATGTTCCTCCCTGATGGTTGACATAAGCCACCGCCATGGCGTTGTCCGACTGGATCTTGACCTGACGCCCTTGAAGACTCTGCGACCACTTGGAGAGGCACAGTCTGATCGCTTGAAGTTCGCCAAACTGTGGGGCTGGCGTCCGTCATGATCACAGTCCCATGGAAAGAAAGGAACGACCTCCCGGACTGAAGAGCCTGGGATATCAGCCACCCTCTCAGGGAAGCCTTGACCAGGTGACTTACCTGAATCCAGAAACAATGGAGATCTGTTCCATTTGGACAGGATCTCCTCCTGCAATACTCGAGTGTGGAATTGGACATACAGTACTGCCTCGAAGGAGGCCCCCCTGAGGCCCAGAACTCGCATGCCAAAAACGGAGACACGACCATTTGCGGGATGCCAACAATTTTACCGCCGACTGGAGCGTCTGCAACTGCTCTAAAGGAAGGAAGACCTTTGCCTCCGAGGAGTCCAGGATCAAGCCTAGGTACTCCGACTTCTGTATGTTCAGTACCCAACCAATTTTCCGGAGGGTCTGACAGGCTATAGATGTCTTCCTCTAATTCTGAGCCAGAAGCAGCTCTCAAAAGAAGATCGTCCAAGTAGCCCACGATAGCAATGCCTCGCTGTCTCAGCAAAGCCAGATCGGGGCGAGCACCTTGTTAATAAAATCCGTGGCCAAGCGGTTTTACACTATGTGGAGGGCTCTTGTTTTTTATGGATTTTCGAGTTTATAATTTGACAAGTGGCCCGGCTGGTGTGGAGAGCTTTGCTGCTTACGCTTAAATACCATCCATGTGACTATCATACTGCCCATCATTACTACTTGCTTGGTTAAAGCTGCCTTTTTTGTAAGTGCATTTAATCTTTTGGGTTGTGGATGCACTTGTCGTGGTGACTCCTTAGGTCAACTTTTGGATTTTTTCTATAATCACCATTGAATATGAACTTTTGTCTCTCTTCACTATTTAATCAGATGACCTTATGTCACTAAATGTTTTCATTTTGCACTGTATTATGCTGATAGGTTGTTATTATTATTGGCTATTTAGTTATATTTAGCGCTGCACTTGTTGTACCTCGTATATTTACACAATTTCTGTTATGCCCTGTACACACGATCGGATTTGCAGATGAAAAAAGCCTGATGTACCTTTTTCATCGGAAATTCCGATCATGTGTGGGCCCAATCTGACTTTTTTCCATCGGAGTAAAAAAATAGAACACGTTTTAAAATTTTCCGATGGAAAAAAATCATTACTACTTGCTTGGTTAAAGCTTCCTCATGGTAAGTGTATTAAATCTCCTCTTCTGGGTGGTGGATGCACTTGTCGTGGTGACTCCTTCAGTCAACGTTTGGATTTTTCCATAATCACCATTGTACATGTCTCTCTTCACTATTTTGGACTATTTAATCAGATAACGTTACGCCACTTAACTTTTTCATTTTGCACTGTGCACTTTATTATGCTGATATGTTATTAATATTGGCTGTTTAGTTATATTTAGCGCTGCATATTTTGTACCTCCTATAATCAGGCTTATCTGTAGGTACAGTGACCATCTTCTAAACTTGTGGTGTTCAGGAGATATTCACACGGGATGCAGCCAGTGACGTCACCAGCACATTTACTCTGAAGAAACGGTATACCCGTGCGGTACCTTCAAAGCTCCGTGCCAGGGCTCCCGTGCACATGCGCAGGAGTGACATCATCGCGGCCCCGACCATTCATATAGCAGGAGCCTGTGAACTCGAAAGGAAGACTGAGTGATAATAGAAGCGCCGGGAGCCGTGACAGCGCTGCGCTGGAGGGCTCCGTGTACAGGTAAGTCTGTCATACTGTGCTAGTATGCGGTGCATTATTAGTACATTATAACCTAAACCTGCAAGGGACAGATTTTTTTTTTGTGGTGGTTTAGTACTGCTATAAAAATGTTTTACACGATCGGATTTTCCGATGGACTTTTTTCATCGGAAATTCCGATCGTGTGTGGGCCCCATCAGACTTTTTTCCATCGGAGTAAAAAAATAGAACATGTTTTAAATTTTACCGATGGAAAAAAATCAGATGGGAAATTCCGATCGTCTGTGTGGAATTCCATCGGAGAAAAATCCACGCATGCTCAGAATCAGGTCGACGCATGCTCGGAAGCATTGAACTTAATTTTTCTCGGCTCGTCGTAGTGTTTTACGTCACCGCGTTTTGGACGGTCGGAATTTAGTCTGACTGTGTATGCAAGACTGATGGAAGTCAGCTTCATCGGAATTCCGACTGAAAATTCCATCGGATTTTATTCCATCGGAAATCCGATCGTGTGCACAGGGTATAACACTCAATAACAAGCTAAATAAAAAAAAATAAAAAATAAAAAAAACTTTAAATGCCTGGTTCACAAGTTTGCATTGTGTACTTTATAGAATTTTTTGCACTCGTTCTTTGAATGCCTGGATGCTGCAGATAATTATTGAAAATAGGGTCAGCTACATCAAATTTAGCAATACACTATAATAAATCCAGACCCTAACAGACTTGGTAACAACATAGAATTAAAGGACATGACATGCTTGGTTTTTCAGAGATCCAGCACCATCAAGTTGCTTTCACGCTTGAGCTGAGTGTCTTTGGTCGTTTTTACAGGCTTTGGTTTAAGCGGATTTGCTTGAGCATTTTTTTAATTATAATTTTTAGCCAATAGAAAGTTAAATACCAGGTGAAAAACAGATGTGCAATAAACATGTTTTGCACTTTTTTGGACATTCCCATTGAAGTATTGGGGCCAAAAAAAGGTAGGCCTTGTTCACACTTAGTGCGGACGCGGCTCACAGCAGGGGTCCGATGCATTACTGTTCTCCATTCCAGGGACAAATCAGGCCTGAATTCGGACCTGAAACTGAGCCAAACACACACAGGACACCTGTGCAATCCACTCTGCTGCCACCACGGAGATGTGTGAACCGACTCCATTGAGAGACAGGAACACTCTCCTGTCATGCGAATAGGATGCGGGGAAATCCACATCTAGCTGTCAGATCAGGAGAGGGAGCAGTGAGGAGTTACATGAGCGCTGCTCTGAAATCAGGTAGAAATGGGCATCTTTTTTACAAAGAACATACACTGCAGCTTAGGACGCTTTCTAACAGTGGGGATTGTGTGTAGTTTACAAAGTGGCTTAACAACCACTTTAACCACTTGTCCCCCCGCCCACTGTCAATTGACGGCGGGCGGAGGATACTCTCGTTCTGGGAGGACGTCATATGACGTCCTCCCTTTAAAACGAGCTAGGAGGCGCGCGCTTGCCGTTCACAAGGCCCCGGTGCGCGTGCCCGGCGGCCGCGATTGCCGCCGGGCACCCGCGATTGCCCGGGAAACGAGCAGGAAAGTGGATCTCTGTGTGTAAACACAGAGATCCACGTCATGTGAGGGAGAGGGGACCGATGGTGTGTCCCTTGTACATAGGGACAACCATCGGTCACCTCCCCCAGTCAGTCCCCTCCCCCCACAGTAAGAACACATTGAGGGAACATATTTAACCCCTTCCCGCCCCCTAGTGGTTAACCCCTTCCCTGCCAATCACATTTATACAGTAATCAATGCATTTTTATAGCAGGGATCGCTGTATAAACGTGAATGGTCCCAAAAATGTGTCAAAAGTGTCCGATGTGTCCGCCGCAATATCGCAGTCACAATAAAAAAATCGCAGATCGCTGCCATTACTAATAAAAAAATAAATATGCTATAAATCTATCCCCTACACGCTATAACTTTTGCTCAAACCAATCAATACGCGCTTATTGCGATTTTTTTTTTATACCAAAAATATGTAGAAGAATACGTATCGGCCTAAACTGAGGAAAATTTTATTTAAAAAAAAAAAATGGGTATTTATTATAGCAAAAATTAAAAAATAGTGTTTTTTTTCCAAACTGGACGCTCTTCTTTTGTTTATAGCGCAAAAAATAAAAACCGCAGAGGTGATCAAATACCACCAAAAGAAAGCTCTATTTGTGGGGAAAGAAGGACGCAAATTTCGTTTGGGAGCCACGTTGCACCACCGTGCAATTGTCAAAGTGTGACAGCGCTGAAAGCTGAAAAATGGCTTGGGCAGGAAGGGGGTTTTCGTGCACAGTAGAGAAGTGGTTAAGCTTGAAGCTTAAAAGAAGCTCATGTACTTTTTCAAGCTTTAAGCGGCCTTACACTCATATGTGGAAGGGCACAACTGAAAACCATTAAAGTTTGCATATTGAGTGCTTTGTATCTTCAAACTATAAAATGCTCAGGTGTGAATGGGTCCCAATAGTTATAGGTCAAGTTACATTTTAAAGTGGAACTAAACTCAAAGAAATACTAACCTCCGCATTCCAGCGATGTGGCAGTTAAAGAGGACCTCCAGTCATATTTGTGTTTATTAAAAGTCAGCAGCTACAAAAATTGTAGCTGCTGACTTCTAATAAACAGACACTTACCCGAACCAGGATCCAGCAATGTGCTCACTAGAGCCATTCTTTCCATCAAAACTTCTGTTCCCGGCGCCGGCATCTCAACTGTGGGTACCCGGCTGTGACAGCCTGCAGGTTGCATGCTCGAGCCACACTGCGCATTGTGAATGGTCCCACAGTCTATTGGGACCTTTGATGGGGGGGGGGGGAGGGGGGGTTAGGGGAACTTTTGCTTGGATCGCCTAGGTCACTGATGGCAAACCTTGGCACCCCAGATGTTTTGGTACTACATTTCCCATGATGCTCAACTACACTGCAGAGTGCATGAGCATAATGGGAAATGTAGTTCCAAAACGTCTGGGGTGCCAAGGTTCGCCATCACTGGCCTAGGTGATCCGAGCGGAAGTGGGTACTTGTCAAAACCAGGTACCCGCTCCCCCCCCCCCTCAAAAAAAGCCATTACTAAATGAGGATGGGGAGGAGGCCTTAAAGCATAACTTCCTCTTTTGGGCTGACAGCTGTCACCTTCTCCGCAGCTATTTCCAGATACCAGGGTTTTGGCCTCTTAAATTACATCATTACATGCACGGGAGTCCATCATTACATGCACGGGAGTCCATCATTTTGGCACAACTGGAGTTGGCCGTGAATGTAGGCAGGTCAATATTTGTTATTGCAGAAGAGGCATTGCATGTCCCTTCTGCAAAAAGAACCTGCCTGCTCAGTTTTTTGTTAGTTCTATTTAGTTCCACTTTAACACATGACATACTGCTACTTTCACAGTCCTACAAGTCACTAAACACTATTCCTCAAAAGAACTTAAAAATATAACCATAAATAATAATAATGATAAACGTTATATAGTGCTTTTTATATACTGTCTCAAAGTGCTTTATAATAGAAACAAAGACTAATTATGCTGTAAAAAAAGGAAAATTTAGCTGAAGGCTGTTTGAAAATGAAAGTTTTAATTTGAACGAGTTTGAAATCGGAACTTACCCCAAAATGGGAAATTACGCTTTAAGCCCTCTCTCTCCCCCTGGATTGAGATAGGGCTTACGCAAGTATTAGAGGGGGCTGCTGCACACAGAAGGTGTTTTATCATATTGGAGATTGTAACAGCATTGCCTCAGTGAGCACAGTCGACACTCAGACAAACATCCGGCTGCCCTGAAGAACGTGGAGTCCTCGTCCTCCCGAAACGCGTAGGCTTGTCATACGTGTTACAATCTCCAATAAACGCCTTCAAACTCACCTTCCAATTTACTTGACACTGGGTGCTCATTTCTACCTACTCTTCCTTTTATTTAAAGTCAGCAGGTACCATATTGGTAACTTAATTTTTTTCCAGCAGGTCAAAGAACCGCTTTTAATAAGGTGCCTCTTCTGCCTCTGCCTCATTATATATATATATATATATATATATATATATATATATATATATATATATAAAAAAAAACTCTATGGACTGTTTTATATACAGTATCTCACAAAAGCGAGTACACCCCTCACATTTTTTTGCAAATATTTTATTATATCTTATCATGTGACAACACTGAAGAAAAAACACTTTGCTACAATGTAAAATAGTGAGTGTACAGCTTGTATAACAGTGTAAATTTGCTGTCCCTTCAAAAGAACTCAACACAGCCATTAATGTCTAAACCGTTGGCAGCAAAAGTGAGTACACCCCTAAGTGAAAATGTCCAAATTGGGCCCAAAGTGCCAATATTTGGGCATGGAGGTCACCAGAGCTTTATAGGTTGCCACTGGAGTCCTCTTCCACTCCTACATGACGACATCACGAAGCTGGTGGATATTAAAGACCTTGTGCTCCTCCACTTTCTATTTGAGAATGCCCCACAGATGCTCAATAGGGTTTAGGTCTGGAGACATGCTTGGCCAGTCCATTGCCTTTACCGTCAGCTTTTTTAGCAAGGCTGTGATCGTCTTGGAGGTGTGTTTGGGGTCGTTATCATGTTGGAATACTACCCTGCGGCCCAGTCTCCGAAGGGAGGGCGATCATGCTTTACTTCAGTATGTCACAGTACATGTTGGCATTCATGGTTCCCTCAATGAACTGTAACTCCCCAGTGCCAGCAGCACTCATGCAGCCCCAGACCATAACACTCCCATCACCATGCTTGACTATATGCAAGACACACTTGTCTTTGTACTCCTCACCTGGTTGCCGCCACACACGCTTGACACCAACTGAACCAAATACATTTAGCTTGGTCTCATCAGACCACAGGACATGGTTCCAGTAATCTATGTCCTTAGTCTGCTTGTTTTCAGCAAACTGTTTGCAGGCTTTCTTGTGCATCATCTTTAGAAGAGGCTTCCTTCTGGGACGACAACCATGCAGACCAATTTAATGCAGTGTGTGGCGTATGGTCTGAGCACTGACAGGCTGACCCCCCACCCCTTCAACCTCTGCAGCAATGCTGGCAGCTCTCGTACATCTATTTCCCAAAGACAACCTCTGGATATGACGCTGAACACGTGCACTCAACTTCTTTGGTTGACCATGGCGAAGCCTGTTCTGAGTGGAACCTGTCCTGTTAAACCGCTGTATGGTCTTTGCCACAGCTCAGTTTCAGGATCTTGGCAATCTTCTTAGAGCCTAGGACATCTTTATGTAGAGCAACAATTCTTTTTTTCAGATCCTCAGAGAGTTCTTTGCCATGAGGTGCCGTGTTGAACTTCCAGTGATCAGTATGAGAGACTGAGAGCGATAACACCAAATTTAAGACACCTGCTCCCCATTCACACCTGAGACCTTGTAACACTAACGAGTCACATGACACCGGGGAGGGAAAATGGCTAATTGGGCCCAATTTGGACATTTTCACTTAGGGGTGTACTCACTTTGGTTGCCAGCGGTTTAGACATTAATGGTTTGTTTTGAGTTATTTTGAAGGGACAGCAAATGTACACTGTTATACAAGCTGTACACTCACTACTTTTCATTGTAGCAAAGTGTCATTTCTTCAGTGTTGTCACATGAAAAGATATAATAAAATATTTACAAAAATGTGAGGGGTGTGAGATACTAATATATATATATATATACACACACACATACATACATACATACACACACACACACACACACACACACACACACACATATACTATATATATATATATATACATATATACATACACATACACACACACACATACATATATTTTTAATTTTATAATAATACATTTCTTTAACCAAAGAAAAAGGTCATTATCAGCAAGCACCACATAAATCGGCACAGACTTGCCGACAGAATGACATCGGTGTACACAAACCAGTGTATGAAAACACAGCTAACGACTAAAGCCCCATACACACTATCAGTTTTTCTGCAGGTTTTTGTCTTCAGGTCTACCAAAACCATCTAATATCAATTCGTATGCAATCAGGCAGGCCCTTGCACTACATGGTTTTGGTAAACCTGAAGAAAAAAACCTGCAGAAAAACTGATAGTGTATATGGGGCTTAAAGCCTTACGAGGGAGACCATCATGCAAGTAAACAAACATATAAAACACACATAGACCTGACGGGAAAAAGAGAGAGAGGAAAAAAAAACCTGAATGACAATAATGAGGAGGAGAGAAAAGGGAACAAAGGAAAGATGTAAGGGGAGGGAGACGTAAAGAATAGACAAAAAAAAAAAAAAAAAGACAGACTGGGGGATCAGCTCACCAATACAAAAGCATGTCACCGCTAGCAGGCCTGTAACACAATAACAAAACACTGGTGTAGGGTATGGGAGCTGAGTAAAGCGATCGGTGGGCTATAGGTAAACGGGCTATAGGTGAACAGATGTGGCAGGTGTGATCGGCCAATAAAGTGTAGCAGACCTGGCACACATCTGCACACCCCGAGAGGAGGCCTGTACAGAGGCATGACAAAGAACGCTACAGGTTCTGTGTACACCATCCTAGAGCTACAGGCTGGCTTGGAAACAGGAGATGTGGGTGGTACAGGCCCCAGTCTCTGCCCATACACGGCCAGATGGTGTGTTTGTTGTAAGCCTCTCGGAAGATGGATGGAGGAATGATGCTGCAAGGACCTGTGCCTTGGTGTGGAGGCTTCCCTGGTTGGAAGGAAGGGAAGGGAGGCCAGGCCTTTGATGAACCTTCATCCATAGCACAGGTTTCTCCCTCCATGGAGACGGCAGGCTCTGTTTATTGACAAACAAGTGCAGATGATGATGTCTATGGAATGGAAGGAGGAGAGGCACAATGAAATGGGTGACAATGGCAGGAGAAATAAGACACACAGGGGCCTAGGAGGGAGCTGATGACCACCAAGGCCCATGTATAGGTCTATATAGGTGGCAGCTGATGTCCATAGAATGGAGAAGGTGGTCAGGCACCATGGATGGAAGGGGGGGGGGGGGGGGATCTATGGTACAGGTGATGGGGGCTCCATGTACAGAGATGTGTAGGGTGTTATGGTGGTCCTGAGGATGGTTGGTGGGGTGGATGATGGTCTCCAGGCTCAACAGGCACAGTCTGCATCCTGTCCATGTCTCCTCAGGTGATGTATGAACCCCCAGCCATCCATCCAGACACCTCTACACCCTCCCTGGCCGGCCTGCCGGCTCACCTGCTCGCTCAGGCGGACAATACGTTGCAGCTTCCCCTCGTCCTGCAGCAGCTGCCGGAGCTGTTCGGTGCTGAGCACCCCGAATCGGTCGGCCTCCGGGGAAGGCTCAGTGCGGGCGGCGGGCTTCGAGCTGCCGGCTTCCGTGGACGGGTGGGGGCGGGCGGCCCCGGGCTTGGCGCTTTCGTGCTCCGGGGACGGATGGGAGCGGCTCCCCGGGTTCATGCTTGCCGGGCTCCGGGTCCACTCTCAATCCCGCGGTCCCCGCAGTCTGCAGCGGGGGGGTGCACTACCCGGAGCGGCCAGCAGAGGGCGCCCGGAGCCTTCTCTTCTGTGTCCGGCTCGCAGTGTATAAGAGCTGCCGCCTGGAGCCGTGTCTGCCTATACACAGAGCTAAATATATACACCATCCGGGCACAGCCAGACATACCGGCCTACACCGGGCTCTACAACCGGCATTGGACGGACACTCACCCGCCGGGGGGGGGGGGGCGAGGGAGCGCCTGACAGCAACGGCGGACCGCCCAGCAACCGGCTGGCTGAGGAACTTTGAGGAGGAACTTTATGTGAGGAGATTCCAGGAACAAAGAAGTCGGCTACCTCTAAAGATGGAGAGGAAAAGTCTGAGGAAAATTCTCACAACATTCCTATGTCCTTCCTTCCACACACTTTGTTTGCTTTTAACATTTCATTTTGGAATGAATAGACTTTACTGAACAAAAAAACACATACACTGGTAGAAGTTTTGTTCATTGGAGAAAAAATTTCTATCCTGCTCCTTCGAATTTTCTCATCACTGCGGTCGAAAACGAACATCGATTTGACCCACTAATGATTCGAAAAATGGAAAAAATTTCTTAAAACATTTTATTCCCAAAGAATTTTCATTCAAAATTCTACCCATGGTGGTTTGGGGGATTCCCATCGGCTCCTTCGGAGGAACGAGTCTCGCTTTATGCGGACCATATGTTCATATATCTCAGGGACCCGCGGACGACCTTGCCTCAGGTTCTGCAAGTAATCCAGAGCTTTGGCCAGTTGTCTGGATTTGGGGTTAATTGGAGCAAATCAAATCTTTTTTTGATTGATGAGACTCCTGATTTTGTGTTGCCTCTGAATTGTTCTCTGCCGATCACCTTTAAATTTAGATATCTAGGTGTGAAAATAAAACTTCCTTTAGCCAGGTTTTACGAAAATGATTTGGCCC
This sequence comes from Rana muscosa, assembly GCA_029206835.1. Lineage (NCBI taxonomy): Eukaryota > Metazoa > Chordata > Amphibia > Anura > Ranidae > Rana > Rana muscosa. The sequence continues at coordinate 205,969,094 of CM055117.1, read as the reverse complement.
CCCTGTATTTCCTCCTTCCGTTCTAGAACGACTCAATGGGTTAATCTGCCTCTTTCTTTGATGGGTCGCGTTAACCTATTCAAGATGGTCTTTCTTTCTAAATATTTTCTGGCGTATAAGATGACTTTTTATACTTAAAGTGGTTGTATACCCCTTTAGCACATTTTTACCTACAGGTAAGCCTATAATAAAGCTTACCTGTAGGTAAAATTAATATCTCTTAAACCTCTACGGTTTAGGAGATATTCACCTTGCATGCAGCCGGTGACGTCAGGGGTGCATGCGCTGTGAAGGTCCGGCGGATGCTGCCGGAAAATCAGAGCTTGCTGGAAATTAGACTCCCATGCAGTGACGTCATCGCGGCTCCGGCCACTCACAGCGCCGGAGCCACAAACTCAGAAGAAACGCCAAGGGGAAAATGTCAGCTCCCTTGGCGGTGACCAGGATGCGATGCTGACGCTTCAGTTTAAGGTAAGTATTTCATAATGAGCTAGTATGCAGTGCATACTAGCTCATTATGCCTTTGCCTTACAGTTTTTTTTTCTTGCGGGTATACAACCGCTTTAAAAACATCCCCCAAAAATCAGAGGTCATCTTAAACGCCGGTATAAAATGTGCACTTTTAGGTTGTTTGGGCCAAGCTGGCCCAATACGAACGTCCCTAATCTGTCAGCCCACTGGATGTACGGTAATACTGTATGTAGCTTCGGCTACATACAATATACCGCACGGAGCCAATCACGGCGGGCAATGTATTCTATTAATGAATACAAAGCCTGCTCGGATTGGCTTTGAGAGTCAGAGAGGCGCAGGCTGATGATGTTACAACCTCTGCCAAACGCTCACCGTGATTGGCAGAGGTTGGAGCATCATCAGCCCGCGCCTCTCTGACCCTCAAAGCTAATCCCAGCAGGCTTTGTATTCATTAATAGAATACATCGCTTGCCATGATTGGCTCAGTGAGGTATACTGTTTGTTGCCGAAGCTACTGTACATACAGTATTACCGCACATCCAGCGGGCTGACAGACTAGTCGAAAGGGGGTCGTCTTATAAGGCGAGTATAGCCCAAAACCAACAATTTTAACTGGCAAATATGGTATTTTAGCAAATTCCTCAGTCTATATATCGAAAAGTGTATTTACTGAAATTGACTCAATACTTACTATTTTGTTATGGCACCCCAAGGCCCCTAGTATGTTGCTAGCCACCCTACAATTACCAAGTAATAGGGGAGGTTTGGCACTTCCTAATCTCTGTATGTACTATCTTACAGCACAACTCATTTATGTACAGTGGTGGATGTTCCCACAGCTCAATAATTCCGCTACCGCTACGGAGGCTACCATAGTATCATCGTATAAAACTATCCAGTTTTTTATATAGACACTCTTTGCCAGTAAAAGAAGGCACTACCATTCTTAAAATGTCCCTCCAAATCTATGTCCAATGCTCTAATATATTAGGGGAGGATAGCCATATAAGCTCCCCTAACCAACCTCTTTCGCATAACCCTAGATTACCTTGCTTTCTTTTCACTTTCCTGTGGTCTGCAGTGGGGAAGCCGAGGTCTACGGTATTTACATCAATTATATGAGGCCGGTACATTTAGTCAAAATTCTACCCATCTATAACCAGCCTAAGCTGGTTATACATCAGTAGAATTTTAAACCCAAATTTGTACGGAAATTCTCAGAACATTTCCCTGTCCTTCCAAAGACTTTGCTTATAACATTTGATTCTGGAATGAATGGACTTTACCGAATGACAACCACATATACTGTTAAAAGTTCATTCCTTTCAGATTTTTTTTTACATCCTGCACCATCATTGTTTCTCGTCACTGTAGTCCAAAAAACATCCATTTAACCTACTAATGATTAGAAAAATAAACAAACTTTCTTAGTTGAAATTTTTATTCAAAATTCTACCCATCTATTTCCAGCTTTAAGCTGGGGATACGCCAGTAGAATTTCCAACAACAATTTGTACAAAAATTCTCAGAACATTCCAATGTCCTTCGAAAGTAGTTCAAGATTTTGTTTGCTTTTAACATTTGATTTTAAAGTCAACGGACTATCGAACGAAAGCCACATACATTCCAGGAAAATATTCCATCCTGCTCCTTCAACTTTTCTTTTCACTGCAGTCAAAAATAAACAATATTTACAAAAATAAACAAATATTCTTACAACTTTCTTAAAGCGGAGTTCCACCCAAAAATGGAACTTCCGCTTTTCGGAACCCTCCACCCCTCCGGTGTCACATTTGGCACCTTTCAGGGGGGAGGGGGTACAGATACCTGTCTAAGACAGGTATTTGCACCACTTCCGGGTATTGACTCCCACGGAAGTCACGCCCCTTCGCGTCACCCCCCGCTGTCTTCTGGGAAACACAATGTTCCCAGGAGAGAGCGGGGACCAGTGACAGCACGCCACGCTACTTGCGCATGCGCAGTAGGGAACCGGGCAGTGAAGCCGCAAGGCTTCACTTCCTGATTCCCTCACCGAGAATGGTGGCGGCAGTATCCGAGGACCAAGCGACTGCTCGACCTCGTCTGCTGACATCGCGGGTGTGCTGGACACACAGGTCCCAGAAGACAGCAGGGACCAGTGGGATAGTGCAGGGCGAGTCGCGCATGCGCAGTAGGCAACCAGGAAGTGGAGGCGCAAGGCTTCACTTCCTGATTCCCTTACCGAAGATGGCGACGGCAGCACCCGAGAGCCAAGCGATAGATTTTAAAAGTCAGCAGCTGCAGTATTTGTAGCTGTTGACTTAAAAAAATAAAAATAATAATAATTCTGTGGACCTCCGCTTTAAAGAGGTTGCATACTCTGAAAGAAAAAAAAAAACCCTGTAAGACATAGGCATAATGAGCTAGTATGCATCGCATACTAGGGCCCCTTTTACATGGGCTTGCCGATCAGGACCCTTTCACACGGGCTTTCCGATAAGGCGGACCTTGATGCTCCATGCACCTCCATGGAGTGGCGGATGTCAGCGGTGACATGTCCGCTGACAGCCGCCACTATCCGATCTAATCCTGTCCGTGAAATCCAGATGGATGGAAACCCTATTTTCCAGGTCCATCCCTGCACAGTGAGCGGAGACGGACCTGTCATCTGCCTGCTCAGTGGGGATCTGTGGATCGATCCCTGCTCAGCATAGCGGATCGACAAGCCCGTGTGAATGGGGCCTAGCTCATTATGTAATATGTACCTTAGAGTGAAGCTGTTGCAGCGGCACTCGCACACGGCTGACATGTTTACCAGAGTTACTTCCATGTTTCTGGGCTCCGGTGCTGTGATTGGCCAGAGCCCCGATGACGTCACTCCCGCTTATGCGGGCAGGAGCCGCTGTTCACGGAAACGGCTCGGAAGGAACGTCACCAGTGCCCGTTCCTTCACTGATGTCACTGGCTGCATGTAATGTAAATATCTTCTAAACGGTACATGTTTAGGAGATATTTTCACTACCTATAGGTAAGCCTTATTATAGGCTTACCTATAGATAAATGTAAGCAGAGGAAATTTACTTCCTCTTTAAGGGCCAGTTCACACCATAGAAACGCAATCCGGATGTGTTCCAGGTGCTTTTTTGCATGCGTGTTTTTGATGTGTTCCAGTGTGTTTTTGGTACATTTTTAATGCAGTCCAGTGCTTTTTTTCACCCCTCTTTTTTATTAACCTTAGATAAGGACAAGTGTGTTCCAGTGCATTTTTGGTGCATTTAGGTGCGTTCCAGTGCGTTTTTGATGCGTTTTACAGCGTTCCAGTACAGTCCAGTGCAGGTAAAATGCATCATGTTCTACTTTTTTTTCTGGAACTGCAACGCACTGGAACTGCAAGCACTGGTGTGAACTATGCCATTGAAAACCATATAACCTACTTTCCATGCATTTTTGATGCAGAAATAAACGCACTGGACTTCATGTGGTGTGAACTGGCCCTAAGGCTGGGTTCGCATACACTATATTACCAAAAGAATTGGGATACCTGCCTTTACACACACATGAACTTTAATGCTATCCCAGTCTTAGTCCGTAGGGTTCAATATTGAGTTGGCCCGCCCTTTGCAGCTATAACAGCTTCAACTCTTCTGGGAAGGCTGTCCACAAGGTTTAGGAGTGTGTCTATGGGAATCTTTGACCCTTTTTTCAGAAGCGTATTTGTGAGGTCAGGCACTGATCTGGATGAGAAGGCCTGGCTCACAGTCTCCTCTCTAGTTCATCCCAAAGGTGTTCTATCGGGTTGAGGTCAGGACTCTGTGCAGACCAGTCAAGTTCCCCCACCCCAAACTTTCTTATCCATGTCTTTATGGGCCTTGTTTTGTGCACTGGTCCAAATCATTTGGTGGAGGGGAGATTATGGTGTGAGGTTGTTTTTTCAGGGGTTGGACTTGGCCCCTTAGTTCCAGTGAAGGGAACTCGTAAGGCATCAGCAGACCAAGACATTTTTGACAATTTCATGCTCCCAACTTTTGGGATGGCTCCTTTCTGTTCCAACATGACTGTGCACGGGAGAGGATATAGTAAAAGATTCCACTCATTGGCTAGCTGTTTTCCCGCTAGAAGATCTGTCACCAATCCAGCACTCAGCTGACTGAAGATCTGCCCAGCATCTGAGATTAATCTTCCTGGCAACAGCAGACAGCTTGTAACCTGAAACACAAAATAGAAAGAACCAGTAAAGCCAATCTAGAGAGACAGTCACCATAGACTTCTATTAGGAATATAATTATTTTAACCACTTAAAGACCAGGCCTATTTTTCAAACTTGTTGTTTACAAGTTAAAATCATTTTTTTTTGTTAGGAAATTACTTAGAACCCCCAAACATTATATATATATATTTTAAGACACCCTAGAGAATAAAATGGCGGTTGTTGCAATACTTTATGTCATACCGTATTTGCGCAGCGGTCTTACAAACGCATTTAAAAAAAGAAATACACATTTTGAATAAAAAAATAAGAAAACAGTGAAGTTAGCCCTTTATATATATATTTGCGAAAGATGATGTTACGCCAAGTAAGTTGATAGCCAACACGTCATGCTTCAAAATTGCGCACGCTCGTTGAAACTTTGACCCATAAAAATCTCCATAGGCAACGTTTAAAATTTTCTACAGGTTACTAGTTTTGAGTTACAAAGGAGGTCTGTTGCTAGAATTATTGCTCTCACTCTAATGCCGCGTACACACGATCATTTTTCCCGTCGGGAAAAATGACATTTTTTTTTTTCGCCGAGAAAAACGATCGTCTGTGGGCTTTATGCCGTTTTTCTCGTTGAGAAAAACGGCAGGAAAAACGACGAGAAAAATTAGAACATGTTCTAAATTTTCTCATCGTTTTTTCCATCATTTTTTTCCGCGGCAGTTTTCCCATAGGGAGACACTGCCGCGGAGCCCACAGACGGTCGTTTTTCTCGTCAAAGAAAAAAATGACGGGAAAAACGGTCGTGTGTGGGGGAACATGCCGTTCCCTCGTTTCTCATTTTTTTTCATGCCGTGATTCACGGCGGTGTTTTCACCGCCGTGAATCACGATCGTGTGTACGCGGCATTACGATCGTGGGGATACCTCACGTGCATGGTTTGAATACTGTTTCCATATGTAGGTGCGACTTACGTATTTGTTCACTTCTGCACGTGAGCATGGCAGGATGGGGCGGTTTTATTTATTTTTTCTTATTCTACTTTTTATTTTTACACTGTCCATTTAAAAAAAATATTTTTGGGTCACTTTTATTCCTATTACAAGTAATGTAAACATCCCTTGTAATAGAAAAAAAGCATGACAGATCTCTTTATTGTGAGATCTGGGCTCAAAAATTCTCCTTTAAGACCATTGGGCGGAAGTGACGTTTGACGTTGCTTCCGTCATCAAATGGTATGGAGCCGAGTGGGGGCCATCTTTCCCTCACTCGACTACATGCCTCACAGGAGAAATGACCCGATCGTCTCCGCCGCTACCGACAGTTCCGGTAAGCGGCGGAGACGACCGGAATGTGGTCCCCTCCCCAGATGTGGAGGCTGGGCAAAAGGACCCACTTGCTGTGATGCCACACATACGCGTAAGGCTGTTGTAAAGGGGTTAAGAGCAGTGGCGGTGCGTCCATAATGGGCGCAGGAGTGCCGCCCCCTCTCTCCTGCACCCGTCAATCTCCATTAGATAGATGCATGCATTGCATGCATCTATCTATTGTCGCCGCTACCGCCCACTATTCAGATGTCCGGCCCTCTGTTGAACGCCGGCCATCTGAATTACAGCGGCGGGTGTGTTTTGGAAGTGCCTGATTAGAGACATAGGCTCTAATAAGCTTCCTGATTAGAGCCTGTGGGCTCTAATAGGCTTCCAAATTGTTAAACAGCGGGAGCAATGCTGTGCGTTCACTGTTTAAACAGTGCTGTGTTAGGGAATCGGTTCCCTAACACTGACCCGCCTCTCAGCCAATCAGGTGCACCGGGTCTGGTTACCGGTCACCTGATTGGCTGAAGCGATAGGCGCTGTGATTGGATGCCTATCAGGCGTCCAATCATAGCAGAGATGACATTCAGGACGGGAGAAGACATGGAGAACTCGGAGGAAGCATGGAGGAGGACGGCGCTGACCCAAGAAAGGTAAGTGCCGGGCGGGGGGGCAAACTGGCTGCATTTGATGGGGAAACTGGCTGCATTTGAGGGGGCAAACTGGCTGCATTTGATGGGGAAACTGGCTGCTTTTGATGGGGAAACTGGCTGTATTTGAGGGGAAACTGGCTGCATTTGATGGGGAAACTGGCTGCATTTGATGGGGAAACTGGCTGCATTTCAGGGGAAACTGGCTGCATTAAATGGGGAAACTGGCTGCATTAAATGGGGAAACTAACTGCATTTCATGGGGAAACTGGCTGCTTTTGATGGGGAAACTGGCTGCATTTGAGGGGAAAACTGGTTGTATTTATGGGGAAACTGGCTGCATTTGATGGGGAAACTGGCTGCATTTGATGGGGAAACTGGCTGCATTTGATGGGGAAACTGGCTGCATTAAATGGGGAAACTGGCTGCATTAAATGGGGAAACTGGCTGCATTTGATGGGGAAACTGGCTGCATTTGATGAGGAAAACTGGCAGCGTTTGGTGTGGCAAACTGGCAGCGTTTGAGGGGAAACTGGCTGCATTTGAGGGGAAACTGGCTGCATTTGATGGGGAAACTGGCTGCATTTGAGGGGAAACTGGCTGCATTTGAGGGGAAACTGGCTGCATTTGATGGGGAAACTGGCTGCATTTGATGGGGAAACTGGCTGCATTAAATGGGGAAACTGGCTGCATTAAATGGGGAAACTGGCTGCATTTGAGGGGAAACTGGCTGCATTTGATGGGGAAACTGGCTGCATTTGATGGGGAAAACTGGCAGCGTTTGGTGCGGCAAACTGGCGGCAATTGATGGGCACAGTGGCTGCATTTGATGGGCACAGTGGCTGCGTTTGATGGGCACAGTGGCTGGGTTTGATGGGCACAGTGGCTGGGTTTGATGGGCACAGTGGCTGCGTTTGATGGGCACAGTGGTGGCAATTGATGGGCACAGTGGCTGCAATTTATGTTTTTTTTTTATTTTCAGTTTGTTTGCGCCCCCCCAAAAATTTTGAGCACCAGCCGCCACTGGTTAAGAGGATGAAAATATATTTATTGTGGCCAAATTTAAGGCAGCCAACACAGAAGACAATTGTTACGTTTAGGGATGAGCTGGGTTCGGTCTGAATCCAGAAGAGACCTGTCATTTCCGGATGAATGAGGTCTGGATGGGAGATTCCCCACTCCTAAACTGCATGTATACAGAGGGGTAGGGTTGCTCCTGACATCATTGGCCTGTGCCCCATTCCATATTAGGTCAATTATGTCACAAGCATCCCCAGGCCTTTTTGTAAGTGCAGCTGTGGGGTGGGGAATTTCCTGCCTGCAGCTCATTGGCCCAGCAATGACAGCCTAACATCCAGGTTCAGACCAAACCCAAGCTCATCCCTATTTAAGATTACAAATGTAATTTATTTATATAAAAATTACAACACATATCATAAAAGCATATGGTGGTAGGAAAAGGATTTTTTTTTCTCAGAGAATAGGTGTAGGTACTGCCAACTTCCCGACCCAGAACTAAAGTAGCATGCTCGGTACGCCATACAGACATCTCAAGTCTCCCGCGAGGTGCAGGAGACTCCCGCATTCCTGCGGCGGCTCCCGCACACCCGCAAGCGCCTCCCGATCTCCCGGGAATGATCGGTGCAGCAGAAAACAGCTGGGAACACCGATCTCCCTGTATAGATTTTTAGCTGCCAGCCGCTTCTCCTTCTCTCCCTCCCGTGGCTGTCCGCTAAAAAGCTATACAGGGAGATTGGTGTTCACAGCTGTTTTCTGCTGCACAATCATTCCCTTCCATGTGCTCCTCCCCCGATCCCTTCCGTGTCCTTCTCCACCCCCTCTGTGTCCTTCTCCACCCCCTCCGTGTCCTTCTCCGCCCCCTCCCCCGTCCTCCTCTGGCCCCCGTCTTCTCTTCTGCCACCCCTGTCCTCCTCCTCCGCGCCCTGGACAGGCTAGGGTAGTAAATGGACAGGCTAGGGCAGTGTAGGGGCAGGCTAGGGTAGTATATAGACAGGCTAGGGTAGTATAGGGACAGGCTAGGGTAGTATAGGGACAGGCTAGGGTAGTATAGGGACAGGCTAGGGTAGTATAGGGACAGGCTAGGGTAGTATATAGACAGGCTAGGGTAGTATATAGACAGGCTAGGGTAGTATATTGACAGGCTAGGGCAGTATAGGGGCAGGCTAGAGAAGTAGTGGGACAGGCTAGGGTAGTATATTGGCAAGCTATGGCTGTATAGTGATTTTTGAGCATGACAAGTAATGCAACATTTGGCCATCCAGCAGATCAGCAGCCACTAGTTTAAAAATGATGGACACCCTCCGTACAAAATTGGGACGTACATATATTCCAAAATTACGTTGATTTATTTTCAGTTTAAAAACCATGTTGTTTTGCAAGTGGGGTGTACAAACGGCCATAGAAATGAATGGCTGCATGCCCTTGTACTTGTGTAAAAACCAATGCTTCTCTGCCTTAGTGTTTATCCATGTATGTGCGTATGATGTAGTGTTGTATTCAGGAAATTACATTGTATGCACGTGTAGCGGGTATGTACTTTCCCGGGTGTAATTTTGAATTTGGCAGAGACATCAGTGATGTGTAATTCCCTGCAGCCCAGTGGGTGGCGCTGTCGCCCTGGGCTGGGGTTGAATCATTGCTGTGTGCTGTACCTCCTTTTTGTCCTCCCTTGGCAGCGGTATGGTGGGGCGGGGAACCCGCCGTGCTTGCTGGGAGAGGGTATAAAGGGGGCCGGCCATCTTTGTCACGGGGTTAACGTCCCAGGCACCTTCAGCTTGCGGACGGTGGGTCGTGTCGCTCCTCTGGGTGGCTTAGGCCTAGAGGACAGCGGAGGTCGAGTTCCATCCCAGGCACCTTTAGCCTGGGGTGAGGTACTTGGATGAAGGTCCAGAGCTCAGTGCCCAACACTGGGTTCCGCGAGGGAAGGAGATCCTAGGGTACCCAGGGATTGGGTACCCGAATCCGGTAGGCGCAATAGAGCGGGGGGAGCTCCTCATTTGAAGACCCGGTGCAGCATATTGCCAGTGACAAGTGAGTCTCTCGTCGGAGACGGCCTGGAAGGAAATCTACGCTCGTGCAGAGACCAGGACACACTTCTAGGAAGGGAAGTGGCAGCTTACATTGTGTCTGGGCCTGTTCGCATCCACACCTCCTTTTCTGTTCTGTTCTATCAAGGGAGTTCAACTGTTTGTGTTCAGACAAGGAGAATAAAGGAGTGTTGAACTTTAATGGTGTGGAGCTCATTTTCTGACAGACATGGTTCGCGGTGACTCTTGGAGGGAGGATCCAGGTGCACAGCACTGACCCGAAGGTAATACAGAACTGTTGCTTATACCGCACTAACATCTGTGGTGGAAGCTAGGCGTAGTGTCCCCGCTCCCTCCCCTCTAAGATACCCCTAGACAAGAGAAAGAAGAGACAAAGAGGGGAGTGTGAGGAGCAGCCGCTACACGTGGGGGCTCGGGTCCGGGATAGTGTTTGTGCACCACAGTATCGAACGTGTCTGTTGGAAGAGTTAAGCGAACAGGCAGGCCTTCATTGGCCGAAGTGCATCCCTACTCGAAGTCGTGGACATGACTCAAAGAAGGGAAAGGCCCGCGCAGAAGAGTGGAAAGAGGGGGGAGTTCAGCCGTGTGAAGTTCTACACGTGGGGGCTTCTATTGCACTGCGCCACCAGGCACACCCCCGCCGCTTAGTTCATGGGCGTGACTCAGAAACAGAAAATAAGAAAAGCCCGCAAACTGGAGCAAAGGGGAGGAGTCCAATACGTGTGAAGGACTACACGTGGTACGTTGGCGCAAAAACTCTGCAGTGTGCGATGGATCAGCAACAGGTCGCCATGTTCGGACACACCTCATGGATTCCAGTTCATCCTTCCACCACGACTTTGACCGCTGCTGCTCCAGTAACGGATACGGGGATCCGACTAAAGCCAAGGGGTCGATTCGCCCTGTATTCGTGCATGGACGTTGAAGCCCTGGGTGTGATTTGTCCCGGGTGTTCGGGACTGGTGTGCCAGTTGAAGCCGTTTGGACGCTGTCAGGCCTGTGGGGAATTCCTGTTCGAAGTGGATCCGGCGGTGGAGAGGCCGAGGACCATTTACCCTGGCCGGGCTTCAAGCAACACCACTCAAAGAGGAGGAATCACTGCTGTGAGAGTCACCCCTGCGCACACTGCAACGACCGCGGAGGAGGTCGTAAAACCCCAACGGGAGAAATCCGAGGATGCTGATTCGGTCACCACTGTCTCACAGCGTCCACCACCAAAGAGGAAGACCGGCATGGTAGCCCCGACCAGCGGTTGTGGTGGACCATCTCGCCCACTTACGCCCGGCCCGGATGAATCCGTCGACAAGAGTTCCGGACGTCCCGCTTCAAGTAAAGGCCGAGGTAAGCCAGGCGGAGAGACTTGGTGTGTGGGCGGAGGTGTCGGGAAGTCATGGCCTAGCGAATCCACGGGAGGTGGTGGCTCCATTTCTACAACCGGCTACATACCCGCGGAGGAGTGGGACACCTCCAACCTGGAGTCGCTCTCGGACATGGGAGACGACGTGGCAATAGACGATTTGTTTGCCGAGAAGGGCTGGGACAAAGTACCGCTTGCTTCATCCCGCAGGATCAGAGATCCACCCATGTTAACAGGGGAAAGCACACCCCGGGTGGAGGCATCAGCGCCTGAAGAGAGGTCCCGTCCCCAGTCTGCTGCTACATCCCCGGTGCCATCTGTACCGAAGGCCGGAGAAAAGAGACTATTGCTGCGGGCCCCTATGCCCCGATCAGATGTGATCAAGGTCCCTCGCCACCCGGACTCAATAGTGTTGCCTGGCGAAGGGGACAAAGCTACCATGCCTCCTCTGGCAAGACTACAACGCCTATTTGGGCAGAAGGTTGCTGCGGAGTACGGATGGGAGTATCCATACTTATCGAAGGACTTACTCTATGAGGTGGAAGTGTGCCGGGAACGCTGGTACAATGACTTTGTGTGGACTCACATTCAGGTTCCTCACGCCCGCAGGTACTTGGCATGCTCTCCGAAGGCCTCCCAGCGATTCAAAGACTGCAAGGCAGAATGGATGTTGGGACGACACATCCATGCGGATAAAGTTTTGATCCGAAGAAAGGAAGGAGAAGATGTGGAGTATCATCTGGAAACCATGGATCAGCACTTGAAGCCACCTGTTTTTGCCGCATCCTCGTTTTTACTTGTAGGAGGGAGAAAGACTCCAGGGTTTTTTCCCAAAACTGCTGAACTTTCTGGAGCCCGTTGTTTGTGCCTTGAAGAAGGGCAGAACTGTTGCTGTTTGTTCTTCACTTCCCAGCAAGAGAGTACTGACTCTGGGGTAGATAGGGCCGAAAGAAAAGAAGAAAGTTCCACGGGTGCAGTTACCGCAATGCTGTCACCAGGTGGCAGTGTTGTGCAACGTTTAACCACTTCCCGCCCAGTCAATAGCGAATTGACGTCCGGGAAGTGGTTGCAATATCGATACTGGACATCATATGACGTCCTGCAGGATAATGCCTTGCGCGCGCCCGCGGGGGCGCGCAGCGCGGTGATCGGGGACGGCATGTGTCCCTCGGACACAGCGCTTCCCCGATCACGGTAAACAGCCAATTTCATTGGCTGTTTACCATGTGATCGGCTGTGTCAAAGTCACAGCCGATCACCTGTCAAAACAAACTCGGCGGCGCGCTCCGTGCGCGCCGCCACAGGCTTGCAGAGCGGGGATAGGGGAAGGCGAGTGTCCCTTGGACACAGCGCGTCCCCGATCAGAGTAAACAGCCAATGAATTGGCTGTTTACCACGTGACCGGCTGTGTCCAATCACAGCCGGTCACAAATGTAAACAAACTCCACAGGAGTTACTACCTGATCCCTGCTCTCTCCTCACACACCGATCTGTGAGGAGAGAGAAGAGATCAGTAAGTTAGCTCAGTGTAGTTTGTCTACATAAGTTTACAGTGCACAACACGCCCCCCCATAAAGAGGACCTGTCACACAGCCCAGCACATCAATCAGCCCAGCCAATCAGCCCATCTGTCAATCAGCCCATCTGTCAATCAGCCCATCTATCAATCAGCCCATCTGTCAATCAGCCCATCTGTCAATCAATCAGCCCATCTGTCAATCAATCAGCCCATCTGTCAATCAATCAGCCGATCTGTCAATCACCCCACCTGTCAATCAATCACCCCATCTGTCAATCAATCAACCCATCTGTCAATCAATCAGCCCATCTGTCAATCATCTGTCACAGGCCCACCTCCATCGGTACCGCCATTGGCACCGCCACACAGGCTACCAGTACCGCCATCGGTACCAGTACCACCACCAGTACCGCCACCAGGCCCAGCATCTATACTGCCACACAGGCCCGCTACCAGTATCACCACTAGTGCCGCCATCAGTACCACCACCCATACCACCGTCGGTAGTGCCACCACCACCTGTACCACCACCTGTACCGCCATCGGTACCATCACCACCCGTACCACCACCACCTGTACCGCCATCGGTACCACCACCACCTGTACCGCCATCGGTACCACCACCACCCATACCGCCATCGCTACCACCACCACCCGTACCGCCACCTGTACCGCCATCGGTACCGCCGCCACCACCACCACCCGTACCGCCATCGGTACCACCACCACCTGTACCGCCATTGGTATCACCACCACCCATACCGCCATCGGTACCACCACACAGGCCCACCACTAATACCTCCATCGGTACTACCACACAGACCGCCACCACCAGCAGTACCATTACACAGGCCCACCAATAAGCACTGCCATAATGTCCCAAAGGGTTTACACACCTGAGGAGGCATATGCCATTCTTGCCATGTCGGATGATGAGAGCAGCGGGGAGCTCCCATTATCCGATTCTGGTTCGGAATACGAGCCAGTGGAGGATAGTGGCTCAGAGTCCGAGTCCCCGGAGGAAACCGTCCCTCCCAAAAGAATGCGATCGGCACCAAGATCAGCACCAAGATCAGGAGAACTGCCCACCACCAGCAGCGCCATACCCCAGGAAGAGGAGCCCAGTACAAGCAATGGAAATGCACGCCCAACCCAAAGAATCCAGCCCCAATCCTACCTTCCCGATGCCCTGGCAAACCCCTTATGGTTGCCTGCCAACTCAGGATCCGCTATCATCCCCCCTTTCACCGCACAGCCAGGTGTGCAGCCCGACACTACAAATTTTTCTAAATTTGATTATTTTTGTTTATATTTCCCACAAGATTTGCTGCAGAATATAGTGGATCAAACGAATCTGTATGCATCCCAATTTATTGCTGCCAACCCCGATTCTTCCTACGCCCGCATGTTCCAGTGGCGGCGTCTAACATTGGAGGAATTAAAATTATTTTTGGGCCTTATGTTCAATATGGGGCTTACAAAAAAGAACGAAGTCCATTCATATTGGTCCAAACGCCCCATCCAACACATGCCCATATATTCCGCTGTCATGTCCAGGAAAAGATACGACATGATTATGCGCTTTCTCCACTTCAATGACAATTCACAGTGCCCTCCCCGAGATCATCCCAACTACGACAAATTGTACAAGATACGCCCCCTAATCAATGCCTTTTCCCAGCGATTTGAAGAAGTTTTCATCCCAGACCAAAAAATTTGTGTGGACGAGTCCCTCGTACATTTCACCGGCCGACTGCAGTTCAAGCAGTACATACCAAGCAAGAGAGCCAGGTATGGGTTAAAATTAAATAAATTATGTGATCGAGCCACTGGATACGTCTGCAAATTCAGGATCTACGAAGGCAAAGACTCCCAGCTCCAGCCCCGTGATTGCCCCACATATATTGGAACCAGTGGGAAAATTGTCTGGGAGTTGGCATACCCCCTGTTCGGAAAAGGTTACCATTTATATGTTGATAATTATTATACCAGCCTGCCCCTTTTTCGCCACCTTTACAGTAAACAAACCCCGGCCTGCGGTACCTTCAAAAAAAACCGGAAGGGATTCCCACAAAATTTATTGACAAAAAAATTGCGACCTGGAGAATCGGCATCCATGAGGAACGAGGAGGTGTTGGCCATGAAGTGGAGGGACAAGAAAGATGTCCACATCCTCTCTACAATCCACAATGACACCATGGTGGAGATCCCAAGAAGACGCGGCTCCATTGTAAAGCCTGAATGTGTCCACGACTACAATTTGTACATGGGGGGGGGGGTGGATTTAAACGACCAGATGCTACAGCCCTACTTATCAACCAGAAAGTCCCATTATTGGCACAAAAAAGTTGCGTTTCACCTGTTTCACATGGCCCTTTTTAATTCGTTTGTCTGCTACCAAAAAGCAACTCAAAATCACTGACTCCACTACCTCCAATATATCGAAGATATCATCGATGCCCTCATTTACCAACAAGATCCCGCCCCAGGAAGCATTCGCTCTGATAGTGTGAGTCGGCTTCACGAGCGACACTATCCCTTTAGCATCCCCCCCACAGAATCTGGAAGAAGACGCCAAAAGAAATGCCGTGTATGCAGCAGAGGAGGAGTAAGAAGAGACACCAGCTATTATTGTCCCGATTGTCCCTCCCAACCTGGCCTGTGCATCGGAAATTGCTTCAAAAATTATCATACATCCATTAGTTCCCCTTATTATTAACAGACTGCCATTTCCCTATTTGCCTGCTACCATGTTACTAACTACCTTCCATGTTAATTAACTGACCCTGGCCTGTTTACCGACGATGCCTCTGCCTGCCGATTTAAACCACGTTTCTGACTTCCACGTGTACCGACCTTGGCCTGTTAATCAACCATGTTTTTGCCTGCCACTTGGACTGATCTTTTGGCCATCTACTTTTAGTACACAGGGGTCTCACATATGTGAGGGGCTTCAGAATAGCGTTCTGAGTAGAGAAAACCAGTTTTTCGTTTTCTGTGCTCCAAGAACAGGGTCTGGTTGCCCGGAGGCTTCAAAGCGATTTGGGTGGGAGAAGCCTCTACCCCTGTCCCCCTGGCCCTAAGCTTGATGGTCCTTCCTGCTGCCTGGACCAATAATTTGGCTGTGCTGACCATATTACTGCCTGTAATGACCCATGACATTATGGACCATGTTTCTTCCTGCTGCTTGGACCAATACTTTGGCTGTGTTGACCATATATCTGCCTGCTGCCTCTACTGACTTTGGACAGCATTTCTGCCGGGACACCTCTGCCTGCTACCTGGACCTGTGCTTTGGCTGTGCTCTGGCTGTGCTGACAGTATCTCTGCCTGTGCGAACTATGGACAGTATTCCTGCCTGCTGCCTGGATGATTGCTTTTGCTGTCGCTGACCTCTTTCCTGCCTGCTGCCTGGACCGATGATCTCCTCTGTGGACCACTGCACTTCTAAAACCACAGGTAATCTTTTGTTATTTGGTATGTACCTGCTATGTGTTAGATATATGAAGGGCCTTCAAAAATGTGATCGGTAGTCAGAAAATGATATGTGCAATTAATGCTGCTAGAATGCCTGGAGGTGCTACTTGGATGTTGGGCCTCTGTATGTGGCCAGGCTGTGTAAAAGTCTCAAACATGTGGTATTGCCATACTCAGGAGGAGTAGCAGAATGCATTTTGGGGTGTAATTTTTGCTATGTACATATTATGTGTTAGAAATATCTTATAAATTGACAACTTTGTGTAAAAAAAATGCATTTTAATTTTTTCTCCACATTTTCCAAAACCTTCTGGAAAAAAATGAACCGTTAAAAAGACTCATAATGCCTCATAGATTATACGTTGGGGTGTGTGCTTTCAAAAATAGGGTCATTTTGTGGAAAATTCTATTGTCCTGGTGCTCCAGGGCCTTCAAAATTGTAATAGGTGGTTGAGAAAGGATATGTGCGATTTATGCTTGTAGAACGCCTGAAAGTGCTACTTCAATGTTGGGCCTCTGTATATGGCCAGGCTGTGTAAAAGTCTCACACATGTGGTATCGCTACATTACGTCAACGCGTTTCGCCCCTCCTCCAGGGCATCATCAAGGACAGGTGTCCTTGATGATGCCCTGGAGGAGGGGCAAAACGCGTTGACGTAATTTCCGGCCAATTCAGAATCAGTGACGCTACTTCCGGTTTCGGTGGAACGCACGCTGTGTACCCGGGAAACAACACTGACGCTCGTTTATCACTGCAGTCCTGTGAGTCTCTTTGCGAGCAGCGCCATGCTGTCTGTTTACTAGCGGTACTTCACATGTATGTTTTCCTTTTCTTTCCATATGGTCATTTAAATGTCTTTGCTGCTGGTACTATGGAGCCCATCTACATGAGATGAAGTCTGCCTGGACTTTAGTTGGTGAGATCTCTTATTATTTCCCTATCTGATGAGCGGGGCCATTAGAAGGAATTTTTCATCTAGGAACCAACAACTGATTTCTGGTGTGGAAACACTCAGTTTTCCAGGAGTGATATAACTGTTATTTAATGAACTCTAAGTTTGTTCACCATTGTTTTATACCATAATTGCTGATATGTCAGATAAGTTATTTATTTATAGATGTTTGTGCTACAAGCATTTGTGACACATTTTCTTTGCTCACTTACTTTTCTGCAAGCGCTGCAAATACCCAATATTTTTTCCTTTTTGAGGTGTTAGACCTCTTGTTGCAGCAGCTGCGGAGCTATCAATTTATATATCAACTATCACTGCACAGTCTATAAGCGCGGGTTTTAATTAATTTTTTATAAATACTCTGTATATGGCCAGGCTGTGTAAAAGTCTCACACATGTGGTATCGCTATACTCAGGAGGAGTAGCAGAATGCATTTTGGGGTGTCATTTTTGCTATGTATATGCTATGCGTTAGAAATATCTTATAAATGGACAACTTTGTGTAAAAAAAATGCATTTTCATTTTTTCTCCACATTTTCCAAAACCTTCTGGAAAAAAATGAACCGTTCAAAAGACTCATAATGCTTCATAGATTATACGTTGGGGTGTGTGCTTTCCAAAATGGGGTCATTTTGTGGAAAATTCCATTGTCCTGGTGCTCCAGGGCCTTCAAAAGTGTAATAGGTGGTTGAGAAAGGATATGTGCGATTTATGCTTGTAGAACGCCTGAAAGTGCTACTTCAATGTTGGGCCTCTGTATGTGGCCAGGCTGTGTAAAAGTCTCACACATGTGGTATCGCTACACTCATGAGGAGTAGCAGAATGTATTTTGGGGTGTAGTTGCAATTATGCATATGCTGTGTGAGCAGGGCCGGCCCTACCATGGGACCCGATGGGACCATGGTCCCAGGCGGCACTTTAAGAGGGGCGGCAACAGGGGCGCACTGCCTGAGGACAGGGCCGGATTCCCCACAAGGCCACAGAGGCCAGGCCTCGGGGCGGCAGTGAATGCAGGGGCGGCGCCGCGGCACCCCCCCCCCTCTTCCGCTGCAGAGGAGAGAGGAGGGGGGAGAGGTGAGATGTGTCAGGACTTTCGGTAGAAACCCCCCCCCCCTCCTCAATCCAATCCGCATGGCAGAGGAAGGGAGGGAAAGAGGTGAGATGTCTCTACACAGGCTGCTGGAACTCTGTTAACACAGGTCACGGCCGCCACTCACTTCCCGTTGTGCAGCCGTGCCTGTTGTCAGCTCCAGGGGGAGGGCTGCAGGACTGAGCTATGTCTCGTCTCACACATAGCTTAGCCTCAGAGCACACTGGCGCTGACATCCCTCTCTCTGCACAGACAGAGGAGAGATAGAGCTCTGATCCTCCTCCTTCTGAGTCTGCCCCACCCACACTCCCATGTGAGGGCACTGGGCAGGAAGTTTGAACCCAGAAAAGTGTCAGACAGCCAGCACCTCAGCCTCCATCCTGGTAAGCTCACCCTCTCTCCTGCCTCCCAGTGTATAAAAAGGGGTGCTCTGTGGACTTTGTTAAAGGGGAGGGGGGCAGGCTTTGGTGAGCAGAGACCCCCTTTACACCAGAGTCCACAGCATGCCCCCTTAAATCAAGTTTCCCAGAACACCCCTTAAATTAGGGTTCCCGTTTACATTAGAGTCCACAGAGCTCCCCCTTACAGTGTAAGTGGAAATTCTGTGCGGACTCTGATGTAAGGGGGGCCTCTGTGCGGACTCTGATGTAAGGGGGGCCTCTGTGCAGACTCTGATGTAAGGGGGGCCTCTCTGCAGACTCTAATGTAAGGGGGCCTCTGTGCGGACTCTGATGTAAGGGGGGGCTCTGTACAGACTCTGATGTAAGGGGGGCTCTGTGCAGACTCTGATGTAAGAGGGGCTCTGTGTGGACTCTGATGTAAGAGGGGGCCTCTGTGCGGACTCTGATGTAAGAGGGGGCCTCTGTGCGGACTCTGATGTAAGAGGGGGCCTCTGTGCGGACTCTGTTGTAAGGGGGGGGCTCTGTACGGACTCTGATGTAAGGGGGGTCTCTGTGCGGACTCTGATGTAAGAGGGACCTCTGTGCGGACTCTGATGTAAGGGGGACCTCTGTGCGGACTCTGATGTAAGGGGGACCTCTGTGCGGACTCTGATGTAAGGGGGGGCTCTGTGCGGACTCTGATGTAAGGGGGGGCTCTGTGCGGACTCTGATGTAAGGGGGGGCTCTGTGCGGACTCTGATGTAAGGGGGTCTCTGTGCGGACTCTGATGTAAGGGGGGGCTCTGTGCGGACTCTGATGTAAGGGGGGGCTCTGTGCGGACTCTGATGTAAGGGGACCTCTGTGCGGACTCTGATGTAAGGGGGACCTCTGTGCGGACTCTGATGTAAGGGGGACCTCTGTGCGGACTCTGATGTAAGGGGGACCTCTGTGCGGACTCTGATGTAAGGGGGACCTCTGTGCGGACTCTGATGTAAGGGGGACCTCTGTGCGGACTCTGATGTAAGGGGGGGCTCTGTGCGGACTCTGATGTAAGGGGGGGCTCTGTGCGGACTCTGATGTAAGGGGGGGCTCTGTGCGGACTCTGATGTAAGGGGGGGCTCTGTGCGGACTCTGATGTAAGGGGGGGCTCTGTGCGGACTCTGATGTAAGGGGGGGCTCTGTGCGGACTCTGATGTAAGGGGGGGCTCTGTGCGGACTCTGATGTAAGGGGGGCTCTGTGCGGACTCTGATGTAAGGGGGGCTCTGTGCGGACTCTGATGTAAGGGGGGGCTCTGTGCGGACTCTGATGTAATGTAAGGGGGGGCTCTGTGCAGACTCTGATGTAAGGGGGGCCTCTGTGCGGACTCTGATGTAAGGGGGGCTCTGATGTAATTTGGACCTTTGGCAGCAACCCAGCAACCCCCCCCCACTTCTCAATTCGAGGGGCAGAAGAGGAGGGGAGAGATGAGAGGAGAGGTCACTTGGACTTTTCCGGCCAGCACATCTCCCCCCCCCAGTTCTCAACCCGTCAACCCGCGGCATTGGGGCGGCAAAAGGGAGGACCCGGCCTTGGGGCGGCAAAGGGAATAAATCCGGGCCTGCCTGAGGACCTGGGTTTCCCTCCATCTAGTGTGCATTGTCAATGTCATACTGTACTGCATCGCCGGCGCCGCTGTCACTGGCCGCAGTGGCAAGACGCACTTCAAGGGTCTCTCCAGCGGCCCCTGCTTCACTGCCCAAACTGGTTGCTAGCTGCGGCCCGCTTTGTGTCTAGCAACCAGTGACGTAAGGAGAGAGAGGCCCATCATTCATTGCAGAGAGTATTTCACTTCCTCCTCCTCCGCTAGCTCCACCCACCTCCTCCCTGTATGTAACAGCATGAGATCGGAGCGGCTGTGTGTGTGGAGAGAGAGCAGCTGCGGGCTCTTCTCCCCCCTCCTTCTCCTCCTCATGCTGCTGTTCCTAGGACAGCCACCGCTATGTTTCTTCCCCCTTTTCCTCCCATTGGCCAGGGAAAAAAACTAAAAGGAGAAAAGAGGATTATGGGATATGTAGTGCAAATGGCTGGCCCATTGCAATTCTAGGGGGGAAACTGCAGCCCCCAGCATGCCCATCTGAAGGGAAGGGAGAGAGAGCCAGGCTGAGTGACAGGCTGCATCTGGTGACAGGCATCAGTGACAAGTGACAGGCTGCATCTGGTGACAGGCATCGGTGACAAGTGACAGGCTGCATCTGGTGACAGGCATCGGTGACAAGTGACAGGCTGCATCTGGTGACAGGCATTGGTAACAAGTGACAGGCTGCATCTGGTGACAGGCATTGGTGACAAGTGACAGGCTGCATCTGGTGACAGGCATTGGTGACAAGTGACAGGCTGCATCTGGTGACAGGCATTGGTGACAAGTGACAGGCTGCATCTGGTGACAGGCATTGGTGACAAGTGACAGGCTGCATCTGGTGACAGGCATTGGTAACAAGTGACAGGCTGCATGTTGTGGCAGGCTATGGGTGGCAAGTGGCACAGCTGCATCTGGTGGCAGGCAACGGTGGCAAGCAATAAGCTACATCTGGTGGCAAGCAATGGTGGCAAATGACAAGCTCAGGGTTCCCACTGATTCTGCATTATGGTGAGTTAAACTATTTCATTATATATTACAATGTAGTAATAGAAATAATGTGATTTGATCATCCTGACACCATATCAATCATAATGTTAGGATGATTTAAGTGCTAACACCAGCCATTCGCCCGACAAATCACCCGCTGCCAAATTCCCTGTCAGCGAGACTACACCCCCCCCCCCCTCATCTTTTTTTGGGAAGGAAGGGCGGTATCCCTGAATGGCAGTTTGGAAATGTGGTCAATGCAGCGCTGTTGTTGCGGCATGTTGCATCACTGAGCTGGGATCAGAGCGTAGCTGGTCGGTGGAAGTGGAGAGAAAGGGGGGAGCTTTCGTGGTGCTACACAATACTCTTTGCAGGAAGGAGCTAGGGTGACCACATTTTTAAACTACTATTCACGGACACCCCCCCTTCCCAAACATCAGCTTGTTCTGTAACGAATCACAGCACAGTGATTGGACACAAGAGGTGGGATTTATGATTTCTCCAATCACATGCAGGGGGCGGGGATTGTGCTCCTCCAGGCATTCCCGGCCAGGACAAGTACTGTCAGTGAGTAAAGAGGTGATGTGGCGGCCTTTTTTGGGGGCATCAGATTGGCCTAGGGGGGTGGCTGTGTCAGTTTCATTCCGGGACACTGTATTGTCCTGGAATGAATGTGCCCGGGACAGACCTGCAAAATGCGTGGTCACCCTAGAAGGGGCATGTCTCTTTGCTGAATATATGGGATGTCTCTTGCTGAATATATTGGGCTGTCTCTTTGCTTTATGGAAACGTCTCTTTGCTGGATGGGCATAGGATTTTTTTTGGGGGGGGCAGCATTTCATTCTTGGGCCCAGGCAGCACAATGTCTTTGGCCAGCCCTGTGTGTGAGAGAAAAAAACTGTTAATATGACCAGTTTGTGTAAAAAAAAAATAAAAAAAAAATTAAATTTTCCCAAGAATTGTGGGAAAAAAATACAACTTCAAAAAACTCACCACGCCTCTTAGTAAATACCTTGGACTGTCTACTTTCCAAAAAGGGGTAATTTTGGGGTATTTGTACTTTCCTCGCTTGTTAGTGTCTCAAGAAATGAGATATCCCTTCAGTACATCAGGCGTGATCAGATGTGATAAATTTTCAGTGATTGCCACCATAGTTTGTAGACTCTATAACTTTCACAAAGACCAAATAATATACACTAATTTGGGTTCATTTTACCAAAGATATGTAGCAGTATACATTTTGGCACAAATTTATGAAGAAAAATTACTTATTTGCAAAATTTTACAATAGAAACTAAAAAAAAGTGTTTTTTTTTTTAAAAAATTGCTGTTTTTTTGCTTATATCGCAAAAAATAAAAAACCCAGTGGCGATTAAATACCACCAAAAGAAAGCTCTATTTGTGAGAAGAAAATGATAAAAATTTTGTTTGGATACAGTGTAGCATGACTAAGTAATTGTCATTCAAAGTGTGAGAGTACTGAAAGCTGAAAATTGGTCTGGGCGGGAAGGTGCATAAGTGCATGGTATTGAAGTGGTTAAACACTTATCATACACTCACTCTGGAGAAAAAGGATTTCTTCTTGGAGAAGTTTCTTTTCCACTACACAAATACAGGTGTCAGGGTTATAGGTGTTAACCCTCTTTCTCTTTTCCCTCTGCAGGAGAACATCCCGTCAAGTCCACTGAGATGGGGTGGGTCTTAGTCAGGATGGGTGGGAAAAGTTAAATGTGATTCTAAGTTATGTGTTAAAATAGTTGTTTCTTGTTTGTCTTATTTCCCTTTCTTTACAGGGCTCAGACACAATGTTTTAGTAGGATAGTTTTACAAAGTTTTATATTTTTGTATTTCTAATTGTTTGTCTGTTTCTGGACCGAATCATGTCAGCTGTTTAGGGCATGGTTTACTCCAGACACTGGGGACCAGTGTCAAAGGACCGAGGGGAGAGTGTAGCGGGTATGTACTTTCCCGGGTGTAATTTTGAATTTGGCAGAGACATCAGTGATGTGTAATTCCCTGCAGCCCAGTGGGTGGCGCTGTTGCCCTGGGCTGGGGTTGAATCATTGCTGTGTGCTGTGCCTCCTTTTTGTCCTCCCTCGGCAGCGGTATGGTGGGGCGGGGAACCCACCGTGCTTGCTGGGAGAGGGTATAAAGGGGGCCGGCCATCTTTGTCACGGGGTTAACCTCCCAGGCACCTTCAGCTTGCGGACGGTGGGTCGTGTCACTCCTCTGGGTGGCTTAGGCCTAGAGGACAGCGGAGGTCGAGTTCCATCCCAGGCACCTTTAGCCTGGGGTGAGGTACTTGGATGAAGGTCCGGAGCTCAGTGCCCAACACTGGGTTCCGCAAGGGAAGGAGATCCTAGGGTACCCAGGGATTGGGTACCCGAATCCGGTAGGCGCAATGGACCGGGGGGAGCTCCTCAGTTGAAGACCCGGTGCAGCATATTGCCGGTGACAAGTGAGTCTCTCGTCGGAGACGGCCTGGAAGGAAATCTACCCTCGTGCGGAGACCAGGACACACTTCTAGGAAGGGAAGTGGCAGCTTACATTGTGTCTGGGCCTGTTCGCATTCCACACCTCCTTTTCTGTTCTGTTCTATCAAGGGAGTTCAACTGTTTGTGTTCAGACAAGGAGAATAAAGGAGTGTTGAACTTTAATGGTGTGGAGCTCATTTTCTGACAGACATGGTTCACGGTGACTCTTGGAGGGAGGATCCAGGTGCACAGCACTGACCCGAAGGTAATACAGAACTGTTGCTTATACCGCACTAACATCTGTGGTGGAAGCTAGGCGTAGTGTCCCCGCTCCCTCCCCTCTAAGATACCCCTAGACAAGAGAAAGACGAGACAAAGAGGGGAGTGTGAGGAGCAGCCGCTACACACGGATGAATGCTGATACAGCTATGGCCAGTAGACATGTGCAGAACGAAAAAATTTGTTTAGTTTAATTTCGTTTCGATTTGTTATTTACATTCATTTGTTTTAGTTAAATTTGTTTAATTCGTTTTCGGGAATTCGTTTTGTGTATTGGAATCAATTGAAAATTTCCGAATTCGAATAGTTTTCAAATTTGAATTCGAAAAGTTTTCAAATTCGAAAAGTTTTCAAATTCGAAAAGCTTTCAAATTCGTTTTTTTTTTTTATCGAATTCGAATAGTTTTCAGTTTGTTTTCCAATTTCCAAAAATAATAAAATAGAAAAGAAGATAAAGGAATAGAATAGGAAAAAATTTATAGAAAAGAATATAACAGAAAAGAAAAGAATATAATATAATAGAGTAAAACAGAACAAAATAGAATAAAAAATAAAAGAACAGAATAGAATATAAATGAATAGAATACAGAAGAATAGAATTTGAAAAACAATAGACTAGAAAGAATATAACCATCTTCCTATTCTAATCTATTCTTTTCTATTCTATTCAAACTTGAATTGATTCTATTTGAATTTTGGGAAATGGTTTTATTTTTTTTATTCTATTTTATTCTGTTGTTTTTTAATTCTATTCTCTTCTATTCCATTATAGTCTATTCTGTTCTTTTTTATTCTATTAATGTCTATTCTTTTCTATTATTTCGGATTAGTTTAAATTCAGTACTATTGTAATACGAAAATTCGGATACATTTGAATTTCCAAAAACTGAAAATTCGTACCATCTTCAATTCGGAACGAAACAAACTGCACATGTCTAATGGGCAGCTGTATGTCCCACCTACGGCTCCCCAGGGGAAAAAAAATATGCTTTTTATGCCTAAGAATCTCGGTGTCCATGAGACCTTAAAGTGTAAGCTTACCTTTTCACAATAAATGAAAGGTGAACTAACACCATGCACTTTCCCCAAACCCCCCTGCGCTTACCTCCATGGATGATTAGCTTTCACTGTCTATGCAGCCAGTGCAGCAGTCTGGGGATTTAAAAACTGCAGACTTATTCCAGGGTGGATCCGAGTGATTCTGATTGGTCAGCACTGGCTACTGATCTACCCTGGAATAAGACCGCAGCTTTCAAATCCCTGGACTGCTGCGCTATGTGGGCAGTGTGAACCATAAACCAGATGGAGACGTGAAAAAACTGTTTAAATCACACTTTAAATGAACTGGCAAAAATAGCACAATTCAGGAACAAAGTCAAAAAACAGAAGCCAGTGTGTGCATGCCAGAGCAGGTAATCAGATGAGCCGGGGCCAGGAAACTAGAAGTTAGCATAATGAAGAGCAAAAATCAGGAACAGGAATCGGAAGGGAAGTCAGCCAGGCCAAGTCATACACAGGAGCACAGGAAGGAAGCACTTAGAGCAGGGTTTCTCAACTCCAGTCCTCAAGGCGCCCCAACAGGTCATGTTTTCAGGCTTTCCATTATTTTGCACAGGGGATGTAATCAGTTTCACTGCCTTAGTAATTACCACAGCTGTTTCATCTGAGGGAAATCCTGAAAACATGACCTGTTGGTGCGCCTTGAGGACTGGAGTTGAGAAACACTGACTTAGAGATCATAGACCACGCAAGGGCAAGGAGGAAATGAGCTAAACTGCTTAAAGCGGAGTTCCGCCTTGGGGAAAAAAAATTAAATTTAGCAGCTTCAAATACTGTACAAATATTTTTCTATATGGACACTTACCTATTCAGGGAGCCCGCAATGTCAGCACCCCAGTTGATCTAATTGACTGTCAGGTGCAGCCGCCGCCATTCCAGGTAAGGGAACCCGGCAATGAAGCCTTCCGGCTTCACGCCCGGTTCCCTACTGCACATGCGTGAAGCACGCTGCACTTTCTGATTGGCCCAGCAGGGGAGGAAGGAGGAGGGGGCCGAACTTCCAGGAGACCGGACCTTGGCCTGGTCTCCCAGAAGTGGGAAAGGGGACCTGTCAAAAACAGGTGAATTTACACTTTAAGCAGATGTGTGATTTTTTTCACACTCATTTTCCTTTCTTTTGGCCTATTAACTACTTAACGACCGCTCACTGTATATATACGTCGGCAGAATGGCACGGACAGGCACAATCACGTACCTGTACGTGCCTGCCTTCGTATGGGTGGGGGTTCCGATCGGACCCCCCTCCGGTACAGTGAGCGGCCGGGATCGCTTCGGGAGCGATCCGTGATGAGGGGGCCGCCATTCGATTCTGGCCACCCCCTTGCGATCGCTCCCAGCGAATCAAATGCTTCCTCTGCCTGTGTAGTGTTTACACAGGCAGGAGGAAGTGATGTCATCTCTCATGCGGCGCTCACATATACCGAGCGCCGCATGAGAGAAGACACAGAGGTTAGTGCACATAACAGCACACTCACACCACACACATAGGCACACGATCGCCCCCCCAGATCACCCCCCAGCCCCCAGTCACAGTGTCACTGATTGCAGTGACCATTTATTTACTGATCACTGCAATCAGTGACTGTAAAAGTGTCAGGGCAGAGTGTTTTAGGTCCAGTGTAGCCCCCTAACCCCCCTAATAAAGGTTTAACCCCTTGATCATCCCCCAGGTAACCCTTTCACCCCCTAGCACTGCTGTCACTAAGCGATCGTTTTTTCTGATCGCTGTCTTAGTGTCGGTGATGCCGATAGGTAGCCAGTTATTTTTTTTAGGTTTGCCGCAGGTTTTTATAGCGTCAGGTACCCCCATATATTACCTAATAAAGGTTTAACCCCTTGATTGCCCCCCAGGTAACCCTTTCACCCCCTTTTGCCAGTGTCACTAAGCAATCGTTTTTCTGATTGCTGTCTTAGTGTCGGTGATGCCGATAGGTAGCCAGTTATTTTTTTTAGGTTTGCCGCAGGTTTTTATAGCGTCAGGTACCCCCATATATTACTTAATAAAGGTTTAACCCCTTGATCGCCCCCCAGGTAACCCTTTCACCCCCTTTTGCCAGTGTCACTAAGCGATCGTTTTTCTGATCGCTGTATTAGTTATGCTGGTGCCGATAGGTAGCCAGTTATTTTTCTTAGGTTCGCCGCAGGTTTTTATAGCGTCAGGTACCCCCATATATTATCTAATAAAGGTTTTAACCCCCTAATTGCCCCTAGTTAACCCTTTCACCAGTGATCACCGTATAAGTGTTACTGGTGACACTGGTTAGCCAGTTAGTTATTTTGTTATTTAGGTTCCCCGTCAGGTTTTTATATAGCGTCAGGTACCCCCATATATTACCTAATAAAGGTTTAACCCCCTGATTGCCCCTAGTTAACCCTTTCACCAGTGATCACCATATAAGTGTTACGGGTGACGCTGGTTAGTTCGTTTGCTTTTTATAGTGTCAGGGCACCCGCCGTATATAACCCAATAAAGGTTTAACCCCCTGATCGCCCGGCGGGTGATATCAATTAGGTTTTAGTGTCAGAGAGGGTCTGCGTTGCCCCAGGCAGCGTCAGGTTAGTGCCAGTAACGCTAACACCCACGCGTGAAGCATACACCTCCCTTAGTGGTATAGTATCTGAACAGATCATTATCTGATCTGATCAGATCTATACTAGCGTCCCCAGCAGTTTAGGGTTCCCAAAAACGCAGTGTTAGCGGGATTAGCCCAGATACCTGCTAGCACCTGCGTTTTGCCCCTCCGTCCAGCCCAGGCCACCCAAGTGCAGTATCGATCGATCACTGTCACTTACAAAACACAACACACATAACTGCAGCGTTCGCAGAGACAGGCCTGATCCCTGCGACTCCAGTGCTGTAGGAGGTGATTTCACCACCACAGTTAAAAAAAAAGAGCATATATGCTGAAGCATGGGGGCAGCAGGGGCGGAGGAGCGATTTTGCTCCTAATGCCGCGTACATACGGTCAAAATTACGACGGAGGCATGCCCGTGGAAAAGTCAGACCATGTGTGTGCGGCATAACTTTTGCGGGAGGATGCCCCCATGCTTCGGCATATATAAATGGTGCATGTATGCCCATCATTAGAAGTGGGTGAATGAAGGGAGGTATTCTAATGGTGGGCATACCCACCGATCTCTTTTTTTCGTTCAGCCAACAGGCTGCATGAAAAAAAAGATTACAATACATGTCCAACAATGACCAGCAACGTACTAGTATGTTGCTGGACTTTGGTTATACCAGATTGATGCCTGCGGGTTTAGGTATCATCTTGGTATCATTCTTTTCAGCCAGCGGCCGACTTTCATGTAAAAGCAATCCTAGCAGCTAATTAGCCTCTGGACTGCTTTTACAAGCAGTGGGAGGGAATGCCCCCCCCCCCAGGATATAAAAAGCGCCATTGGGAAAGCATTTTATCACACCGATCTTGGTGTGGTCAGATGCTTGAGGGCAGAGGAAAGATCTAGGGTCCAATAGACCCCAGTTTTTTCAAAAAAAGAGTACCTGTCACTACCTATTGCTATCATAGGGGATATTTACATTCCCTGAGATAACAATAAAAATGATAAAAAGAAAAAATATGGAAAGAACAGTTTAAAAATAAAATAAAAAAGCAAAATTAATAATAAAAAAAAAAAGCACCCCTGCTCTTGCGCAATGGCGAACGCAAGCGTCGGTCTGGCGTCATATGTAAACAGCAATTGCATCATGCATGTGAGGTATCACCGCGAAGGTCAGATTGAGGGCAGTCATTTTAGCAGTAGACCTCCTCTGTAAATCTAACGTGGTACCCTGTAAAGGCTTTTAAAGGCTTTTAAAAATGTATGTAGTTTGTCGCCACTGCGCGTTTGTGCGAAAGTTTAAAGCATGTCGTGTTTGGTAACTATGTACTCGGCCTAAGATCATCTTTTTTATTTCATCAAACATTTGGACAATATAGTGTGTTTTAGTGCATTAAAATTAAAAAAAGTGTATTTTTTCCCAAAAAAATGCGTTTGAAAAATCGTTGCGCAAATACTGTGTGGGGAAAAAAAATGCAACACCCACCATTTTAATCTGTAGGGTCTTTGCTTTAAAAAATATATATAATGTTTGGGGGTTTAACATAATTTTCTTGCAAAAAAAATAATATGTTTTCATGTAAACAAAAAGTGTCAGAAAGGGCTTTGTCTTCAAGTGGTTAGAAAAGTGGATGTAAGCTTCCTAATGTTGTGTATAAAATGTCAGGACAGTTCAAAACACCCCCAAATGACCCTACTTTGGAAAGCAGACACCCCAAGCTATATACTGAGAGGCATGTGGAGTCCATGGAATATTTTATATGTTGACACAAGTTGCGGAAAAAAGACAATTTTTTTTTTTTTTTTTTGCACAAAGTTGTCACTAAATGATATATTGCTCAAACATGCCATGGGCATATGTGGAATTACACCCCAAAATACATTCTGTTGCTTCTCCTGAGTACGGGGATACCACATGTGTGAGACTTTTTGGGACCCTAGCCGCGTACGGGACCCCAAAATCCAAGCACCACCTTCAGGCTTTCTAATGCCCCGTACACACGATCGTTTTTAATGTCATTTTTTAAACCAACGTTTTTCTCCTCGTTTTTTTTCATGTTTCCTCTCAAGCCTGCCTTGCGTACACACTATCATTAAAAAAAACGATCAAGCAAAGCGCAGTGACGTTCAACACGTACGACGGCACTATAAAGGGGAAGTTCCGTTCGAATGGCGCCACCCTTCATGTTAGTAAAGTTTGTTGAGCGACGATTCGTGCTTTTCAGTCCGTTACTGTGTAATGAATGTGCTATCTCCATTACGAACGCTAGTTTTACGAGCGCTCCCGTCTCATACTTGATTATGAGCATGCGCGTTTTTTTTCACGTCGTGAAAGCATACACACTATCGTTTTTCACGTCGTTAAAAAAAACGACATGAAAAACGACATGAAAAAAGAGAGCATGTCCGGAATTTTTAATGGCCGTTTTTCACGTCGTTAAAAATGCTCTGGAGCCTACACACGATCATTTTTAATGGCCATTTTTTAAAATGGCATTTTTAACGGCATGAAAAACGATCGTGTGTATGGGGCATAAGGGTATAAATTTTTGATTTCACTCCTCACTGCCTATCACAGTTTCGGAGGTCATGGAATGCCCAGATGGCACAAACCCCCCCCCAAATGACCCCATTTTGGAAAGTAGACACCCCAAGCTATTTGCTGAGAGGTATGGTGAGTATTTTGCAGATCTCGCTTTTTGTCACAAAGTTTTGAAAATTGAAAAAAAAAAAAAAATCTTTTATTTCTTTATTTTCAAAAACAAATGAGAGCTGTAAAATACTCACCATGCCTCTCAGCAAATAGCTTGGGGTGTCTACTTTCCAAAATGGGGTCATTTGGGGGGGGGGTTTGTGCTATTTTGGCATTTTATGGCCTTCGAAACTGTGATAGGTAGTGAGGAATAAAATCAAAAATTTGTGCTCTTAGAAATCCTAAAGGTGGTGCTTGGTTTTCGGGGTCCCGTACGCAGCTAGGCTCCTAAAAAGTCCCACACATGTGGTATCCCCGTACTCAGGAGAAGCAGCCAAATGTATTTTGGGGTGCAATTCCACATATAACCATGGCATGTGTGAGCAATATATCATTTAGTGACAACTTTTTGTAATTTTTTATTTTTTTTTGTCATTATTCAATCACTTGGGACAAAAAAAAAAAATTCAATGGGCTCAACATGCCTCTCAGCAATTTCCTTGGGGTGTCTACTTTCTAAAATGGGGTCATTTGGGGGGGTTTTGTACTATTTTGGCATTTTATGGCCTTCGAAACTGTGATAGGTAGTGAGGAGTGAAATCAAAAATTTGCGCCCTTAGAAATCCTGAAGGCAGTGCTTGGTTTTCGGGGGCCCGTACGCGGCTAGGCTCCCAAAAAGTCCCACACATGTGGTATCCCCGTACTCAGGAGAAGCAGCAAAATGTATTTTGAGGTGCAACCACATATAACCATGGCATGTGTGAGCAATATATCATTTAGTGACAACTTTTTGTAATTTTTTTTTTTTGTCAATATTCAATCACTTGGGACACAAAAAAAAAAAATTCAATGGGCTCAACATGCCTCTCAGCAATTTCCTTGGGGTGTTTCCAAAATGGGGTCATTTGGGGGGGTTTTGTACTGCCCTGCCATTTTAGCACCTCAAGAAATGAGATAGGCAGTCATAAATTAAAAGCTGTGTAAATTCCAGAAAATGTACCCTAGTTTGTAGACGCTATAACTTTTGCGCAAACCAAAAAATATACGCTTATTGACATTTTTTTTACTAAAGACATGTGGCTGAATACATTTTGGCTTAAATGTATGACTAAAATTGAGTTTATTCGATTTTTCTTATAACAAAAAGTAGAAAATATCATTTTTTTTCAAAATTTTCAGTCTTTTTCCGTTTATATTGCAAAAAAAAAAAAATCGCAGAGGCAATCAAATACCATTAAAAGAAAGCTCTATTTGTGGGAAGAAAAGGACGCAAATTTCGTTTGGGTACAACATTGCGTGTCCGCACAATTTCCAGTTAAAGCAGCGCAGTGGCAAATTGTAAAATCACCTCTGGTCATTATGGTCCGTATTGGTCTGGGGCTTAAGTGGTTAAAATAATAAACAAAATAATTTAAAGGTTGGATAACCGGTTCAGTGCAGTATAACTACAAAACTGGTGGGACTTTAAAGGCAACCAATGAGAAACAGATATATATATATATATATATATATATATATAAATATATATATATATATAAATTAAATATAGATTGAAGTTTTATTATGAGAATAGTTAAAAAGTCGGTGCATACATCACCAATAAAATCATTGATATAAGAACAAATATGCAATGACTGTAATCGATTCTCTAAAGTGGTCCTAGAAGCCCAATGTGTTTTGGGACCGATGGCATCCCTTCATCAGGGGAATTAATATATAAGGATCACAGTTTTCTATAAGAAAACACATTAAGCATAACATGTAACAGAGCAGTGTATACTTTATCATGGTACATCACCGGAATGGAATCAGATATTGGAATGGCATACTAATAGAGACAGTCGGTGAGGAAATCAGCTGTGTTGTATCAACAGGAGTCACAGTATCAGGGGAGAAAGGGGCAATCCTGGGGTGAACGCTGGGCCCCCTCTGTTCAATGCAAATATCCCCAAATGATGGCAGCTGTGACAAAGTTGTGCCAATAATAATGACTTTAGCAGATATAGAAATCTGTGGAAGGTAAGACAGAAATGGGGGGAAAGAAGAAAGAGAGGGGAGACATGAATAATCCTTCTGATTTTTGTTTTGGATCCATACCAGGGATGTTGGCAACACTATGTGGCTTACTTGGGTGGTCATATGCTTTCCCAGTGTAGTATAACAGCTTTGTTATGTAAATACTGCATTTTTATAGAGGTATATACATTAAACCAGGAAGATGGAAAACTGCAGAGGAAAGGGGGGCTAAGGGAAAAAGAAAGATAGTCCCTTAAAGTTGTTCTAAACCCTTACATATACCCAGTGAAGTGACTGACCTCAGGTGATACTGTTGTGGAATTATAGCTTGTGTACAGAGCACACAGCCTATATTTCCTGTGCTAAACATGCACACACTTTAGATTAATCTTTTTGCAATAATGCTATCTTTAAGTTTGCTAAGTTCCACTCACCGTTCATTCATCCCATCATTCATTCCAAGAAGCAAGCCTCACACAGGTCTTATCATCAGGCCATCCCAGAGCAGACTGTTCCTGGGAGCTGTGTGTCTCTCTCTTTTATTAAAATCCCCACAGGATTAAAATCCCAACAGGAAGTGATGTCACAGCATTTGATCCTCACTAAAGAAGTTACCAACAGGAAGTGAGGTCACAGCATGTGACCTTCACACAGGGAAAATGACAATACAAGGACATCCCTTCCAACAGGGAATGCAGTACGTGAAATATAGCTTAAAGGATTCAATACAATAATACATACAGTGAATACAATAACGCATGATGGCTAACGTCTTATGGGTGTCTCCGGGCAGGGAAAGCGCGCATGCTCCCAGCAAACAAAGCCGTCTTGCTTTAAAACATGGACGTTCTCCCTGACTATGAAACGATCATAAGCTCTCATATTACCGCTGATAAGAATCCTTATTTTGCGCTATTCCAGAGAACAACGCATATTCAGATTATACTATTATTGCATGGGGGAGGGAGGCTATCTGCAGACGCGCGCTACGAATCCCAATCAATGTTGATCAGACACAGCAGAGACAAGAGCATGCATCTGCCTATAACCAATGATGTCGTTGCAGAGCGAGCATATCCCCTCCTCAACGATCGTCCGTGCTAATGCACAGAGGGCCCCCGTCGGTGGACATATCCGCACCCTGCAACCATCACACTCCAACCTCAAGATGTTTTCCCCTATCAGACGGGATTCAACCAGCCTCAGACTGCCCCAATCAGCTCTTTAGAGCGGGTTGCGGAAGTACTAACACTGGGTGACACTTTGACAATACATATTAAATACATCTTCATAAAAATCTCCACAATACACAGAGATTAAACAAATCCTCCTACATAAGTTCTACCTGTTTATCTGCAGTCTTCTCGTTCAAAGTTCAGAAATTTTGAAGCTTGTCTGAGCGTTCAGAAAAAAGGGAGCGGGAGCTGAAGTTACACTCTGCAGCATTCAGGGAGGAGAGCTGATTGGAGAGAAGGGACACACCCCACTCTTCACACAGCACACAGGAACAAGATTGAGACTGTCAATCATCTGGAGCTTTTTTTCTCTTGGCGTCAGGAAAACATGTGTAGCAAGGTGTCACTTTTGCACGTAGCTTATGGACTACAGTTTGTGCCTATAAGAACTTAACTCTTTTAATTGTCCGTTTGTATCATACTGCTGCAATTTGTTTGGTTCAGCTATGATAGGAACAGTGCATGATGGACCTTGTGGTGTGGAGAGATAGAGACTCTATTGCTATGGGTCAGAAATAGACTACAATGCCCACAACGCCACTGTGCTGCGAAGGAGCGCGGCGCTACGCACTGCCTGCTGGGAGGACTTATTTAAGACAAGGCGGGGCTTGTGTTCATTCTCTTGGGACGCCATCTTGCAAGAAGCAAGAGGCCTTCAGCGAGGGTGCTTAGGCCGGGGAAGCCTGGGCCTAAAGTGACGGAGGCCAGACCGCCTGTCGGAGGGATCCCCGCCACAGCCTTGCTGATCGGACCAAGGAGAGGGACATCTCCACACTACTGAGCATCCAGAGTCATCCACCCACCGACGCCCAGTGGGCGGCTAAGCGAAGGACCAGGGACCACGACTCGTCCGGAGGCTGAGAACCAAGAGGGCCCAGTCGGAGGATACCAGCGAGGCGAGACCTCACGTAGTGAGAAGGCACCTGCCCACCAACATAACTAACTGTGTCGCAGGAAGGTGACTTACATACTTTTACTTACGCTTGCTGGCAACTGCGGTGCCGCAAGCAGAGATACGCTACATTCAGGAGTGAGTTAGCGTTTTGGGAAGGATCAGCATTCCATTTGCCCTTTTCACCACACATGTTAAATGTTAATCTTTTTTCACCTTTTCTTTGGATTACAAATACTCAAGTGCACCAATAAAGGCTAGCGAAGATTACTGGAGACTTTTTGGGATCAATTATCAGTTCAGTTCACTGACTAGGTTGATACAGCAGGACATGTACCAGTAAAGCTGCCCACTAGGGGGAGTCAGATAGCTTGTTGAATTTGCACATGTAAATCAACCGTTTGCATTTATCTTACTGTCATTGTGCTGTTTTAGTGAGCTGGGTTGGACTTGGTGGAGAGGTACCCCACTGTAGAGGCTATTGCAGTGGGAGATTCCTCCACCGTGCACTTCTCCAGGTCTGACCCTAAGTAGAATAGATTCGGGTCTCTTGGTTCATAAATGAAACCTTTGAACTGTTGTGCATATGTATGTCAGTAGACTCTCACAGGGATCTGTCTGAGTCAAATGTCTCATGTTAATCTTTATTTCTTTACCAAGTAAACATATTACCACTTGGTTGAACTACATCTTGTGTGGGACTCTGTCTTTTGCAGCTGTGTGGCAGGCTAACCACAACAAGGTAACAATATTTTAATTACAGGTATTGTTGTGTGATATCATTGTGGTCCTCTATAGCCTTTAGGGGTCCACAATCACATTATTGATATTATTGTCCAGTTGTGCCAAGGGGAAATCGAGCCATATCATTACAGGGGGTTGATAGGCAGAGTACAGGCCCAAACTAAAACCAGCAGCTCCTGCGGGGGTAGTGCTACACGTGGGGGCTCGTCCGGGATTCCTGTGACTCTGCAACCTAAACCCCCCCCTAGACAGAACCTCTACAGGCACCAACAATGGATTCTGCCGCTGCTATAGCGTGGTGCAAGGACAAAAATGCCCACTCAGAGCTCAGCATAGTGCTTGAAATTCCAGGAGAGTCCTAGGGTGAAGAACAGTTAAGTCAAGCCATGAAGGCATTGTCTCCAGACAAGAAAGCATGAGTGATTGCTGTAAAAACAGACACAGGGACACCACATACGTATGCATTGATTGAGTGAAACAGGAAATTCCCGAACACTTCAAGGGTCCAAGTGTAAAGTTGGCCAACAAGGGGGAACTTAATGTGATACACCCAGAGGCACCCAAAGAAGGTCCTTCCTCATCCAGTCAAGCTGACTCTAGCCAACCAGAGGTTTCTGCCAAGTCACCTCTGGCCACCATAGGGCCCGAACTCTGTGCTGTCCTTGGGGAATTTGTCAAAAAGTGTCAAAAGGATACCCAAGCATTCTCAGCTGCAGGCTACAGGAAGCTCAGAGTCTTCTCAGGAAGGCAGCTGGTACCTTCATCGCAAGACAGTTTTGAAGAATGGCTGGACCAGGCTACCCAGGCCCTGGATGAATGGGACATACTGGAACCTCAAAAAAAACAAAGGATCACGGAGAGTCTGAAGGGACCTGCCCTGGAAGCCATTCGCAACTTGAAGCTTAGCAAGAAGGACTGTACTGCCCAAGACTACCTGAGTATCTTACAGGATGTGTTCGGCCGCACTGAGAAAGCCGCCGACCTCATCTACCAGATGGAACACTCTTATCAGAGAGAGGGAGAGAAATTGTCAGAATACATGAGGCGCCTGGACAAGATCATACATCAGATCCTGTTGAAAAAGGGGTTAGACCCTCGGGATGTGGACAAGACCCGAGCTAAACAAGTTTTGAGAGGCCTCAACCTTTAGACCCCATTACCCTCCTGTTGAGGACCCGGCAAGATGGTGGTATCTTGAAATATTGGATTGTCAGGGAGGAAGAAGTCATGTTGGATAGCAAGAAGAAGAGTCAGAAACCTGAATCTGCTGCAGGAGTCAGAGTGATCAATGCTGATGATGGTGACCCCCAGGTTGAACTTCTAAAGACTCAAGTATCTCAACTAATAGAAATGATGTCCATACTGACCAATCAGCCAGCTGTTCTGACCAGTGGAAACTCTCCAGAAGAGCGCAATAAGTCTCTCTGCTCTAATGCTGCCCAAGTACAGAGACCAAGGAAACAGATGACCTGCTTCAACTGTGGAGGAGTCGGACATTATCGGGAAGTATTCCCAAGTCCAGAGAAAGCTGCAGCCCAGTACCGCAAGCTGGCGGAAAACTCCAGAGGGCCCCGGTGAAGGAGTCAACCGGGTGCCCACTAGTTTCAGCTAACTCCATGAAATGTAACGACGCAAGGAGACAACTCCGGGAGTCCCGACCCTCGCCTAGGGCTCCAGTTGTTGCCTCTGAGCGAGCTAATGCCCCCCGTTCTTTAAACCAACCCGCCCGGCAGCATAGAGTCAGTGCACACCAGACCGAACAGGGGTTGAAATCCAGCCAAAATTTAAAAAGAAAGAAAGTAAGGGTACAAACCACTGAATCAGTCAAGCGGGGCCCTCTCAGAAGGTTCCCTGTCAAGTTAGTGGGGCCCTCCCCAGTAGTCTCAATCCAAGTTGAAGGGATTTACACCAAGGCCCTCCTGGATACTGGAGCTCAAGTGACTCTCCTGTATAGAGACTTCTATGATAAGCACCTTCAACACTTGCCTTTGCAGAAGTTGGAAGAACTAGAGATATGGGGCATTGGAACCCAAAACTTCCCCTATGATGGTTATCTACCAATCAAACTAACCTTTGACTCCCTCAATGGCTGGAGAAACAGAGACTTTTGACACTTTGGCAGTGGTCTGCCCTCGCCCGCCAGGGGCTGGTAAAAGGTCCCTCATCATAGGGACCAACACTGACCTAGTCAGTAGACTGTTGACACCTCTAGCCCAGGAGCGGGCACTTCAACTGCAGGAATGCACCCCCTACTGAAACAAGCCTACCAGCGCCTAGTGTTAGAACAGAAAGCTCCCACAGAAGGGGTAGGCAAAATCTGGCGTTTCGACAGCGGAAAAAGAATACTACAACCCGGGGAAGTGACTTGTCTGAGAGCGTCTGTCAAGCTTACTTGGAAGCAACCAGGCCCCTTTATTGTCCTTGAAACGGACCAACGGAAGGAAAAAAGTGGGATAGAAATAATCCCCGAAGTGGTTCCATTGAAGGCCCTACAGAGGAATCATGGGAAGGTCTCGGTGAGCGTTCCCAACACAACCACTTTACCAGTGAAGGTACCAGCCAGAATGCTGTTGGGCCAAGTAAGCACCGCTACCCCAGTCTCATCATCCGACATGAAGAAGGAGGAGAAGGGTAAGATCTACCCAGAAGACACCACCCTTCCACCAGAATGGAGAGAAAGGGCTAGAGCCCAGATCGCCAGATGGCAGACTGCATTCTCCAAGAACGAATTTGATGTAGGGTGTGCGAAGAGTGCCACCCACAAGATCCGCTTGCAGGAGGATAAACCATTCAGAGAAAGGGTCCAACAGGTTCCTCTGGGGGACTTGGAAGACCTACGTTTACAACTGGCGGGACTAAAAAGGGTGGGGATAATCAGAGAATCCAGGAGCCCCTACGCTTCCCCGATAGTGGTGGTACGGAAAAAAAATGGTTCATTGAGGCTGTGCATTGACTACCGAACACTAAATAGAAGAACCATTCCTGACCAGTACACCACACCCCGGATAGAAGATGCTCTGCAGAGCCTGTCAGGAGCCAAGTGGTTCAGTGTGATGGACCTGAAGAGTGGAAACTATCAGATACCCATGCATCAGGAGGATAAAGAGAAAACTGCCTTCATTACCCCAGTGGGGTTCTTCGAGTTTGACCGCATGCCCAAAGGGTTGTCAGGAGCCCCGGCCACTTTTCAAAGGCTGATGGAGAAAACAGTGGGTGATATGAACTTGATAGAAGTGCTGGTGTACCTGGACGACATAGTGTTCGGTAGAAAACTGGAAGAGCATGAAGAGCGGTTGAAGAAAGTCCTGAAGAGACTTCATGAAGAAGGCCTAAAGCTCTCCATGGAGAAGTGCCAGTTCTATAAGCCCTCGGTCCACTACCTTGGCCATATCGTGTCTGCTGAGGGGATAGCTACCAACCCTGAGAAGCTGGATGCCGTCACCTCTTGGCCAAGGCCTACCAATGTGACTGAGCTTCGATCATTTCTGGGATTCTGCTCTTACTACAGAAGATTTGTAGAAGGGTTTGCTAAGATAGCCCGCCCACTCACTGAACTACTAAGGAGTGAAGGAGAGGAAGATGTCCCAGAGCCACTAAAACCTGTGAAGCCCACAGTAGGGCTGAGAAAACCCAAAGAATCCATCCAGGATCGGTGGACCTCAAAGTGTGAGGAGGCTTTCACTCAGCTAAAGAGGAGCCTAACCACTGCCCCAGTCTTGGCTTATGCTGACACCACCAAGCCATACGAACTGCACGTTGATGCCAGTCGAGATGGGCTGGGCGGAGTGCTATACCAGGAACATGATGGTCACTTACAGCCAGTCACCTATGTGAGTAGGAGTTTGATCCCCGCTGAAAGGAACTATCCCACGCATAAGCTTGAGTTTCTGGCTTTAAAATGGGCTGTGGTGAATAAGTTGAGAGACTACCTCTACGGGGCCGAGTTTGTGGTGAAGACTGACAGCAATCCACTCACCTACCTCCTCACTACAGCCAACCTGGATGCCACTGGACATAGGTGGTTGGCCGCCCTCTCAGGTTTCACCTTTAGTCTGAAATATCGACCTGGAGTTGGGTACAGGGACGTGGACACCCTCTCAAGAAGGCCTCATGGCCCCAGTGACCCCCCAGAAGAGTGGACTCTGACACCAAAAGGGGTACGAGCCCTGTACCAGGGAGCTGAACATCAGGCTGCAGGAGGATCCAGGGCCGAAGAGATTGGAGTTTCTGCTGCTGGATTGTTACTGTAATGTGACTCAAGTGGGAGATGAGGGCCTACCCAAGCTGTCCAAGAAGGACCTGAGAAGGGACCAGTTGGAAGATCCCCTGGGGAATTTGGCATTGAAGGCTCTGGAGAATCAGTGTTCTGACATGCTCCTTACTGACTCCCCAAAGGAGGCTTGTCTGTTACATAGGGAGTGGGATTGATTGCAGTTACATCAAGGGGTTGTCTACCGAAGGGGCCCCTCTGATGGTCTGGAGGAAAAATGGTAGTTGTTATTACCCAGAAAACACAGAGAGACAGTGATGACTGCCCTTCATGATAATCATGGCCATTTTGGGGCTGAGAGAACTTTCCATTTGGTGAGAGATCGCTTCTACTGGCCCTGCATGCGGGCTGAAGTTGAGGGTTACTGCATTCGATGCATCCAAAGGAAGACTCTGCCTTCCCGAGCTGCTCCAATGGGCCATCTTCAGAGTCAGGGACCCATGGAGCTGGTGTGCATTGACATTCTTTGCCTGGAGCCGGATCTGAGTGGACAGGGAAACATTCTGGTGGTGACTGATCACTTTACAAGATATGCCCAAGCTTTCCCAACGAAGGATCAGCAAGCATCAACAGTGGCCAAGGTCTTGTAGAGAAGTTCTTCGTTCACTATGGTTTGCCCCAGCGTATCCATTCAGATCAAGGAAGAGACTTTGAAAGTAGGCATTAAAAAGTCCAGAACCACTCCTTATCACCCCCAAGGGGATGCTCAGCCTGAAAGGTTTAATCAAACTCTCCTTAATATGCTTGGCACTTTGAGCTCAGAGAAGAAGCAACACTGGAGTAAACGTGTAGCTGCCATTGTTCATGCCTATAACAATACTGCAAATGATGCTACAGGATACTCTCCTTATCGGCTAATTTTCAGACGAGAGACTCGATTACCAGTAGATCTGACTTTTGGCACATCTTTGGATCACACCTTAGCAACCTCCCACCGAGGGTATGTTGATCGGCTGCGAAAAAGTCTAAAGACTGCCTATGACAAGGCCCAAGCTACCTCGGACAGGAGGGGACTAAGGAACTGTGATCTTAAAGTCCAAATGCAGGACCTGCAGCCAGGTGACAGAGTACTGTTGAGAAATCTGTGTGTCCCTGGAAAACACAAATTGGCTGATCGCTGGAAGTCATAGCCTTATGTCATCTGCAAACAACTATCAGGGCTCCCAGTATACCAAATCAGACCTGAAGGGACTGTAGGCCCACTAAAGACTTGGCATCGGAATCACCTGCTGCCCCTCTCAGAGGCAGTTCGCCTGCCACCAATATCAGATTCACAGGCGACTCAATCTCTCAAGGGTCTCGGCCTTTCACTAGGTCACAGCCTGTACCTCAGGAGATAGAGGATGAAGACACTGAAGATGAGGAGGCGGAATTAGACTGGCTGTGGTCATCCCAACTGTTAGAACCCACAACCTCTTCATTGTTCCCATCTGAAGTGTTTGACATTGGGACTCTCAGGCCAGAGGCTCCCGAGTTTGTGCCTCAGAGTATGCTTTCTGAAGAGCTGGAGGATGATCAGGTTTCCCTGACACTGGAAGAACCTGAAGAAGTCCCACCCCTTACAGAAGAAGCACTGGAAGATGTGGAAGAGACAATGTCAAATGTGTCTGAGCAAGGAGAAGAAGTAGTGGAGGAACAAGAGTCCAGTGTACTTGAGACCTTAGCACCTAAGAAGCAGAGAGAGAGAAGAGTCATTCACCCACCCAAGAGACTGACTTACAATCAATTGGGTGAATGCTCTGAGGAGGCTGTGCTCACCTCAAAAAGAACAATTGCGATGCCTGGTCCCTCCACTACACATTTGGTGGGGGACAACCCCACCTCACCCCCTGGCACATGTGTTTGGGCCATTCCTGTTAAGGTGGCCTGTAGGCAGAACAACCTCCTTTCCAAAGCCTGGTGGGGGGTTCCTCTGCCTAGTTCTTATAAAAATGTGAATTGTCTTATTTCTTGCACACACTAACTGGTCCTTTTTCTCCTTGTGTATCTGAACAAAGCATGTAACTGGTCACAAACTGCTGCTGTCTTTGGGGACCAAAGATTTCAAGTGGGGGGAGTGTGTATCAAGGTGTCACTTTTGCACGTAGCTTATGGACTACAGTTTGTGCCTATAAGAACTTAACTCTTTTAATTGTCTGTTTTGTATCATACTGCTGCAATTTGTCTTGTTCAGCTATGATAGGAACAGTGCATGACGGACCTTGTGGTATGGAGAGACAGAGACTCTATTGCTATGGGTCAGAAATAGACTACAAGGCCCACAACGCCACTGTGCTGCGAAGGAGCACGGCGCCACGCACTGCCTGCTGGGAGGACTTATTTAAGACAAGGCGGGGCTTGTGTTCATTCTCTTGGGACGCCATCTTGCAAGTGGCCTTCAGCGAGGGTGCTTAGGCCGGAGAAGCCTGGGCCAAAAGTGACGGAGGCCAGACCGCCTGTCGGAGGGATCCCCGCCACAGCCTTGCTGATCGGACAGAGGAGAGGGACATCTTCACACTCCTGAGCATCCAGAGTCATCCACCCACTGACGCCCAGCGGGCGGCTAAGCGAAGGACCAGGGACCACGACTCGTCCGGAGGCTGAGAACCAAGAGGGCCCAGTCAGAGGATACCAGCGAGGCGAGACCTCATGTGGTGAGAGGGCACCTGCCCACCAACATAACTAACTGTGTCGCAGGAAGGTGACTTTCTTACTTTTACGGTGCTGCAAGCAGAGACACGCTACATTCAGGAGTGAGTTAGTGTTTTGGGAAGGATCAGCATTCCATTTGCCCTTTTCACCACACATGTTAAGTGTTAATCTTTCTTCACCTTTCCTTTGGATTACAAATACTCAAGTGCACCAACAAAGGCTAGTGAAGATTTCTGGAGACTTTTTGGGATCAATTATCAGTTCAGTTCACTGACTAGGTTGATACAGCGGGACACGTACCAGTAAAGCTGCCCACTAGGGGGAGTCAGATAGCTTGTTGAATTTGCACATGTAAATCAACCGTTTTAATTTATTTTACTGTCATTGTGCTGTTTTAGTGAGCTGGGTTGGACTTGGTGGAGAGGTACCCCACTGTAGAGGCTATTGCAGTGGGAGATTCCTCCATCG
Organism: Rana muscosa; assembly: GCA_029206835.1. Classification (NCBI taxonomy): domain Eukaryota; kingdom Metazoa; phylum Chordata; class Amphibia; order Anura; family Ranidae; genus Rana; species Rana muscosa. The sequence goes on along the minus strand of CM055117.1, from coordinate 205,926,707 downwards.
TCCAGGTCTAACCCTAAGTTGAGTAGATTCGGGTCTCTTGGTTTATAAATGAAACCTTTGAACTGTTGTGCATATGTATGTCAGTAGACTCTCACAGGGATCTGTCTGAGTCAAATGTCTCATGTTAATCTCTATTTCTTTACCAAGTAAACATATTACCTCTTGGTTGAACTACATCTTGTGTGGGACTCTGTCTTTTGCAGCTGTGTGGCAGGCTAACCACAACAAGGTAACAATATTTTAATTACAGTTATTCTTGTGTGATATCATTGTTGATATTATTGTCCAGTTGTGCCAAGGGGGAATCGAGCCATATCATTACAGGGGGTTGATAGGCAGAGTACAGGCCCAAACGAAAACCAGAAGCTCCTGCGGGGGTAGTGCTACACATGTTAGAAGTGACTCATGCTGATAGCAGAGAAACAAATCAGCAGACAGAAACGTGCTCTGGACTGAGGCAAGTACACTAAAGAGGCATATGCTTTGTTCATAGTTCATGTTTGACGCACAGAACACACAGAACACACGTGTGGTAGACTGAACCAAGCTGGGGAAGCCCAGCAGCAGCATGTGGCTTTGGGACAATTTTATAGGCAGCATCACCAAGAGAGTTGGCTATCCCTCAAAATATAGGTTTGTCTGGATTAGAAAGATGGCTTCCCAATTCGTCAGAATTTATTGACAGGTCAGATAGTTCACAACCTGTATGTCAATTGTATTTAACTACTTTCCTACACTTACATTTTAATAACATTCTGTATAATTTGCATAAACTATATAAAAATAAACCCATATTCGTTATCCTAATGTTAACAAAAACCTGGCTCTGTTTTACCACGATCATTATGATTAAACCATGCTGACCTAACTACGCCTATTAAGCTATGCCAACTTCAAGTCACACAAACTTTTCTCAGTTAGGCTACGTGCTCCACAACCTGCCTCACAGACAAAGTTCTTAACTTGTGCAAATATGAGCAGTTGTGGCTGCCCGAGCTGCTTGATAACACCTTATAGCACAACAAATCATTTAAATCATTACAATTGATTTGTTCACGTTCAATAGATTTTTATTTTCAAATTGAGTACAGATAGCACAGAAGCATAGCATGACAAATGGCAGGATCTTTTACAGAAAATGCATGTATTAGACATAACATAGAAACAGCAACCAATCATAATATAGTGTTACAGAAACTAACTGTGGGTAGAATAACGGAGGTTACAAGCTAACCCCTGTTTAGTAATATAAAGAAAGATAGGAAAATAAATCAGAGGGTCAGACGGTCAGGGAAGTCCTACTCATCCCAGGCACCCCAAAAGGGAACATACTGTGCCCCGGACAAGCCCCCCACCCAACCCGCCCCCCCACTTAAAACTATCAGCAATTGATTTGTTTATAGGCAGCATTAGGGCTTGGGTACACAGGCTGCAGACCCAGAGGCAAGTGAAGTGAAGTATTCTTCTAGGTACTCTTGAGTTGCTTTGACTGACATTTTTGCATTTCATTTGCTTATAAAGTTGAGTTTTCTGGGATATATTGGGCTGCTCCTGAGTTGCTTTTGCATCGAATTTCATGGGGCAAAAAAAGTAACTCAGACACAGACGCGCTTTTCTTCTTCTTCTTTTTTTTTTCAAATAACAGTTTTATTGATTGTTCAAAAACAAACAAAGGAAAAAAGCATTCAGCCGTGTAAGCGCAATGTTCACAAAGAGCGCTTTTCAAACAATAAAGATATTTTGAAATATTCATGAGCATAACTATTATTAATAGCGTGGTTTCAAAATACAACATTATTACTACTGGAACACTAAATAGTGGCAGAAAAAATAATAATAATAATATGACTAAAAATAAATCATGAAAAAGAAAAAAAAAGAAAGAAAGGGACAGATAGAAGAAGAAGAAAAAGAAGGGGGTCATCATAGCAGTCTGTTCACCAGCTCAAGGGGGATCCTCCTGGAGATGCCATGGCTCTCAAACATGATTATGAGCCTCCATTCTATCCTGTATTCTAGCAGTCATTCTCTTAATCAACTCCACATCTTTAATCATAGCATACAATGCGTCTAAAGTGGGAGGGGAACGCCGTTTCCCGTTAAGGGCGATAAGACGTGAGAATGTGGCGGAGCAGTTTCTTATAGGATTTAGCCATTTTCAGCAGAGAGAGGCCCAGCAGGAAGAGTTTTGGTGTCATAGGGATGGGCACCTCAAAAAGGTGACCCAACAGCTGTTGAGTGCCATAAAGGGGTAATCAAGGGGCAGTTCCAATATATATGAAGGAGGGTACCTTTATCCCTATGACAGCTCCAACATCAGTCTGAGCTAGTAGGATAGATGGTGTGGAGCACATCCGGCATCAGGTACCAAAAGTAGAGAATTTTATAGGCATTTTCCTTATAAAGTGTGCAGAAGGAACTTTTAGCTGCCTGAGACCAGATCTCCCGACATGCCTCTAGAGGCATTTCCTCACCTAACGCCTTCTCCCATCTGAGCATGTACGAGCGTTTACCTTGAGCTGGAATGGAGCAGGCTTTCAGTATCTGGTAAATGTCGGAGATCAGTCTCTGCCGTGCAGAGCCTTCCAAAATTATGTGTTCAAAAGGGGACTGAGAGGAAAATTGCAGGTTTGAAGTTATAGATTGGGCATAATGGCGGATCTGCAGATATCAATAAAAGACCTGGCGGGGTAAATCAAATTTGTCCTGAAGTTCAGCAAATACCAATAATTTGCGACACCTAAGGTCTACCAAATGGCCAAAATGAAATTGGTTTTGTGATGCCCAGGGAAAGGACATCCGGTTAGTAAGGCTATCAGGCACCTTGGGATTACAGAGAAAAGAGGTCAACAATTTTTCAGATTTAAGCACATGTAGCGGGGTCTCTAAATTTAGGTGGGGTACACCTGGGTGGAAGTCCAGGTGTGTAAAGTGTGGGAGTAATTGGACCATTTGTATTTGTGGAGGATTGGGCGGTGTAATAATCTCCTTGGCCTGAGGGTGGCAGGTACCCGCAGGCTCAAGGTAGATTTGCCGCCACAGAGCTGTCCTTTTGTCCCTTCTCTGAGGTCTTGCTCTTCTGGAGGTTCTTCATCACGCACTCAGGCACCTTAGGCCTGGGTGTGGGCGGTTCTGGATTCCGGCTCAGGTGCCCTAGGCCTGACCGGAATGGAGTTGGAGTCCATCCCAGGCACCTTCAGCCTGGGGTGAGGTACTAAACCAGGAGGCCTGGGGCCCAGTGACTTCGACTGGGTCCCGCGAGGGTGGAGAAGTCCGAGGGTCCCTGAAGTGGATGGGGCCCATGTCTGAGGTGAGGAGGCCGGGGAGGTTACCCATTCGGAGAGTCTGGAGCAGCATCAACCCAGTGACGGATGGGCCTCTGGTAACTCTCTTGGAGGGACATCTTCCCCTGACAGGGGCCACAACGCAGCGAAGGTACTCCTATCTACATTCTCTTAAGTCGTTGGTAGAGACTCTCAAGTTCTAAGTCCTTTCTAGCTAAGGCTATAGTAACCGCTGGCGAGATCGCAGTGGTTTAGCTGACAATCAGGACAGTGCCTCGACCTGCTCATCCCCTTGTATCAAACTGTTATCAAGTCGCAACCAGTTGGCTACTGAAGCACTGTTTATTGTGAGATATGCAATAAAACAAGAGTTGGACTGTGATCGGTGTGTGGAACTCTGGTTAATGGGAGCAAAGGGAAGTGTTGGCACAGCAGGACTTGATCCTTTACAGAAACACACAGGCCCGAGGAAATATTTGGTACTGGCCTTCACCTCACCCATAGCTATGGGGAGGACATGGGCCGTAGCGCATCTCACTCTGTCGTGTGTGATACCCCTAGAAGAAAGAGATGGGGTGAGGTCGCTACACGTGGGGATGATGTGTGTTTTGACTTTTGAATTAAGAATGGCCGTGTCTGGACTTTGCTGCCCGGAGGAGTTCCGAGCAGGTCGGCCATGTGATCGGCCAAAGTGTATCCCTGCTCAAAGTCGTGGAAATGACCCTAGAACGGGAAAGGCCCATGCGGAGGAGCGAGAAGAGGGAGAAGTCCAGCCGTGTGACGTACTACATGTGGGGGCTTTTACTGCACTGCGCCATGAGGCACCCCGTGACTACACAGTTCGTGGGCGGAGCTTGATGGAAGCCCGCGAAAACGTGCAAGTCGTGGGAGGAGTCTGGCCATGTGGAGGAACTCACGTGGAGACTTCGGCGCGTGGTCAGTGCGTGATGGAGCAGCAGACAGTCGGGATGGCCTCAAGCTCCCCGTGGATTCCGGTTCCCTACCCCATGAAGATGACTACGTTTGCTGCTCCCCTTACAGACACAGGGATAAGACTCAGGCCCCGAGGACAGTTGGCTCTGTACACCTGCATAGACACGGAGGCCCTCGGCGTGATCTGTCCCGGATGTTCGGGACTGGTGGTCCACCTGAAGCCATTCAGGCGTTGCGAGGCATGCAAAGAGTTCTTGTTCGAGGTGGAGCCATCCACAGTAAGGCCCCGGGCCCTTCGCCTCACAGGTACCGCTACTCCGGAAGGGGAGATCCAGGCCTTTGCGGAGGTTCCCGTACGCACTGACCAGGGCGATGTGACTGCCCAATCAGAGACTGAGAAAGAAAAATCCGAGGATGCTGCTTCGGTCACCACAGATTCTCTGCTCCCACCTCCAAAGAGGAAAGTCGGCCTGGTGCAGGCCTCCTATGGTCGTGGAAGAGCTTCACCCCGTCGCTTGCCTGGCCTGGATGGATCCGGTTGGAAGAGTCCTGGACATCCCAGTTCTACAAAAGGTCAAGGTGAGCCAGGGGCTGGGACTGTGGTGGTGGTTGGAGGTGTCGGGGGTCCACAGTCGGTGGAGCCCGCTAGGGAGGGTAGTTCTAGAGACTACATTCCCGCGGAGATGTATGACACCTCCGACCTAGAGTCACTGTCGGATTGTGGAGATGACGGTGAGATCGATGAACTGTTTCACCAGAAGGGCAGGGACAAACGCCCATTACCTATGCTACGTGCACCCCAAGATTCGCCTATGTCCATAGGAGATAGCACGCCCCGGGCGGAGGCCCCAGAGTCTACGAGGAAGCCTAGTCCTCCAACTGCTCTTTCACAATCCACAGCATCACCTGTTTTGTTGGCGGGGAAACAGCGAGCATCACTACGGGCACCGAGAGAAAAGCTATCCGAGGTAGTGAAAGTACCTCGGCACCCGGAGGCCATCATTCAACCAGGAGAAGGTGAGTGGGCCACAATGCCTCCTTTGGCCCGATTGCAACGACTCTTCTCTCAGAGGGTCTCGCACGAGTACGGATGGGAATATCCTTACTTGCCCAGGGACTTACTGTTTGAGGTTGAAGTTCTGCGGCAGCGGTGGTACGATGAGTTCGTTTGGGAGAAACTTAAAGTGCCTCATGCCCGGCGATACTTGTCCTGTTCGCCACCTGTGTCGAAAAAGTTTAGAGACTGCAGAGCAGACTGGATGTGGGGCCGCCATATCCACGCAGACAAGGTGCGCATCTGCAGGAAAGATGGAGAGGACGCTGACTATTCGATTGAGGTTTTCGATAAACATCTGAAGCCCTTGTTCTTGCCTGACCCGAAGTTTTACTTGTGAGAAGAGACTCACTTTTTTTTTTTCTGCGGCAACTTTCTGGAAGTGTTCTTGCCGGAGCATCGAACTGTACCCTAGTTTTTTTATTTGTGTTTTTGTTTTCTACTCTTTTGGAGGAATGACAGCTGTTTGTTTGTTCTCTCTTCTTTCACAATTCAAAGACAGAGACTTTGGGGGTAGAATCAGAGTAGGGATGCAGGAAGACTGAAGATTTCACCAAGTGTCATCACCGTGGCATCGTCACTAGGTGGCGGTGTTGCGCAACGGCTGTTGTTTGTACATTTACATCACTTTACTTATTGGAGCGAATGGGTCTCTCGGCTGATAGACCCATTCATTCCAAATTAATACAGAATGTCAGGATGTGTTTTTTTTTGTGTGCTGTTTTTTTTCCCTCTGCAGGAGATTCGTCTGTCAAGACTACTGAGTATGGGGTGATTCTTAGACAGTAAAGGGAGGGATTGTATATGTGTACATGCTTAGAGGGTTTTATGAAAAAGTTTATTGTTTTATGTTCCCCTCCCTTTTGAGCAGGTCTTGGTATGGTTAAGGTTCAAATTTTTAGGGAAGGCCTCTGGGGTCAGGCTTATGTCACCACTCTTTGGGAGACATGGGTTTGCACCAGACGCTGGGGACCAGCGTCAAATCACAGGGGGGAGTATGTAGCGGGGTCTCTAAATTTAGGTGGGGTACACCTGGGTGGTAGTCCAGGTGTGTAAAGTGTGGGAGTAATTGGACCATTTGTATTCGTGGAGGATTGGGCGGTGTAATAATCTCCTTGGCCTGAGGGTGGCAGGTACCCGCAGGCTCAAGGTAGATTTGCCGCCACAGAGCTGTCCTTTTTGTCCCTTCTCGGAGATGGTACGGCGAGGGCGGGGAACCTGCCGTGGCGTCATTGGAGGGGATAAAAGGGGGAGACGACCTGGTCACGAGGTCTTGTTCTTCTGGAGGTTCTTCATCACGCACTCAGGCACCTTAGAACAGTGGTTCTCAACCTGGGGGTCGGGACCCCCTCGGGGGTCGAATGACGATTTGCCAGGGGTCACCAAATCCTGGGCTGTTCCTGAAGCCTGCGCTGCTCTCCCAGTCTTTTCGCGGCCGCCCTGAAGGGCTGTTCCTGGAGCCTGTGGCTGCCCAGCTGGGCTGTTCCTGGAGCCCGCAGCCGCCCACTCAGCCTCTTCGCAGCCACCCATTCAGTTCACAGCATGGGTGGGAGGCAGAGACTAGAGGTCAGCTGACTGGGGAGAAATGTGAAGTGGGAGGGGCTGGAGGAGACCCTATCTCCTGTTTTTGGCATAGGTGTCACTGCTACGAGACACCACAAAGTCGGAGACACAGTGAAGCCGGAGACACAGTGAGTAACACTACCTGTGATTAGAGTTGGCATTAAAAGTCCCCACTACAGTTCTCAGATCAGCAGATGACCTTGATCAAGAGCACCTAAGTTGGCTGATCAGAACTCCCCCCAGCACTGCCACTCATTCCAACTCCACCCGCTCCCAAAGAGTAAGAGAAGGAATAAAAATAGAGAATACATGGAAGGTAGAGGAAAAGAGGGGGGGGGGGACAATGAAAAAGGGAGAGAAAAAATAAGAAAGATGGCTAGAGAGAGGGATGGGTGAAAAAAACAAGAAATTAGGTTAGAGAGAGATAAAAGGGAAAGAAAGGAGAACAAAGAGAGAGATTGGTACATCCTAAAATGTACTGTAGCGGGCATGCACTTTCCCGGGTGTAATTTAAACCTGGAAGAGACACCAGTAATGTGCAGTTCCCTGCGGCCCAGCGGGTGGTGCTGTCACCTTGGGCTGGGGTTGAACCATTGCTGTGGGCCGTGCCCCTTTTTGTCCTCTCTCGGCAGCGGTATGGTGGGGCGGGGAACCCCCTATGCTTGCTGGGGGAGGGTATAAAGGGGCCGGCCATCTTTGTCACGGGGTGGAAGTCCCAGGCACCTTCAGCCTGGGGGCGGTGGTCGTGTCGGAGGTCCTAGGCGGCCTAGGCCTAAAGGACGTTCGGAGGTCGTGTTCCATCCCAGACACCTTTAGCCTGGGGTGAGGTACTCGGATGGAGGTCTGGAGCTCAGTGCCCACCACTGAGTTCCGCGAGGGAAGGAGGTCCTAGGGAACCCCGGGAGTGGGTACCCGAATCCGGAAGGCGTAATGGACCGGTGGGAGATACTTGCTTGAAGACCTGGTGCAGCATATTGCCAGTGACAGGTGAGCCTCCCATCGGAGACCGCCTGGAAGGAAATTCCCCCTCGTTCGGAGACCGCAAACCCACTTTCAGGAAGGAAAGTGGAGGGTTCATTGTGTCTGGGCCTACTCGCATCCACACCTCCTTGTCTGTTCTGTTCTCTAAGGGAGTCCTACTGATTGTGTACGCTTTTGCATTGAGAAGACTAAAGGAGTGTTGGACTTTAATGGTGTGGGGCTCATTTTCTGGCAGACATTGTTCAAGGTACTCTCGTGGAGGCTCCAGGTGCGAAACACCGACCCGAAGGTAAAACAAGAACTTTGCTCACACCACACAATTATCTGCGGTGAAGGCTTGGCGTGGTGACCCCGCTTTCTCTCCTCTAAGGTAACCCCTAGACAAGAGACAGACGAGCTGATATCAGAGTGAGAGGGAGGAGGCCGGTACAGTACCATAAGGGGTTTTAATACTGTACGAGTGGAAGGGACTCAGGGAGCGCTAAATGTCCTTGGGTTAGGGGCGCAAATTACGTGTCTTGCCTTGGGTGCTGACAACCCACGCTACGAAAATAATTTTGCTGTTAGGGGTCCCCACAACTTGGGAAATGTTATCAAGGTGTCACAGCACTAGTAAGGTTGAGAACCACTGCCTTAGAAGAAAGAGATGGGGTGAGGTCGCTACACACATATTGCCATGAAAGCTTATGCCAGATTGTCCTAAGCTGGGACATGGCCCCAAACATACGACTAGGATCTACCTCTGCATTCGGGTCCCAAAGTAGGCTATTAAGATGTAACCATATCTTTTGGATCTCTATCCATTTGTTATAGGAGTGATGAGTAAACCAAGAGGCTACCGCACGTAATTGGGTTGCTTGGTAATATTTTATAAGGTTGGTAAATACTAGACCACCATCTGAACGTGACGCCATAAGTACTGAGCGGGGTATCCTGTGCCTTTTGTAGTTCCAAACATAGTGAAGCAGATCAACTTGTAATTTTTTCAATTGTACTTAGGGGACAGGGATTGGTGGTGTTTGGAACAGAGATAAAAGCTTAGTAAAAATCGACATCTTAACAGAGGCAATACGTCCCAAAAAAGGGATGTGATGATTCTTCCATTGTTGCAGCATTGACCTAATCAGTCGATAGAGAGGGAGAAAATTTGTGTATTAAAATTCAGAGTGATATAGACCCCTAGATATTTTAACCACTTCCCGCCCAGTCAATAGTGAATTGACGTCCGGGAAGTGGTTGCATTATCGATACTGGACGTCATATGACGGCCTGCAGGATAATGCCTTGCGCGCGCCCGCGGGGGCGCGCAGCGCGGTGATCGGGGGCGGCATGTGTCCCTTGGACACAGCGCTTCCCCGATCACGGTAAACAGCCAATTTCATTGGCTGTTTACCATGTGATCGGCTGTGTCAAAGTCACAGCCGATCACCTGTCAAAACAAACTCGGTGGCGCGCTCCGTGCGCGCCGCCACAGGCTTGCAGAGCGGGGATCGGGGAAGGCGAGTGTCCCTTGGACACAGCGCGTCCCCGATCAGAGTAAACAGCCAATGAATTGGCTGTTTACCACGTGACCGGCTGTGTCCAATCACAGCCGGTCACAAATGTAAACAAACTCCACAGGAGTTACTACCTGATCCCTGCTCTCTCCTCACACACCGATCTGTGAGGAGAGAGAAGAGATCAGTAAGTTAGCTCAGTGTAGTTTGTCTACATAAGTTTACAGTGCACAACACGCCCCCCCCCCATAAAGAGGAGCTGTCACACAGCACATCAATCAGCCCATCTGTCAATCAGCCCATCTATCAATCAGCCCATCTGTCAATCAGCCCATCTGTCAATCAATCAGCCCATCTGTCAATCAATCAGCCGATCTGTCAATCAATCAGCCGATCTGTCAATCAATCACCCCACCTGTCAATCAATCACCCCATCTGTCAATCAATCAGCCCATCTGTCAATCAATCAATCAGCCCATCTGTCAATCAATCAGCCCATCTGTCAATCATCTGTCACAGGCCTACCTCCATCGGTACCGCCATTGGCACCGCCACACAGGCTACCAGTACCGCCATCGGTACCCGTACCACCACCAGTACCGCCACCAGGCCCAGCATCTATACTGCCACACAGGCCCGCTACCAGTATCGCCACTAGTGCCGCCATCGGTACCACCACCAGTACCACCACCCGTACCACCGTCGGTAGTGCCACCACCACCTGTACCACCACCTGTACCGCCATCGGTACCATCACCACCCGTACCGCCATTGGTACCACCACCACCTGTACCGCCATCGGTACCACCACCACCTCTACCGCCATCGGTACCACCACCACCCATACCGCCATCGCTACCACCACCACCCGTACCGCCACCTGTACCGCCATCGGTACCGCCGCCACCACCACCACCCGTACCGCCATCGGTACCACCACCACCTGTACCGCCATTGGTACCACCACCACCCATACCGCCATCGGTACCACCACACAGGCCCACCACTAATACCTCCATCGGTACTACCACACAGACCGCCACCACTACCACCAGCAGTACCATTACACAGGCCCACCAATAAGCACTGCCATAATGTCCCAAAGGGTTTACACACCTGAGGAGGCATATGCCATTCTTGCCATGTCGGATGATGAGAGCAGCGGGGAGCTCCCATTATCCGATTCTGGTTCGGAATACGAGCCAGTGGAGGATAGTGGCTCAGAGTCCGAGTCCCCGGAGGAAACCGTCCCTCCCAAAAGAATGCGATCGGCACCAAGATCAGCACCAAGATCAGCACCAAGATCAGGAGAACTGCCCACCACCAGCAGCGCCATACCCCAGGAAGAGGAGCCCAGTAAAAGCAATGGAAATGCACGCCCAACCCAAAGAATCCAGCCCCAATCCTACCTTCCCGATGCCCTGGCAAACCCCTTATGGTTGCCTGCCAACTCAGGATCCGCTATCATCCCCCCTTTCACCGCACAGCCAGGTGTGCAGCCCGACACTACAAATTTTTCTAAATTTGATTATTTTTGTTTATTTTTCCCAAAAGATTTGCTGCAGAATATAGTGGATCAAACGAATCTGTATGCATCCCAATTTATTGCTGCCAACCCCGATTCTTCCTACGCCCGCATGTTCCAGTGGCGGCGTCTAACATTGGAGGAATTTAAATTATTTTTGGGCCTTATGTTCAATATGGGGCTTACAAAAAAGAACGAAGTCCATTCATATTGGTCCAAACGCCCCATCCAACACATGCCCATATATTCCGCTGTCATGTCCAGGAAAAGATACGACATGATTATGCGCTTTCTCCACTTCAATGACAATTCACAGTGCCCTCCCCGAGATCATCCCAACTACGACAAATTGTACAAGATACGCCCCCTAATCAATGCCTTTTCCCAGCGATTTGAAGAAGTTTTCATCCCAGACCAAAAAATTTGTGTGGACGAGTCCCTCGTACATTTCACCGGCCGACTGCAGTTCAAGCAGTACATACCAAGCAAGAGAGCCAGGTATGGGTTAAAATTAAATAAATTATGTGATCGAGCCACTGGATACGTCTGCAAATTCAGGATCTACGAAGGCAAAGACTCCCAGCTCCAGCCCCGTGATTGCCCCACATATATTGGAACCAGTGGGAAAATTGTCTGGGAGTTGGCATACCCCCTGTTCGGAAAAGGTTACCATTTATATGTTGATAATTATTATACCAGCCTGCCCCTTTTTCGCCACCTTTACAGTAAACAAACCCCGGCCTGCGGTACCTTAAAAAAAAAACGGAAGGGATTCCCACAAAATGTATTGACAAAAAAATTGCGACCTGGAGAATCGGCATCCATGAGGAACGAGGAGGTGTTGGCCATGAAGTGGAGGGACAAGAAAGATGTCCACATCCTCTCTACGATCCACAATGACACCATGGTGGAGATCCCAAGAAGACGCGGCTCCATTGTAAAGCCCGAATGTGTCCACGACTACAATTTGTACATGGGGGGGGGTGGATTTAAACGACCAGATGCTACAGCCCTACTTATCAACCAGAAAGTCCCGTTATTGGCACAAAAAAGTTGCGTTGCACCTGTTTCACATGGCCCTTTTTAATTCGTTTGTTTGCTACCAAAAAGCAACTCAAAATCACCGACTCCACTACCTCCAATATATCGAAGATATCATCGATGCCCTCATTTACCAACAAGATCCCGCCCCAGGAAGCATTCGCTCTGATAGTTTGAGTCGGCTTCACGAGCGACACTATCCCTTTAGCATCCCCCCCACAGAATCTGGAAGAAGACGCCAAAAGAAATGCCGTGTATGCAGCAGAGGAGGAGTAAGAAGAGACACCAGCTATTATTGTCCCGATTGTCCCTCCCAACCTGGCCTGTGCATCGGAAATTGCTTCAAAAATTATCATACATCCATTAGTTCCCCTTATTATTAACAGACTGCCATTTCCCTATTTGCCTGCTACCATGTTACTAACTACCTTCCATGTTAATTAACTGACCCTGGCCTGTTTACCGACGATGTCTTTGCTTGCCGATTTAAACCACGTTTCTGACCTCCACGTGCACCAACCTCAGCCTGTTTACCGACGATGCCTCTGCCTGCCGATTTAAACCACGTTTCTGACTTCCACGTGTACCGACCTTGGCCTGTTAATCGACCATGTTTTTGCCTGCCACTTGGACTGATCTTTTGGCCATCTACTTTTAGTACACAGGGGTCTCACATATGTGAGGGGCTTCAGAATAGCGTTCTGAGTAGAGAAAACCAGTTTTTCGTTTTCTGTGCTCCAAGAACAGGGTCTGGTTGCCCGGAGGCTTCAAAGCGATTTGGGTGGGAGAAGCCTCTACCCCTGTCCCCCTGGCCCTAAGTTTGATGGTCCTTCCTGCTGCCTGGACCAATAATTTGGCTGTGCTGACCATATTACTGCCTGTAATGACCCATGACATTATGGACCATGTTTCTTCCTGCTGCTTTGACCAATACTTTGGCTGTGTTGACCATATATCTGCCTGCTGCCTCTACTGACTTTGGACAGCATTTCTGCCGGGACACCTCTGCCTGCTACCTGGACCTGTGCTTTGGCTGTGCTCTGGCTGTGCTGACAGTATCTCTGCCTGTGCGAACTATGGACAGTATTCCTGCCTGCTGCCTGGATGATTGCTTTTGCTGTCGCTGACCTCATCCCTGCCTGCTGCCTGGACCGATGCTCTCCTCTGTGGACCACTGCACTTCTAAAACCACAGGTAATCTTTTGTTATTTGGTATGTACCTGCTATGTGTTAGATATATGAAGGGCCTTCAAAAATGTGATCGGTAGTCAGAAAATGATATGTGCAATTAATGCTGCTAGAATGCCTGGAGGTGCTACTTGGATGTTGGGCCTCTGTATGTGGCCAGGCTGTGTAAAAGTCTCAAACATGTGGTATCGCCATACTCAGGAGGAGTAGCAGAATGCATTTTGGGGTGTAATTTTTGCTATGTACATATTATGTGTTAGAAATATCTTATAAATTGACAACTTTGTGTAAAAAAAATGCATTTTAATTTTTTCTCCACATTTTCCAAAACCTTCTGGAAAAAAATGAACCGTTCAAAAGACTCATAATGCCTCATAGATTATACGTTGGGGTGTGTGCTTTCCAAAATGGGGTCATTTTGTGGAAAATTCTATTGTCCTGGTGCTCCAGGGCCTTCAAAATTGTAATAGGTGGTTGAGAAAGGATATGTGCGATTTATGCTTGTAGAACGCCTGAAAGTGCTACTTCAATGTTGGGCCTCTGTATATGGCCAGGCTGTGTAAAAGTCTCACACATGTGGTATCGCTATACTCAGGAGGAGTAGCAGAATGCATTTTGGGGTGTTATTTTTGCTATGTATATGCTATGCGTTAGAAATATCTTATAAATGGACAACTTTGTGTAAAAAAAATGCATTTTCATTTTTTCTCCACATTTTCCAAAACCTTCTGGAAAAAAATGAACCGTTCAAAAGACTCATAATGCTTCATAGATTATACGTTGGGGTGTGTGCTTTCCAAAATGGGGTCATTTTGTGGAAAATTCTATTGTCCTGGTGCTCCAGGGCCTTCAAAATTGTAATAGGTGGTTGAGAAAGGATATGTGCGATTTATGCTTGTAGAACGCCTGAAAGTGCTACTTCAATGTTGGGCCTCTGTATATGGCCAGGCTGTGTAAAAGTCTCACACATGTGGTATCGCTATACTCAGGAGGAGTAGCAGAATGCATTTTGGGGTGTTATTTTTGCTATGTATATGCTATGCGTTAGAAATATCTTATAAATGGACAACTTTGTGTAAAAAAAATGCATTTTCATTTTTTCTCCACATTTTCCAAAACCTTCTGGAAAAAAATGAACCGTTCAAAAGACTCATAATGCTTCATAGATTATACGTTGGGGTGTGTGATTTCCAAAATGGGGTCATTTTGTGGAAAATTCTATTGTCCTGGTGCTCCAGGGCCTTCAAAATTGTAATAGGTGGTTGAGAAAGGATATGTGCGATTTATGCTTGTAGAACACCTGAAAGTGCTACTTCAATGTTGGGCCTCTGTATATGGCCAGGCTGTGTAAAAGTCTCACACATGTGGTATCGCTATACTCAGGAGGAGTAGCAGAATGCATTTTGGGGTGTCATTTTTGCTATGTATTTGCTATGCGTTAGAAATATCTTATAAATGGACAACTTTGTGTAAAAAAAATGCATTTTTATTTTTTCTCCACATTTTCCAAAACCTTCTGGAAAAAAATGAACCGTTCAAAAGACTCATAATGCTTCATAGATTATACGTTGGGGTGTGTGCTTTCCAAAATGGGGTCATTTTGTGGAAAATTCCATTGTCCTGGTGCTCCAGGGCCTTCAAAAGTGTAATAGGTGGTTGAGAAAGGATATGTGCGATTTATGCTTGTAGAACGCCTGAAAGTGCTACTTCAATGTTGGGCCTCTGTATGTGGCCAGGCTGTGTAAAAGTCTCACACATGTGGTATCGCTACACTCAGGAGGAGTAGCAGAATTTATTTTGGGGTGTAGTTGCAATTATGCATATGCTGTGTGAGAGAAAAAAACTGTTAATATGACCAGTTTGTGTAAAAAAAAAAAAAAAAAATTAAAATTTTCCCAAGAATTGTGGGAAAAAAATACAACTTCAAAAAACTCACCACGCCTCTTAGTAAATACCTTGGACTGTCTACTTTCCAAAAAGGGGTAATTTTGGGGTATTTGTACTTTCCTCGCTTGTTAGTGTCTCAAGAAATGAGATATCCCTTCAGTACATCAGGCGTGATCAGATGTGATAAATTTTCAGTGATTGCCACCATAGTTTGTAGACTCTATAACTTTCACAAAGACCAAATAATATACACTAATTTGGGTTCATTTTACCAAAGATATGTAGCAGTATACATTTTGGCACAAATTTATGAAGAAAAATTACTTATTTGCAAAATTTTACAATAGAAACTAAAAAAAAGTGTTTTTTTTTTTTTTTTAAATTGCTGTTTTTTTGCTTATATCGCAAAAAATAAAAAACCCAGTGGCGATTAAATACCACCAAAAGAAAGCTCTATTTGTGAGAAGAAAATGATAAAAATTTTGTTTGGATACAGTGTAGCATGACTAAGTAATTGTCATTCAAAGTGTGAGAGTACTGAAAGCTGAAAATTGGTCTGGGCGGGAAGGTGCATAAGTGCATGGTATTGAAGTGGTTAAACAGGTAGGTTTCCAAGTGTATGGGAAATAAGTCATTATGTGTTTAACTTCATCTTCGTGTATGTTAACCGAGAGGGCCTCCGATTTAGACGCATTTATTTTATATCCCGAGAGGGCTCTGTAACTATCAAGTTCATCATGAAAAGTCAGTAGGGAGATCCTAGGTTGGGTCAGAGTATGGATAATATCATCCGCAAACAATGAGATTTTAAATTCCCTACCTCTAACCGATATGCCCTGAATGTCCGAACTTCTATGGATAGATGCAGCCAAGGGTTCAACACACAATTCAAATAACAAAGGAGAGAGCGACAGCACTGTTGGGTACCATTAGTTACTTGAAAGGAAGAGGAGAGGGCATAGGAAGTTTTCACTTGGGACGTTGGGTTGCTACAAAGGTGTTAGATAGCTCGTAAGTAAGCCCCTCTTAATCCTATGTGCAGGGCCGGCCCTACCATGGGACCCAGTGGGCCCATGGTCCCAGGCGGCATTTTAAGAGGGGCGGCAGCCATCCCGGCTGTCTCCCGAGATCTGCTGTGAAAGGCTGCATCTATTGAGTGTGCAGCCCTTACTGCCTGTGAAACAGTTTCACACTGAGCCGATTTTGACACTTGCCAGAGCCCTCAGTGTGAAACTGACATGTAAAATAACTGAATGCAGAGAGACCAGCTGTCGGAATTGAAAGTTAATGTCGGGGTGGGTGGGGAGGTATTAAACACCAGCCAATGGGATGGGTCTGGGCGGGCCGCTATGTGTATGTAGCCCCGCCCCCTTTCTTAAGCAGGACAATCATTGGCTGGTGTTCGATAGCTGCTGGGTCCCGCCCACCCCACATCACTGCTGAATTTTGAAAGCTGGTCTCTCTCTGCACTGCCTATGCTGACACTGAATTCCATGTTACACCAGGCAGAGATTTGGGCGCTGCAATCTTGAACACTGAGAGCCTGAGAGGAAGCATGGAAACATACTTGTTACAGTGTTTCTGACAGTCTAGATGCGGAATCCAGGCAGAGATGTAGTGAGGAGGGCAGACAGACCAGTGTCAGTCTGCTAGTTCGCAGTCCCCTCTGCATGTGCTCTGTTTTGTTGAGTGACTGTGTAATCAGACACCTTGAGGCTGCAAACATCTGGGAGCCTCTGAAGCAAAGGACAGTGTAATATTTTCTAATTATCGGCTGCAGTTCCTGACCATTTGATTACACAAAACGAGGTTGGTGGGGAGAAGGGGCTGCTTCTAGTTCACAGGGTCTGCCCAGCCCCTTGTACCTGGCTGAAGTGCACTGATATGGTTGCTGGATTTAAAGCGGTTGTATACCGCAAAACTTTTTTTTTTGTCAACCTGCAAGGCAAAGGTATAATGAGCTAGTATGACTAGCATACTAGCTCATTATCAATCACTTACCTTAGATCGAAGCCCCCGCAGCGGTCCTCGGACACGTCCTCCGTCGCATCCATGATACCCTGAGTGACTTCCGGGTATCGCCGCTCCGGCGCTGTGATTGGCCGGAGCGGCGATGACGTCACTCCCGCACATGCGCGGGGAACGGCACGATCCCCGCGCATGCGCGAATTTCCGGCAGTGTCCGGCAGGCTCCCATTCAAGAGCCGCCGCGCTCAGTGCGCCTGCGCCGTTATCTACGGCGCGCATGCGCCGTAGATAGCGGTACAGTCTTTTTTACAAATATCTCCGAGACTGTGTAGGTCTCGGAGATATTGCAAGCACCTACAGGTAAGCCTTAATGTAGGCTTACCTGTAGGTGCTTGTACACATTTTGGGTATACAACCACTTTAATAAGGGAAGGCTGCAAGTTCAGGAGCTCCTTCTATATTTTCTATTATGTCCCTATGCCCACCATGGTCCCTAATAGAAGGTCTGTACTGAGATGGGGCTGGAATGGTGGTTTGTGCTGAGGGGAGTTTAGGACTGTGGGGGGAGATCTGTACTGAGTGGGGATTTGGGGGGGAGGGGGAATCTTCATGGTAGAATATGATCTTGGAGGGGAGATTTGTACTGAAAGGAAGGGGTTTGGTTGTCGTCAGCGTTCCCATGTGGTGCGATTTTGGAGCCCATTAATTTTAAATGGGCTTTAATTCACACCAGAACACAGAAAAAAACTGCATGCACTACTTTTTGGTGGTGTGGTGTGTTTGCAATCTTCTTTACATCTTTACAGGTGGCGTAAAGCACCCACAGCAGATCACAAGGGTAGTGCTTTCCAGCAGCATCAAAAATGCACACAGAAGAATAGATGCAATTCTAAAAAACTAAAAAATTTAAATTCTAAAACATAATTGACAAAAAATGAAGGGCCGTTCACATGTACTTTGCTATCTGAAGAGCTGTCAGCATTTAGATTGCTCTTCAGAGAGCTTTTAACAGGTGGTGAGGAGGCATATTGCCTCCTCACTGCCTGTTTTAACCCCACACTAGCACGCTGCAATCATGTGCTTTGCATGCTGTTGCAGGACACTTGCAGAGCAGCACTATTCACTTGACTTTTTCAACAAGGATATCATTTCTGCTATGGCTCTTAAGCACGGCATCGGATGTCGTGGCATGTGTATACCCCTAGCCACTGCCTCCACTGCTAAAGGGGGTAGCATTTTGTCAGGCAGTAAAAACACTGCTCAACCATGGGTTTTTGCCACCCCCAAGCTCATGTGTAAATGAGCCCTAAGGACTCATTCATCCATGTATTCTGGCCTTGTAAATGAGTAAATTGTTCATACAGCTGGAGCTGCCTGTTAGGGACACAGTGGTTGTATGAACACAGCCACAGGTCCAAATTTGACAGGTGTGCAATTGTAGGGGAGTGGTCCTGAATGCACACTTTGGGGCCGTACACCTGCACTCACACACCTGTCGCCCATAGTGTAACATTTGCTGCCTGCACACAGCTCCAGGTGGCTCCAGCCACATAAACAAACCACTGATTTACATTGTTCAGGCCACAGTACCCTTGTGAATGAGCCCCGATACCTCATTCACACATAAAGCTTTAATTCTCAATACACTTTCTTAGCTTTTAATTCAGGAATTCTGTTGTGTTTGTGTCAGGTAGACTGTACGGGGCCCCGCAATTTCTAACAGCAGCCCTGATTACATGACAGTGTTGCACACAGTTTCACCAAGGGTCAATATTGGCTCAGTGTGAAACTCCCTCTCTTCTGTCAGTGCTAATCAGTTCTACCTGTCAGTGCCAATCAGTGTTTCCAATCAGTGCCATCTGTCAGTGCCAAACAGTGTTTCCAATCAGTGCCAATCAGTGCTTCCAATCAGTGCCACCTGTCAGTGCCAGTCAGTGCTAATCAGTGTTTCCAATCAGTGGTGCCTAATATCAGTGCCAACCAATGCCACCTATCGGTGCCAGTGTTTCCAATCAGTGCCACCTACCAGTGCCAATCAATGCCAGTGTTTCCAAACAGTGCCCATCAGTGCCGCCAATCAATGCTCACGAGTGGCACCTATCAGCGTCCATCAGTGCTGCCAATTAGTGTCCATCAGTGCTGCCAATTAGTGCCCATCAGCGCTGCCAATCAGTGCCACTAAATGCTGCCAAACAGTGCTGCCTATTAGTGCCAATCAGTGCTTTCTATGAGTGCCAATCAGTGCCGCCTGTCAGTGCCAATCATTGCTGCCTGTCTGCCAACCATTGCTGCCAATCTGCAAAACTGAGTGCCAGGCACATTGTCCATGGGGAGCCGGCCTGGTTGGGCACAACTAAAATATATTGATGTTTATTAATTCCACATGCCGATCTTTAGTATAATAGGTAATCACCACACTACTATTTACAATAAACTACTGGAGGTAAAATAAAAAAAAGTGTCAGTAAAAGGCCTGCCCCTAAGCACTGTTATGTGTTCCCACACCACCAAGAAAAAAAAAAGTGCAGCGCTAACTTACTGATCAATAACTTAAAAAAATGTCTTCATCAGTTCAGGCCAATATGTATTCTGCTACATATTTTTGGTTAAAAAAAATAAAATCACAATATGCGTATATTGATTGGTTTGCGTAAAAGTTATAGCGTCTACAAAATAGGGAATAGATTTATGGCATTTATATACTGATTTTCTGAAAAAAAATTTTTTAGTTATGATATAAGATAATGAATGTGGGGGCCTTTTGGTGGGCGTGATTTTTTTTATTTTTTTTTGGTGGGGGGGAGGGGGGGCAGCATTTCATTCTTGGGCCCAGGCAGCACAATGTCTTGGGCTGGCCCTGCCTATGTGGCATAACACAGCGAACAGGAAAGGCCAGCCAAGGCGATCAGGCCAGAGGAAAGTTACACGCTTGGGGACGGAAGGACAGACAACGCCATCTTAATGGTAGGAAGCGCTGGTCGTTTTCCTAAACATATAAATGCCTGCTTTTTAATTGAATCATGTGAGTGCATTCTACATTCTTTACTAATAAATCTGTATTGAGATTAGACGTCTGCGCAATGAGGTGTATTTCTTTATCTCTTATCACATGTATGTTTGCTGCTGGAGTTGCTGTGTCTTTTCCTATTGCTGAAATTTAAAAAGCGCAGCTGGATTCATTCTGTCCATTGAAGGAGGATTGGTGGAATTTCTATCTGATTGATCTTTGCCTTGAATTTGCGAATAGATCTACTGCCAGGATTGGGATATCTTTCATGTGCATTTATTATGTACTGACGGTAAGAGTCAGTGTGTTTGGGTGCTGGTGGCGGTCTTCTCATCTTCATTGCCAGTGTTTTCTCCTCTCCTTTTGGACTTTTCATCACGTTTGGATCTACACACCAACTGAATCTGGAGTGTTTTTCATGAACTTTTCCTTTTTATTTTAGCGCTGCACCACATTCTTCAGCTTTTTTCATTGTGTCCAACAATATAGTGCTAGCTGCTTTTTTTATCATTTATTTTGATTAGCGCAACAAACATTCTTTATACAAGGCGATCAAAAGCCTTTTCTACGTCCAAGCTGAGTATAGAGGATGCTGCATGGTCCCTGTTCGCCACATTTATCAAGTCTATGACTTTTATAGTATTGTCCCCGGTCTGACTCAGGGGAAGGAAGCCTACCTGATCTTTATGGATCAGGGAAGGGAGAACACTATTTAGGAGGACTAAAAGAAGTTTGGTAAAAAAAAAAAAAGATTCAGGAGGGCTAGGGGCCTATAGCTAGCACACAGGGAGGGGTCTTTATCTGGTTTAGGAATCAAAGTGATAAAGGATCTCTGCATATCAGGTGGCATAGGGGTGTCTTGAAGAAAAGCGTTAAAAAGAGTTTGCACATATGGGGAAGTAACAGGGGAAGAAAGGACTTAGGCATATTTGCCACGATTTTGACTCATTTTGCCTCGATTTTGTACAGGTCAAAAGGTCACCAATGTAAAAAGCAGAAAAACGCCTGTAATCTGCCTAAAAAAAAAAGTTCCAGAACTTGTTTGAGCGTCAGGCATTTTGGAGCTTCTGGCTTCAGGTGTTTTGGAGTGGAGATGTGAACCATCTCCATAGAGAATAATTGATTTTTTCCCCTCCAGCGTTTTGTAGCTTCAGGCTTCAAGCTACAAAACGCTCAGGTGTGAATGGGGCCTAATAGTACCCATAAGTAAAGCCGTCCGGACCGGGGGCTTTTTGAGAAGGTAGGGTTTTGATAGTTAACTCAATTTCTTCCCCAGTAATAGGTGCATTAAGAGAGAGAAGGTTAGAGGACTGGAGTCTGGAGATCCCGCTCTGCTCGAGATATTGATGCATACGGTCCATTAGGTCTTGAGATGGAGGGTCATGAGGGATACCAGGGTTATTGTATAAATCAGTGTAAAATTCCTCAAAGGAATGAATAACATCTTGAGGGTGAAACAATAAACAGCCTAACCTATTCTTGATTTTGTTTGGGGCTGTCATATGGGTGCAACTTTCTAGCTAATAGAGAGTGGGCCTTATTACCTTTGTCGTAGTATAGCTGTTTCAGCCTAACCAAGGCTTTTTCTACTTGGCCCAGCGCCAAGTCTTAAAGAATCTTGCATAAGCGCATACGTTTTTTGAGCAAGGGTAAGGATGGGGCAATATTCAACCGGTGCTCTAAGGCCCTAAGTTCCTTTTAAGTTTGCAATTTTACAGCCCGAGCATCTTTTTTCAAAGCTGAAGAGATTGTGATGCATCGCCCCCGGAGAACAGCCTTATGAGCTCCCCAGAGAGTGGAAAGAGATATGTCAGGAGTACTGTTTTCAACAAAATAAGATTTCAAAGTGGACTCCAGCTCTGACCTAGAGGGAAGGTGTTGCAGGAGCAAGTTATTAAATTGCCAGTGGCAAGGCCTATGATTAGGAGTACCTAAGGATAATGTGAGCAGAATAGGAGCGTGGTCGGACCACGAGATTGGGAAAATGCGTGCGGATTACGTAATTCTAAGGGTAGAGTGATTAACAAAAAAAATAGTCTA
Source organism: Rana muscosa (assembly GCA_029206835.1). Lineage (NCBI taxonomy): Eukaryota > Metazoa > Chordata > Amphibia > Anura > Ranidae > Rana > Rana muscosa. The sequence continues at coordinate 205,904,740 of CM055117.1, read as the reverse complement.
TGCGTGAATGTGTGCAATGAGGGGCAAAGTAAAACGTGTACTATGGATCCCCAGGGTGGAGAACCCACCAGGCATCAAAAAGGGCATATCTTCTAGTGAGTTGACAGAAAAGCTGCGAGTCTCTAAGAACTCGGGTTTGCGAGTCTGAAGGGGTCCACCGCGTGGCGATCGTGAGCAGCAGAATGGGATAGATTGAAGTCTCCCCCTATAATTAGATATTCATGGTCCGAGTGAAAAAGACGGAAAATAACTCTAGTCAGGAAACAAATTTGTCGGACATTCGGAGCATAAAGGGCATGCCATAGGCCACGTAGGATAACAAAAAAGCCCAGTAGATCGATGTAGGATTCAGAACAGGGGGAGCCACGTTTAAAAAGTATAGCAACACCTGCTCTCTTGCAAGGGTTAATTGCCCGATAGGCCCAAGGGTAACATTTGGACACAAATGCGAAGGAGCCCCGCCTGTTAAAAGTCTCTTGAATCAAAATGGCGTCAGCCCTCGACTGTCTAAATTCCCTAAGTGCCAGATGCCTCTTTCTATTAGAATTTAGGCCATGAACATTCAGTGACAAAACCTTAACCATTGTGTTGGATAAAAGAAGCACTTATCTGATCCGGCCGCAGGATAACCGTAGCTAAATAAACGTATCCTCCAGGAGGGACCCGGGCAGATGGAGAGAGCCATATTATGAACGTATGAAGAAGAGAAGAAAGAGAAAAGGTTGGAAAGAAAAAAGAAGTTATCACAACAAAACATAAAGAGAGTAAAGCATACAATATAAACAAATTGTAACAAGCCTATCAGGCCTTAAAACTATAAAAGTTCCTGTATGTCTACTCGACCAGAAAAAAGGTCAGGGGGTCAATAATGGGGGAACTTTGAGCAATTAGGTAGAGGGGGTTAGTGAAGAAAGGGCCGACCGCTCTCAGGTCTCATCCAAACTGAGCCCATAACGTAAGACTAAGGAAACTACGGGACATATGGGGACTATGAAAATGCCATTATGGAGGGTAGAACCATGGTCACCAATAAGGTATCAGTTTAAATAAGGAGCATATACAGCAGGGATTAGAACCTCAGGCAGTTCATCTGTTTTTGTATTTATTAGCCTTGGGGGGGTATCCGGTCCACGAGATCACTTAGCTGGGGAGACCTTTTGCCATACTGTGGGTAGAGGAGGGGGTGTAGACGCAAGGTCCCAGTCAGGAAGCTGAGGGACAGGTATTTCCAAGGTATCGCAGAATGTGGCCAGATCTTCTGGGTAACGCAGCACAGCAGTTTACCCTGTCGCTTCGCGATGAGGCTGAAAGGGAATCCCCAGCGATAAATAATGTCCTGTAGCTTGCGTAGAAGGGGTTGAAGGAGTCTACGCGTTTGGAGGGTAATCCAGGAGAGATCTGGGTATAGCTGTATTTGGATGTCTTCAAAGACCACTTTGCGGATAGAATGGGCTTTTCGCATTATGTCCTCCTTCAAAGGATAGGAGTGGACCCTGCAAATAACATCTCGTGGCTTAGAAGGGGGAGCCTTAGGTCGTAAGGCATGGTGGGCTCTGTCCATCTCAATGTGTTTAGTAGAAGGCTCTCCCAATAAGTTGCTAAACAGGGTTTGCAGGGTATACTGTAGATCCTCAGAGCCCTCCGATTCCGGCAAGCTCCGCACCCGGATGTTATTCCTGCGTCCTCTATTGTCTAAGTCCTCAACATGACATTGCATAAAGCCCTGTACACACGATAGGTTTTACCGATGAAAACAGTCCGATGGAATTTTTTCATCGGACAAACCGATCGTGTATGGGCCCCATCTGTCTTTTTTCCATCGGTGTTTAACAATAGAACATGTTTTAAATTTATCCGATGGTTAAAAAACCGATAGCAAATTACTATCGTCTGTGGGGAACTCCATCGGATAAAAAACCCACGCATGCTCAGAATCAAGTCGACGCATGCTCAGAAGCATTGAACTTCATTTTTCTCGGCTCATCGGAGTGTTTTACGTCACCGCGTTTGGAACAGTCGGTTTTTTGACTGATGGTGTGTAGGCAAGACTGATGAAAGTCAGCTTCATTGGTTTTCCGATGCAAAAATCCATCGGTTAAAAAACCATAGGAAATCCGATCGTGTGTACAGGGCTTATCTCTCAGAACGAGACGATGATCGGCCCCTTGGAGTTGGGTGCGATGGACTGACAATTTGGTTTCCTGGATCTCCTCTTCCGCAATCTCGACTCTATCTGCAAGATGTTTAAGATCTATGTAGAGGGCCCGGATCTCTGTGCGGCATGTGGTCTTGAAATCCTCAATTACCTGCTTAAAGTCCTCCTTGGTAGGAATAGCTTGAAGATAAGATTGTCAGGAAGTGGGCATTTGGTAGAGAGGAGCAGTTTCCATCAGCTAAGGAGGTGGATGAGAGGGAGAAGGCAGCAGTAGTGGTGCCGCATGGGCAGCATGTGGAGCCTGAGGAGCAGGCTGCGAAGAGGGGTCCCACGGTTCATACCAGACCGGGGAGTGTGGAGGTGAGGGGACAGGCATGGTGAGTCCCCCTTTTTGAAAAGGAGCAGAAGAACGAACTGCTTGAGCATAGGATGCAGGGGGCTCTGCCCCCCCCTTTGGAGGAGCTGGGGTTCCCGGGATCTAGGCTGCCTCTGAGACTTGGGAGAGGCGGGTGTGGAGATGGAAGCATGATGGGATGAATGGCTCCCTGTAGTCCTGGTCAACAGCTCATGGTGGGCCGGGGATTTTGTGGGGCCTGGAGTAACAGAAAAGTCCATAGAGCAGTCCGAGGATGTGGGGGTGCCAGGGTTATCCCCATGGATGCAGGGATCTGAAGCTGTCCGCAGCAGACGCAGGAAGGGGTCCGTGCATTGTGTATAGGGCAGAGGGGTCTGGCCGTTTTGGGTGGCCTGTGCTCTGCGTGGCGCAGCCATGGAGGAGGCCACCAGAGGAGATACTCACCGGTCCCGCTGAGGTTGGTGTGGATGTCTGCCCTCCAGAGCCGGCAGTGAGAAATCTGTGGGGGCCCTATTCATCGCGGAGGTCAAGGAGGAGAGACTCAGAAGCCGGAGGGAGAAGCATCCAGCACCATCTTGTCCGCTTCACCTTGCGGCATGTCAGCCATTATAAAGTAATCACGGAGGCTGGTAGAGGAACCTGGAGGGAGTTGTGAGGAGCCCCGGGGTTTAATAGAACAGGTGGTCCTTGATCTGCCCATGTAGCAGGTGAGGAAAGTCCCAAATTGTGCTGTGTAGCTGCGGGCTAGGAGAGCTGAGCTCCTATGCGTGCATGCTAGTCGGCTTTTTATAGCAAAAAAAAAACGACGAGAAGCCGGGTAACTGAAAGATAGAGAATGTGAATAACACAACCAAGGTGGGGCATAATCATCTCTTTGAGAGAAGACAAGCACTTTAAACTGTATGTCACATGATCTCTGAAGGTTAGTGCATTAACATAAGGGTGTTTGATAAAGGACTTCTTAGATAGCACAGCCTATTTTTAAAAAGGAGCCCATTAACTTGAGGCCCTTCTATACTCTAGGTATTTAAAATATATATAAAGGCAAAAAATACATAGAGTAAATAAATAACTAAATAAATGTTGTACATTTCTGCAATACATGTCCATTTACATACGGTTTAAGACCCTGCAAGTACAAAAAAATGCCTGCTGATCTTTCAAAAATGATCTCAGCATCTAAGGCTAGGTTCAAATATATGCGGGTTTAGTTTTGGTGCAGTCTGGTGCAGTTTCCATTCAGTGGTTCAGGTGCAATTCAGGTGCAAATTTGATGCTGAAATCGCACCTGAACCAGACTGAAAAACACACGGGACCTTTTTAAAATTTACACCACTAGACTAAAAGAGAGCAAATAATAGAAGTCTATTGTTAGGGTTTACATACACTAAACGTTGGGAGATATTTTGACATCGCTGATAATCTAAGGTGTAACTACAGCTATATGACATCAGGGGGCACCAATGTATGACTGTATAATCATTTATCAAGGCAGGACTAACATTTACTAAATAAGCTGGGTAACCAAGTATTGCATTTGCTATGCTTCATCATAGTCTGAAGAGAGACTTAAAACTACAAGAAGGCTTCAGATGTGGCTGCTGATCTATAAGCAAGGTCAGACTCTTTAGTTATAGCAGATTGATCACAGAGGTATAACTCAACAGTACGCAGACCCACAAGAATTAGATTTCTGTTCTTGATTCCTGTTACTAAATACTGTAGCTATGGGGAAGACTTATATCCCGGTAACACGTTCAATATACAGTATTTATTAAAGGCCCCATTAGCAAGAGTGAATTGGACCCTAAGCAAAAACTTATTTTTTAGTTTTCAATAGTGTTGTGTTACACTATGTGATTATTCTTGCTCTGTGTCTTTAAGATCTGTCCCCTTCTTTCTAGCTGAACTCTCTCTCTCACCGTAGTTCTTTATATATCTCCTCCACTTCCTGATTCTGGTCATTACTCCTGTATTTCTTCCATGCTAACATCTTACATGTGGCTTACAACTGCAACGTTTTTCTACCTATGAATATCCATCATTAAACGGAACATTCGAAAGGATTCATCGTCTGTCGTCCTAACTGTGAGTTTATTCATTGAGTTAAACTGCCTGTATCGATGCAAGGGATGAATATCAAACCAGCTTGAGTAAGGCCTACTTAAACCTGGAGATGAACTTTATCGCTTTGTAGTTGAGACAGAACAGTAGAAAAACGGAGTTTCACAGCATAATTACAAGATTTCTGCATGTCAGTACTGAAACAGACAAGATTTACTGCCCTCATAGCAAGACAGAAGGGACAGAGCAGCACATGGCAGCCTTATAGCCTGAGACAATGTGCACAGTGTCATATTTCAGCACACAGATCCTGCCTGCTTTCACAGTCAGTCTGCTATCATGAGTGACCAAGCTTCTGCATGTGAACTCACATCTACCTCCCCACAAGTTCCTGAAGAAACTGAGTTACCCAAACGCTCAGTTAAACCCACTTGGAAAGTAATGGAGAATTATGAAGCTTCAAGGACTGAATTGTCAAATAGCTTGGAATTAGTCTGGGAGAAAATCCTTGCTGAAGCCAATACAGTGTCTGTTGAACGTGAACCACTGACACTAGAGGGCGCCATTAAACAACTTTCTGCCTCATATGAGCTTTATCAGCTTACCAGCAGCAAATTCACTAATGTCTTGCAAAACATGAATACAGAAAGTGCGATGACACAATTAAAGCGCGTCAATGCTCTCAATATTGAAAGAGACAGTTTTATCCAGCAAACCAGATTAAAGGCAGAAGCAAAAATAAAGCTGTTACAGGACACTGCATCTCACAGATCTGTTTCCACCAGACGTTCTAAAAACTCGTCAAGATCCCATAGTTCAAGATACTCAACACTCAGTGAGCGACTTATTAATGCCCGCGCTGAAGTGGAAGCCAGCAAAGTGCAGGTGGCATATGCAGAAAAAAGAGCAGAGTTGGAAGCTCAAAGGGCAGAGTTGGAAGCACAGTCAGCACTTCAAAGAGCAGAGTTGGAAGCGCAGTCAGCACGACAAAGAGCAACAATGGAAACCTTAAATGAACAGTGTAAACATGACGCAGCTATGGCAAAGCTAAGGGTCCTACAGCAAGCTATCAGTGCAGACGAAGGTGCAAGTGAGAAAGACAGCATTAACCTAAACATAGCAGATATGGAAGACCCCCTCAAATGCACTAAAGACTATGTCCTAAGCCACTGCAGTGCACACTCCATTGTCTCCAATGCTCCCGACTACATAGAGACTCCTTCACAGCTTCAAGTTAAAGAGGTTCCAGCAACTTCCTGCACTCAAAATCACTCCACTGCATTTCCTACCTGCCTACCTTCATACGTCACAGAGCATCAGCGCAAGCTTCAGGCAAGTCATCAATCTCCAGTCATCGGTACAGCCTTGAATCAATGTACCATTGGAACAACTGACTTCAAGCAAGCAACTCACCTGGATGCATCTGCTGCACCATATTTCCCTGTGTCCTTTAGCAACAATGTCAAAGATAACGCAATCAGCACCATACAGCCAACAGCATCTCACATAAAGGCGGAGACAACTGAAACAGAAGAGTTTGTGAGGTACATGCTTCGCAGAGAGCTCACAAAGACTGGTCTTACAAGTTTTGATGACCAACCTGAGAACTACAGAAGTTGGAAATGTGCCTTCAGAACTACAATCAGCAATATTGGCATTACAGCTGATCAAGAATTGAATCTGCTGATCAAATGGCTTGGTCCTCTATCTGCTGCACGTGTTAAGCCATTAAGATCGGTTTTCATGGACAATCCTACTGCAGGCCTCACAGCTGCATGGGAGTGACTAGAGCAAAGTTATGGCAGTCCAGAAGCTATAGAAAATGCTTTGTTCATGCGTCTGGAAACATTCCCAAAGATATCCGGTAAGGACAACAAGGAGTTCCAGAGACTGAGTGACCTTCTCCTTGAGCTTCAGCTAGCCAAGACAGACCCAAAACTACCTGGACTTAGTTACCTTCACACTACAAGAGGGGTAAACCCAATTGTCTTCAAGCTCCCGTATGGTTTGCAAGAGAAATGGACTGCACTAGGGTCATCATACAAAAGAGAGAACAAGGTTTCCTTCCCTCCATTCTCTTTCTTCTGTGAATTCATCAGGAAAATTGCAGAGACCAAGAGCGATTCAAGTTTTTCCTACGGTGAGTACAGCCTCTTCTCACCCTTTCCTAAGAGTACCAGTCTTCAGGGCAACTATAGAAACCATAGAGGCCCAGTGTCCGTGAAAAAGACTGACATCCTTCCCACTCCTACCACAGTTCTGGCCACGAACAAACAGAGTAGGAAGATTGAAAACCCTAACAGATAGTGTCCCATACACAAGAAGCCACACCCCCTCAATAAATGTATTCGCTTTAGGAAAAAGCCTCTGGAAGAGCGCAAGGAGCTTTTAAAGACATTTAGGGTATGTTTCAGGTGCTGTGCTTCTACAGAACATTTTGCAAGGGACTGTAATGTGTCCATCAAGTGCATAGAGTGTGGCTCTGAAGAACATGTGCAAGCCCTCCATCCTCTTGAGCCCAGCTCTGCACAACCTGCCAACACTCCTCCCAGGTTAACGCATGGCGGGGAGAATACAGACCAAGTGCCTAATTCTACCATCATTTCTTCATCCTGCACTGAAGTTTGTGGAGAAGACCGCTGTGGTAAGTCCTGTGCTAAGATATGCTTGGTGAACATATACCACAAGGATCAACCAGAAAAGTCTCTAAAGGCATATGCTATCTTAGACGATCAGAGCAATCGATCACTTGCAAAATCGGAATTGTTCAATCTATTTGAAATAAAAGGCGAAGCTCATCCTTACACCTTGGGTACCTGTAGTGGAACTATAGAGGTTTCTGGAAGAAGGGCTCATGGACTCATGGTATCTTCTCTCAAAGGTAACTTGCAATTACCCTTACCTACACTTGTTGAGTGCAATCAGATACCTGCTAACAGGGAAGAAATCCCTACTCCAGCTGCTGCTTTCCATCACCCTCACCTCAAGGTAATAGCAAATGAGATACCGCCGCTTGACAAAGATGCTCAGATCCTTCTTCTGTTAGGAAGAGACATTCTAAGAGTTCACAAGGTACACAGACAAGTCAGTGGACCCCCAGATGCCCCATTTGCCCAGCGCACAGATCTAGGGTGGGTCATCATAGGCAATGTCTGCATAGGCAAAATGAAAAGACCTACCAACATTTCGTCATTCAAGACAAATGTTCTGCCAAATGGCCGAAACACTTACTTTGAGCCATGCCCACATCACTACTGGGTGAAAGAGAAGATAGCCAGCCACAAATGGCAACATGGTATCTCAGGTGACACAAGCCCTTTCTCCTGCCATGATGGCGACTTCGGGTCTACAGTGTTTAACCACTTAACGACCGCTCACTGTATATATACGTCGGCAGAATGGCACCGACAGGCACAATCACGTAGAGTGTACGTGATTGCCTTTGTATAGTTGGGGGGTCCAATCGGACCCCCCTCCTATACAGTGAGCGGTGGCTAAGTGTCCGGGAGCGTTCCGGGATGAGGGGGCAGCCATTCGTTTCTGGCCACCCCCTCGCGATCGCTCCCGGCGAATGGAAATGCCCCCTCTGTCTGTGTCAGACAGAGGGAGCAGGAGGAAGTGATGTCATCTCTGGTGCGGCGCTCACATATACCGAGCGCCGTACAAGAGAAGACATCAGGTCAGTGCACACAACACTACACTGACACCAGGACACATAGGGACATAAATTGCCCCCCCAGACACCCCAGATCACCCCCCAGATCACCCCCCCCAGCCCCCAGTCACAGTGTCACTGATTGCAGTGACCATTTATTTAGTGATCACTGCAATCAGTGACATTTGTGACTGTAAAAGTGTCACCAAAGTTTAGTCTTAGGTCCAGTGTAGCCCCCTAACCCCCCCTAATAAAGGTTTAACCCCCTGATCACCCCCCAGATAACCCTTTCACCCCTATCACCACTGTCGCTAAGCGATCATTTTTCTGATCGCTGTCTTAGCGTCAGTGATGCCGATCGGCAGCCAGTAATTTTTTTTAGGTTCGCTGCATGTTTTTATAGCGTCAGGTACCCCAATATATTATCTAATAGAGGTTTAACCCCCTTGATCGCCCCCCAGGTAACCCTTTCACCCCCTATCACCACTGTCACTAAGCGATCGTTTTTCTAAACGCTGTCTTAGTGTCTGTGATGCAGATCGGTAGCCGGTATTTTTTTTAGGTTCGCCGCAGGTTTTTATAGCGTCAGGTATAGGGATGAGCTTCGTGTTCGAGTCGAACATACGTTCGACTCGAACATCGGCTGTTCGATCGTTCGACGAAGATCGAACGATTTGGGCCGTTTGCGCCAAATTCGTGTGACGCGAACGGCCCACAATGCACTACGCCATCGCAGTGTCATCCAGGCGCTGTGATTGGCCAAGCATGCACTGTGACTCCGCATGCTTGGCCAATCACAGCGCCGGCAGCGAGGAGAGCAATGATTGGCCACAGGCAGGATGCCTGTGGCCAATTATTGCTGATGGGGTTTAGTACACGCCCCACACTATAAAAGGCCGCCAGCGCGGCGGCCTTGTGTAGTGTGTTCCGGAGCAGGGAAAGAGAAGCATAGGCAGGGACAGTGTCATTTTTTTTCCTTTACTAATCCTGGATTCCTTGTGTTTAGGGACAAATAAGGATAGGTAGGGAGAGTGTCAGTGACAGTGTGCTATTCTGTGCTAATCCTTGTTTGTAGGGACAGAGAGGTACAGTGAGGGAAACTGACAGTGTGCTATTCTGTTCTAAAACTATTTTGCTGAACCATATTTTCAATCCTTGAGTTGAGGGACAGAGAGCTACAGTGAGGGAAAGTGTCAGTGTGCTATTGTGTTCTAAAACTATTTTGCTGAACCATATTTTCAATCCTTGAGTTGAGGGACAGAGAGCTACAGTGAGGGAAAGTGTCAGTGTGCTATTGTGTTCTAAAACTATTTTGCTGAACCATATTTTCAATCCTTGAGTTGAGGGACAGAGAGCTACAGTGAGGGAAAGTGTCAGTGTGCTATTGTGTTCTAAAACTATTTTGCTGAACCATATTTTCAATCCTTGAGTTGAGGGACAGAGAGCTACAGTGAGTGAAACTGACAGTGTGCTATTCTGTTCTAAATCAATTTTGCTGTTCCATATTTTCAATCCTTGAGTTGAGGGACAGAGAGCTACAGTGAGGGAAAGTGTCAGTGTGCTATTGTGTTCTAAAACTATTTTGCTGAACCATATTTTCAATCCTTGAGTTGAGGGACAGAGAGGTACAGTGAGTGAAACTGACAGTGTGCTATTCTGTTCTAAATCAATTTTGCTGTTCCATATTTTCAATCCTTGAGTTGAGGGACAGAGAGGTACAGTGAGGGAAACTGACAGTGTGCTATTCTGTTCTAAAACTATTTTGCTGAACCATATTTTCAATCCTTGAGTTGAGGGACAGAGAGCTACAGTGAGGGAAAGTGTCAGTGTGCTATTGTGTTCTAAAACTATTTTGCTGAACCATATTTTCAATCCTTGAGTTGAGGGACAGAGAGCTACAGTGAGTGAAACTGACAGTGTGCTATTCTGTTCTAAATCAATTTTGCTGTTCCATATTTTCAATCCTTGAGTTGAGGGACAGAGAGCTACAGTGAGGGAAAGTGTCAGTGTGCTATTGTGTTCTAAAACTATTTTGCTGAACCATATTTTCAATCCTTGAGTTGAGGGACAGAGAGGTACAGTGAGTGAAACTGACAGTGTGCTATTCTGTTCTAAATCAATTTTGCTGTTCCATATTTTCAATCCTTGAGTTGAGGGACAGAGAGGTACAGTGAGGGAAACTGACAGTGTGCTATTCTGTTCTAAAACTATTTTGCTGAACCATATTTTCAATCCTTGAGTTGAGGGACAGAGAGGTACAGTGAGGGAAAGTGTCAGTGTGCTATTGTGTTCTAAAACTATTTTGCTGAACCATATTTTCAATCCTTGAGTTGAGGGACAGAGAGCTACAGTGAGGGAAAGTGTCAGTGTGCTATTGTGTTCTAAAACTATTTTGCTGAACCATATTTTCAATCCTTGAGTTGAGGGACAGAGAGCTACAGTGGGTGAAACTGACAGTGTGCTATTCTGTTCTAAATCAATTTTGCTGTTCCATATTTTCAATCCTTGAGTTGAGGGACAGAGAGCTACAGTGAGGGAAAGTGTCAGTGTGCTATTGTGTTCTAAAACTATTTTGCTGAACCATATTTTCAATCCTTGAGTTGAGGGACAGAGAGCTACAGTGAGTGAAACTGACAGTGTGCTATTCTGTTCTAAATCAATTTTGCTGTTCCATATTTTCAATCCTTGAGTTGAGGGACAGAGAGGTACAGTGAGGGAAACTGACAGTGTGCTATTCTGTTCTAAAACTATTTTGCTGTTCCATATTTTCAATCCCTGAGTTGAGGGACAGAGAAGGACACTCGTAGAAATTATCAGTGTGCTATTCTGTGCTAAATCTTGTTTGTAGGGAGGGACAGAGTAGGACAGTGAGGGAAAGTGTCAGTGTGCTATTCTGTTCTAAAACTTTTTTGCTGAACCATATTTTCAATCCTTGTGTTTAGGGACAGAGAAGGATAGGCAGGGGACAGTGTCAGTGTCATTGTTGCTAAGCCTCCTGCACAATATACACCTGAAGGTAGCCCTTATTGCTGTTTTTCCCATCTCCCTGCAGGCCATCCATTAAAATGTCTGGAAGGCAACCAAAGAGAGGCAGACAGTCAGGAGGCAAAAAAAGAGGGCAAGCAGGCTCTGTGTCTGGGGGCAACAGTGCTGGTCGTGTACGCGGTGCATTGTCATCAGCACATGGCCATGGGACACGCTTGTCCTTGTTTTCGGCAGCTGGACATGTTGAGCCACATCATGCCGAAGACTTGGTAGAGTGGATGACCAAGCCCACCTCATCCTCCTCATCCTCTCTCACCCAGGCTCAGGGTAGTGGCAAAGCAGCTGCCAAAGCGTCCTCTTCTCTGGTATCATTATCTTCATTAGTCAATCCTTCCCTAGACCCACCATGCCCTCCTCCTGAGGAGTCCCCCGAACTGTTTGAGCACAGTGTTGGGTACATGCTCCAGGAGGATGCCCAGCGTTTGGAAGGATCTGATGATGATACCCAGCTAGAGGAAGGCAGCAGCGTGAGAGCAGACAGAGGGGATGCTCAAGAAGGACACCAATCTGGCAGTCATGTTCCAGCAGCTGCAGCATACTGCCAGATTGGCTCCAGTGATGAGGAGGGAGGGGATGATGAGGTCACTGACTCCACGTGGGTGCCTAATAGGAGAGAGGAGGAGGAGGAGGATGAGGCGGAGGCACATCTCCAACGAGGCAGGATGCCCTTGAGTGGCCAGCGTATGGGCAGCACACCGACGGAATCACACCGCAGAGCTCCGCCTGTGCAGGGCGCTGCCTCTGCCCATCATTCAAAAAGTTCTTTGGTGTGGGCCTTTTTTGAGGCGAGTGCATCAGATCACACAGCTGCTGTTTGCAACATATGTCTCAAGCGTATATCGCGTGGCCAAAACATCAGCCGCTTGGGCACCACATGCTTGATCAGACATATGTTGACCTGCCATGCAGCTCGTTGGCAAGCCTACCTTAAAGACCCACACCAAAGAACAAAGCTGACCTCTTCTTGCACCGCATCAGCTGGGATCTCCAACCCCACTATACCTTCACTCCTCTCTGAAACTTGCTCTGAGAGGAATGAAGGTGTAGAATTAGGTGTGTCACAGGCAAGTACTTGGGTAAGCAAGTACACTCTGCTAGCAGTACACCAACGTCTGATTCTAGCAGGCAAATTTCCCTACCCCAGCTGCTGGACCGTCGAAAGAAGTTCACTCCCAGCCATCCACATGCCTAGCGGTTGAATGCTAGCTTGGCTAAATTGCTAGCGCTTCAACTGCTGCCTTTTCAGTTGGTAGACTCGGCGCCCTTCTGTGAGTTTGTGCAATGTGCGGTTCCTCAGTGGCAGGTTCCCAAACGACACTTTTTCGCACGGAAGGCTATTCCGGCTCTCTACAGGCATGTGGAAGGCAATGTCTTGGCCTCGCTGGACAGGGCGGTCAGCGGTAAGGTGCATATTACCGCTGACTCATGGTCCAGCAGGCATGGACAGGGACGTTACCTTTCTTTCACGGCCCATTGGGTCACTCTTTTGGCAGCTGGGAAGGATGCAGGACAAGGTGCAGTAGTGTTGGAGGTTGTTCCACCCCCACGCCTCCAAAATGCTACTACTGGTTGTGACACACTTCTCTCCTCCACCCCCTCCTCTTCTTCTTCCTCCATGGCCTCTTCCTGTGGTTTGTCCTCGGAACCAGCGGTGCTCCGTAGGCGTTCAAGGGGCTACGCAAGTACGCAGGCAAAAAGATGCCATGCCGTGCTTGTGCTGGTGTGTTTGGGGGACAGGAGCCACACTGGGGCAGAGGTCCTGTCTGCTCTGCAGGGGCAGGCCGAGAGGTGGTTGACGCCACGCCAGCTTAAGCCAGGAATGGTGGTTTGCAACAATGGCATCAACCTCCTCTCCGCCCTCCGACAGGGACAACTGACCCATGTGCCCTGTATGGCTCACGTCCTTAACCTGGTGGTGCAGCGGTTCTTGGGCAGGTACCCGGGCTTACAGGATGTCCTGAGGCAGGCCAGGAAAGTCTGTGTGCATTTCCGCAGATCTTATAATGCCAGTGCTCGCCTGGCTGAGCTTCAAAAGGAGTTGAACCTGCCCAAGAACCGCCTTATATGTGACATGCCCACCAGGTGGAACTCAACGTTGGCCATGCTGCAGCGGCTGCACACGCAGCAGAGGGCCATCAATGAGTACCTGTGCGACTACGGCACCAGGACAGGGTCAGGGGAGCTCGGGTTTTTTTCACCACGCCAGTGGGGCATGATCAGGGATGCATGCACTGTCCTGGCACCATTTGAGGAGGCCACGAGGATGGTGAGCAGTGACAGTGCATGCATCAGTGACACTGTACCTCTTGTCCACCTGTTGGAGCACACGCTGCGTGGAATAATGGACAGGGCACTTGAGGCAGAACAGAGGCAGGAAGAGGAGGACTTCCTTGCCTCTCAAGGCCCCCTTTACCCAGACAGTGTTCCTTCTGTCCCACCCATCGCACAGGAAGAGGAGGAGGAGGAGGAGGAGGAGGATTGTGTCAGCATGGAGGTGGAGGCTGGCACTCAGCATCATCAGCAGCAGTCTTTTAGGGATGATTTACAGTCCCAAGAAACCAGTGGACTTGTACGTGGCTGGGAGGAGGTGGCTGCGGATCATGTCGTCCTTAGTGACCCAGAGGACTCCGGACTGAATGACTCAGCTAACCTACGCTGCATGGCCTCCCTGATCCTGCAAAGTCTGCGGAAGGATCCTCGTATTCTTCGGATCAAGGAGAGGGACCATTACTGGCTGGCCACTCTCCTTGATCCACGGTACAAGGGTAAGGTTGCGGACCTTATCGTACCGTCGCAGAGGGAGCAGAGGATGAGACAACTCCGGGAGGCCTTGCAGAAAGGTCTGTGCAACGCGTTCCCAGAGACTGGGAGGTTACAAACTCCTGGTCCTGGACAACGAGTTGCTGAGGCTTCGGGCAGTCAAAGAAGGAGCGGTGGGGAAGGTGGCCGTCTGACCGATGCGTTCAGACAATTCTTTAGTCCGCAGCCCCAAGGTATGATCGGTTCCAGCAACCATCGCCAGCGTCTGATATACATGGTGCAGGAATACCTAGGGGCAAGGTCAGACTTGGACACCTTCCCCACCGAAAATCCTCTGGCTTACTGGGTCTTGAGGATGGATCACTGGCCAGAGCTTGCACAGTATGCAATTGAGCTACTGGCCTGTCCTGCATCCAGCATTCTTTCAGAACGCACATTCAGTGCTGCTGGAGGATTTGTCACGGATCACAGGGTGCGCCTGTCCACCGACTCGGTTGATCGACTGACTTTCATCAAGATGAACCAGTCTTGGATCACCACCAGCTACCACACACCAGATGCTGATATAACAGACTAATTGATTTTAAAATGTCACATCCCTTCAAGACTGATGCTGATGCTGAGTGCCTGTGCTGTTATGTTGTCTGGCTATCCTCCTCCTCCTCCTCAATGATACGATTAACGATGATAGCTTGGAAGATCATTTTGGTTTATGGGTGACGCCACCAGTGGCTAAGGCCCAATTTTTCAGCCCCTGTTTAACAGGGGCGTGTAATTAAAATTTTTGATGCAATACTTTGCAACAGGCCTCATTGCTGTGCTCCAAGTACAGTATCTGTGAGGGGTTGCACTGTTGTGCCACCAGTGCCTAAGGCCCAATTTTTCAGCCCCTGTTCAACAGGGGCATGCAATTATAATTATTGATCTAATAATTCACAGCAGGGCCCATTGCTGCGCCCACCAAGAGTAACTGTCAGGCCTTACAGTGTTGTGCCACCAGCAACACCATCACCACCACCACCACCACCAAAGGCCCAGTTTTTCAGCCCCTGTTCAACAGGGGCATGCAATTATAATTATTGATCTAATAATTCACAGCAGGGACCATTGCTGCGCCCACCAAGAGTAACTGTCAGGCCTTACAGTGTTGTGGCACCAGCACCACCATCAAAGGCCCAATTTTTACTACCACTGATCAACAATTATATGTTATTACAATTCCTGATATTATACTTGACAGCAGGGCGTTCCAGCACCCACCAAGAATAACTGTGAGTGCTTTCAGTGTTGTGCCAACACCAACACCTAAGGGGCCAATTTCTGCAGAGTATATACGGAAGGTCCCTACTTTCAAACATCCAACTTACAAACTACTACTACTTGCAAACGGAAGAAGACAGCAGGAAGTGAGAGGAAATCTACCCCTTGGAAGGAAAATTCTCTCCTGTAAGAATTAATATGGGAGAAAGGTGTCTCCTCTCTACTGATGCTTTATCACCAATCTTTGTTTCAATACAAACACCACATTTCAAAAACAGTTGTCATTGGGACGCAAAGTGAGGTGAAATGTTCTGAACAGGGGCACAGACAGCAAAAAAAATGTGACAGGGGTGATAACCGTTCCCTATGTTTTCCAAAAAGCTAAAAAAAAGGAATTTGGCATGGAGCTACACTTAAACAATGCAGCTGTTCAAAATTACAAACAGATTCTACATAAGAACAAACCTACAGTCCCTGTCTTGTATGCACCGCCTGTATACGGCTGTTCAGAGTATATAGGGGCTTTTTTATTTTGTGTGCGGGGTTCCCCTTAATATCCATACAAGACCCAAAGGGGCTGGTAATGGGCTGGGGTAGGGGGGGGGGGGGGTTGATGGGGTAGCTATGCCATTTTTCCTAAAGATTTTCATCCATATTACCGGGACCAGACATTGCATTAAAGCCGCAAGCAGTTTTAAATGGCTTTTTTTCCTTTAGAAATGTTATTTTGTGCAGGGACAGTTCTAAACACGGGAAACACGTGGCACTTCACAGGCATACTTTAGACACCCCCCAGGTACAATATTTAAAGGAATATTTGACTTTTTTTTTTTCACTTTATGCATCATTAAAATGACTGCTCCCGGAAAACGTCCGTTTTTAAAACTTCTTTTTGCATTGATACATGTCCCCTGGTGCAGAACCCGGGTTCCCAAACTCTGTTTCGGACAATAACATGGATAATAGTCGTTATAATTAGCACTTTAGAATCCGAACGTTCGCATCCATTGTATTTAATAGGGTTCTAATGTTCGCGCGAACTTTCGGTCCGTTCGCGGGTTCTGGTGCGAACCGAACCCGGGGGTGTTCAGCTCATCACTAGTCAGGTACCCCAATATATTATCTAATAAAGGTTTAACCCCCTTGATCGCCCCCCAGGTAACCCTTTCACCCCCTATCACCACTGTCGCTAAGCAATTGTTTTTCTAAACGCTGTCTTAGTGTCGGTGATGCAGATCGGTAGCCAGTAATTTTTTTTAGGTTCGCCGCATGTTTTTATAGCGTCAGGTACCCCAATATATTATCTAATAAAGGTTTAACCCCCTTGATCGCCCCCCAGGTAACCCTTTCACCCCCATCACCACTGTCGCTAAGCGATCGTTTTTCTAAACGCTGTCTTAGTGTCGGTGATGCAGATCGGTAGCTGGTAAATTTTTTTAGGTTCGCCGCAGGTTTTTATAGCATCAGGTACCCCAATATATTATCTATTAAAGGTTTAACCCCCTTGATCGCCCCCCAGGTAACCCTTTCACCCCCTATCACCACTGTCGCTAAGCGATCGTTTTTCTAAACGCTGTCTTAGTGTCGGTGATGCAGATCGGTAGCCAGTAATTTTTTTTAGGTTCGCCGCATGTTTTTATAGCGTCAGGTACCCCAATATATTATCTATTAAAGGTTTAACCCCCTTGATCGCCCCCCAGGTAACCCTTTCACCCCCTATCACCACTGTCGCTAAGCGATCGTTTTTCTAAACGCTGTCTTAGTGTCGGTGATGCAGATCGGTAGCCAGTAATTTTTTTTAGGTTCGCCGCATGTTTTTATAGCGTCAGGTACCCCAATATATTATCTAATAAAGGTTTAACCCCCTTGATCGCCCCCCAGGTAACCCTTTCACCCCCATCACCACTGTCGCTAAGCGATCGTTTTTCTAAACGCTGTCTTAGTGTCGGTGATGCAGATCGGTAGCTGGTAATTTTTTTTAGGTTCGCCGCAGGTTTTTATAGCGTCAGGTACCCCCATATATTATCTAATAAAGGTTTTAACCCCCTGATTGCCCCTAGTTAACCCTTTCACCAGTGATCACCATATAAGTGTTACGGGTGACGCTGGTTAGTTAGTTTGCTTTTTATAGTGTCAGGGCACCCGCCGTGTATATAACCCAATAAAGGTTTAACCCCCTGATCGCCCGGCGGGTGATATCAATTAGGTTTTAGCGTCAGAGAGGGTCTGAGTCACACCCCAGGCAGCGTCAGGTTAGTGCCAGTAACGCTAACACCCACGCGTGAAGCATACACCCCCCTTAGTGGTATAGTATCTGAACAGATCAATATCTGATCTGATCAGATCTATACTAGCGTCCCCAGCAGTTTAGGGTTCCCAAAAACGCAGTGTTAGCGGGATCAGCCCAGATACCTGCTGGCACCTGGGTTTTGCCCCTCCGTCCAGCCCAGGCCACCCAAGTGCAGTATCGATCGATCACTGTCACTTGCAAAACACAACACACATAACTGCAGCGTTCGCAGAGACAGGCATGATCCCTGCGACTCCAGTGCTGTAGGAGGTGATTTCACCACCACAGTTAAAATAAAAAAGCAAATATGCCGAAGCATTGGGGCAGCAGGGGCGGAGGAGCGATTTTGCTCCTAATGCCGCGTACATACGGTCGAAATTCCGACGGAGGCTTGCCCGTGGAAAAGTCCGACCATGTGTGTGCGGCATAACTTTTTTGCGGGAGGATGCCCCCATGCTTCGGCATATATAAATGGTGCGTGTATGCCCATCATTGGAAGTGGGTGGATGAAGGGCGGTATTCTAATGGTGGGCATACCCACCGATCAATCTCTTTTTTCGTTCAGCCAACTGGCTGCATGAAAAAAAAGATTACAATACATGTCCAACAAGGACCAGCAACGTACTGGTATGTTGCTGGACTTTGAATGTTTATACCAGAATGATGCCTGCGGGTTTAGGTATCATCTTGGTATCATTCTTTTCAGCCTGCGGCCGGCTTTCATGTAAAAGCAATCCTAGTGGCTAATTAGCCTCTGGACTGCTTTTACAAGCAGTGGGAGGGAATGCCCCCCCCCCGGATATAAAAAGTGCCGTTGGGAATTTGGGAAAGCATTTTATCACACCGATCTTGGTGTGGTCAGATGCTTTGAGGGCAGAGGAAAAATCTAGGGTCTAGAAGACCCCAGTTTTTTCAAAAAAAGAGTACCTGTCACTACCTATTGCTATCATAGGGGATATTTACATTCCCTGAGATAACAATAAAAATGATAAAAAAAAAAAATACTTGGAAGGAACAATTTAAAAATAAAATAAAAAAGCAAAATTAATAATAAAAAATAAATAAAAAAAAAAGCACCCCTGTCCTGCCCTGCTCTTGCCCAATGGCGAACGCAAGCGTCGGTCTGGCGTCATATGTAAACAGCAATTGCACCATGCATGTGAGGTATCACCGCAAAGGTCAGATCGAGGGCAATCATTTTAGCAGTAGACCTCCTCTGTAAATCTACTGGAGTAACCTGTAAAGGCTTTTAAAGGCTTTTAAAAATGTATGTAGTTTGTCGCCAATGCGCGTTTGTGCGAAATTTTAAAGCATGTCATGTTTGGTATCTATGTACTCGGCCTAAGATCATCTTTTTTATTTCATCAAACATTTGGGCAATATAGTGTGTTTTAGTGCATTAAAATTAAAAAAAGTGTATTTTTTAACCCAAAAAATGCGTTTGAAAAATCGCTGCGCAAATACTGTGTAGAAAAAAAAAATGCAACACCCACCATTTTAATCTGTAGGGCCTTTGCTTTAAAAATATATATAATGTTTGGGGGTTCAAGATAATTTTCTTGCAAAAAAAAAAATGTTTTCATGTAAACAAAAAGTGTCAAAAAGGGCTTTGTCTTCAAGTGGTTAGAAGAGTGGATGTAAGCTTCCTAATGTGTGAGAGGCATGTCGAGTCCATGGAATATTTTATATGTTGACACAAGTTGCGGAAAAACTACAATTTTTTTTTTGCACAAAGTTGTCACTAAATGATATATTGCTCAAACATGCCATGGGCATATGTGGAATTACACCCCAAAATACATTCTGTTGCTTCTCCTGAGTACGGGGATACCACATGTGTGAGACTTTTTGGGAGCCTAGCCACGTACGGGACCCCAAAAACCAAGCACCGCCAGGCTTTCTAAGGGTGTAAATTTTTGATTTCACTTCTCACTGCCTATCACAGTTTCGGAGGCCATGGAATGCCCAGATAGCACAAACCCCCCCCCCCCAAATGACCCCATTTTGGAAAGTAGACACCCCAAGCTATTTGCTGAGAGGTATTGCGAGTATTTTGCAGATCTCGCTTTTTGTCACAAAGTTTTGAAAATTTAAAAAAAATATATATATATATATATATATTTTCTTTCTTCATTTTCAAAAACAAATGAGAGCTGTAAAATACTCGCCATTCCTCTCAGCAAATAGCTTGGGGTGTCTATATTCCAAAATGGGGTCATTTGGGGGGGTTTTGTGCGATTTTGGCATTTTATGGCCTTCGAAACTGTGATAGGTAGTGAGGAGTGAAATCAAAAATTTGTGCCTAGAAATCCTGAAGGCGGTGCTTGGTTTTCGGGGTCCCGTACGCGGCTAGGCTCCTAAAAAGTCCCACACATGTGGTATCCCCGTACTCAGGAGAAGCAGAAAAATGTATTTTGGGGTGTAATTCCACATATAACCATGGCATGTGTGAGCAATATATCATTTAGTGACAACTTTTTGTAATTTATTTTTTTTTGTCATTATTCAATCACTTGGGACAAAAAAATATATATTCAATGGGCTCAACAGGCCTCTCAGCAATTTCCTTGGGGTGTCTACTTTCTAAAATGGGGTCATTCGGGGGGGTTTTGTGCTATTTTGGCATTTTATGGCCTTCGAAACTGTGATAGGTAGTGAGGAGTGAAATCAAAAATTTGCGCCCTTAGAAATCCTGAAGGCGGTGCTTGGTTTCCGGGGTCCCGTACGCGGCTAGGCTCCCAAAAAGTCCCACACATGTGGTATCCCCGTACTCAGGAGAAGCAGCAAAATGTATTTTGGGGTGAAATTCCACATATAACCATGGCATGTGTGAGCAATATATCATTTAGTGACAACTTTTTGTAATTTTTTTTTTTTTTTAGTCATTATTCAATCACTTGGAACAAAAAAAATAAAAATTCAATGGGCTCAACATGCCTCTCAGCAATTTCCTTGGGGTGTCTACTTTCCAAAATGGGGTCATTTGGGGGAGTTTTGTACTGCCCTGTCATTTTAGCACCTCAAGAAATGAGATAGGCAGTCATAAATTTAAAGCTGTGTAAATTTCAGAAAATGTACCCTAGTTTGTAAACTCTATAACTTTTGCGCAAACCAATAAATATACGCTTATTTTTACTAAAAACATGTGGCTGAATACATTTTGGCCTAAATGTATGACTACAATTGAGTTTATTCGATTTTTCTTATAACAAAAAGTAGAAAATATCATATTTTTTCCAAATTTTCGGTCTTTTTCCGTTTATATCGCAAAAAATAAAAATCTCAGAGGCAATCAAATACCATTAAAAGAAAGCTCTATTTGTGGAAAGAAAAGGACGCAAATTTCGTTTGGGTACAACATTGCATGTCCGCACAATTTACAGTTAAAGCAGCGCAGTGCAAAATTCTGAATTCACCTCTGGTCCTTTAGCTACCAAATGGTCCGGGGCTTAAGTGGTTAATGCAACCAGTGAAGATGACATACTGGCTCCTTCAATGGAAGACAAAGAATTCATCAAGGTAATGGACAATGAGTTCTTTCAAGATGACTCCAATAACTGGGTAGCACCCCTACCCTTTCGTCTCCCAAGAGAGAGATTGCCCAACAACTTACAGCAGGCCATCAGTAGATTCTCCTCCTTAAAGCGAAACTTAAGCAGGAAACCAGAGATGCAAAAGCACTTTGTGGACTTTATGCAAAATGTATTTGACAGAGATCATGCAGAGCCTGCTCCCCCACTAAAGGAGGGAGAAGAATGCTGGTACCTTCCATCCTTTGGCGTGTATCACCCACGCAAACCAGACCAAATCAGAGTTGTCTTTGATTCCAGTGCTCAGCACGAAGGTGTTTCTCTTAACAACATGCTCCTTACGGGACCCAACTTGAACAACAGTCTAACAGGAGTCTTGATTCGTTTCAGACAAGAGCCTGTAGCAGTAATGGCCAACATTCAACAGATGTTTCACTGCTTCATCGTCAGAGAAGACAACAGAAACTACCTCAGGTTTCTATGGCACAAGGACAATGACCTCAACAAGGAAGTTATAGATTATCGCATGAAGGTACATGTCTTCGGTAACAGTCCTTCCCCAGCAGTGGCAACTTATGGGCTAAGGAGAACAGCTCAAACTGGAGAAGTTGAATATGGATCTGATGCCCGTCAATTTGTTGAAAGAAACTTCTATGTTGATGACGCACTTAAGTCCTTTCCAACTGCTAAAGAAGCAATTGATCTTCTCACCAGAACAAAGGAGATGCTGTCTGTAGCAAACCTTAGACTGCACAAGATTATATCCAACAGCCAGGAACTTATGAATGCCTTTCACTCTGAGGACTATGCCACTAGTCTAAAAAACCTTTACTTAGGTACAGATGTGCCTCCTGTACAGCGAAGTCTGGGTTTGTTGTGGAACATCAAGCAAGACAAATTCACCTTCCAAGTGTCAACTTGTGACAAACCCTTCACTAAGAGAGGAGTCCTGTCCGTGGTGAATAGCATCTATGACCCACTGGGTTTCCTTGCTCCAGTTACCATTCAAGGTAAGATTTTACTAAGACAGTTGTCTACTGAGAACATAGACTGGGATACTCCCTTGCCTAGTGAGAATCAACACAAGTGGGAAAGGTGGAGATATTCTTTGAAGTCACTAGAAAAACTTCAGATTCCCTGTTGCTATGTTCCAGGATCCACTTCAACTGCTAACCGGAGAGAGATTCATATTTTCTCTGATGCATCAGTTGAAGCTATTGCTGCAGTAGCCTATTTGAAGACCTCTGAACTGAATGGAGAATCACACTGTAGTTTTGTCCTAGGCAAGGCAAAACTCACACCCAAGCCTGCACATACCATACCAAGACTTGAACTTTGTGCAGCCGTGCTAGCAGTAGAAATTGCCGAGGTCATACGAAGTGAAATGGACACTAGAATTGATTCTTTCACCTTCTATACAGACAGTAAGGTAGTACTTGGTTACATAAACAACCAAACAAAACAATTTTATGTGTACGTCAGCAACAGGGTTGAACGTATCAAGAGATTCTCTCTACCAAGTCAATGGCATCACGTTCCCACTGAACTCAACCCAGCTGACTGTGGGACCAGAGCCGTGTCACTTGCCGCTCTTCAGGACAGCTTATGGCTGTCACCTCCAAGGTTTCTGTGTGAGGACTCTTACTTACTCCCTATTGACACCACCTATGGGCTAGTAAACCCTGAAGATGATAAGGAAATAAGAACTGTGAACATCTCACTACACACTTCTGTAAGTACAAAACAGAAGCTGCGGTCACACCGTTACAGGCATCAATGGAAGCAGGTGCAGCATCTAGCCAATGTGTTCTGGCATCGCTGGAAGAAAAAGTATCTTCACCACCTTCAAGGTCGTAACAAATGGCAAGCATCTAAGCCGAATCTTAAGGTTGGAGACCTCATCCTTCTAAAAGACAAGGAAGTTTGTCGGAATGAGTGGCCTATGGGTCTTATTACTAAAAGTTATGCCCAGCGACGATAACAAAGTCCGGAAGGTAGAAGTCAAGGTAACCAAGGGAGGATCGACACGAACCTTTAGTCGACCAATTACAGAGTTAGTACTCCTTTTGCCAGGTGAGTGACTTGTGCAAGGACTAGCCATGCTGTCGGCACGGCGGGGAGTACATTGCTGTCATCTACAGGTTCTACTCAGAACTTTGGAATTATTTGAAGACATCATACTGTGACTTTATGTTCTTCATCCTGTTGAACTTACGTTTATTATTTGCTTGTTGCACGTTTTTCATTACAGGTTCCAGGACATTCGTCAGTATTGGACTTTTTGAAAATATATATTTTAGTTTGAGGTTATGAAATCTAAAGATTTCAGATGGGGAGTGTTGTGTTACACTATGTGATTATTCTTGCTCTGTGTCTTTAAGATCTGTCCCCTTCTTTCTAGCTGAACTCTCTCTCTCACCATAGTTCTTTATATATCTCCTCCACTTCCTGATTCTGGTCATTACTCCTGTATTTCTTCCATGCTAACATCTTACATGTGGCTTACAACTGCAAAGTTTTTCTACCTATGAATATCCATCATTAAACGGAACATTCGAAAGGATTCATCGTCTGTCGTCCTAACTGTGAGTTTATTCATTGAGTTAAACTGCCTGTATTGATGCAAGGGATGAATATCAAACCAGCTTGAGTAAGGCCTACTTAAACCTGGAGATGAACTTTATCGCTTTGTAGTTGAGACAGAACAAATAGACTGGGGAAAGGTTAGAACCTCTGTCATGATTTATTGCAGTGTGAAGATTCACTCTTTATATTTTTCATGGGGACCATTGTTTCTCTCATTGTAAAGTGAGGATAAATTCATTATGTTGTCACCGCAACAGGAGTAGAGAACAAATCTTCCAATGGGGACACTTGTGATGACAATTGGCTAAGAGGGGATTTCCCCAACTTTGGAGAGATTTCTTCTCACTTTACGTGTGTCTACAGACATATGTATTGTACATGAGGGAGAGCCAGTGGGGGTTCTCAGTGATTAGCTGCGGGCAGAAACCCCATTGAAACCAATAAAAGGCTGACAGCTCTCGCAACTAATCATTGCCACTTGCATGTGGTCATCGTCCCTCTGCACCCAGGGCCAACCATTGCAGGTAATCACGATATGAACGATTACATGCAAGCAGCCGCGATTAGCTGCTGGAGCTTTCAACCTCCCATTGCATTCAGTCATTCAATAGGACTTCCACCCTCAGCTAAGTGCCAGAAACCCCTGCTGGGTCGCCCACGTGTAATTGCGAACGGCCCCAATTGCAAGTGTGAATGGGGTCTTAGACAAGTAGGTAAATACTACAATATTAACTTAAAGCGGAGTTCCACCCAAAAGTGGAACTTCTGCTCATTTGTCTCCTCTGCCCCTCCGGTGCCACAATTGTCACCTTTCAAGGGGGGGGGACAGGATACCTGTCAAAGACAGGTATCCTGTTCCCACTTCCGGGAGTCCGTGCCGCGGCCCATGACGTCACCACGGGGCTCCCTCGTTCTCCCCATGTTTCCAGGCCAGTAGAAGAGAGGAGCAGGCCCTCGCGCATGCGCAGTAGAGTTCCCGGCGTGAAGCCGTAAGGCTACACTGCCGTGTTCCCTTACCGGCAATGGCGGTGGCAGCACCTGACAGCTGATGGAAACATGCGGTACAGGTAAGTGTCCTATTATTAAAAGCCAGCAGCTGCAGTATCTGTAGCTGCTGGCTTTTAATTATTAATTTTTTGGGGCGGACCTCGGCTTTAAAACATGTGGCAAGAGGAAACTGAATGTAAAGAAGAAGGCAGCGCTCCCTGGATAAAATGAAGGCAGAGCTGTTTGGATGGCTGTCCTGAAATGCATAAATCTCCCAGTAGAGAAATTAGAGTGTTACTAAACCCAGTAAAATCAATCTGTATGCAGTAAAGCATGCTTGTTACACTCACTCACAGTAAAATCAGTCTGTATGCAGTAAAGCATGCTTGTTATACCCACTCCCCCTGGACAAGTCCGGATAAGACCGATCCTTTAGAGTCAGGCTACACATGCTCAGTTTGGTGTGTATTTCTAGAGACATTTTTTATTTTTCTTGGGAGAGTGCATGTGATCAGCACAGGGCAAATCGGCACTGTCCAGACAGATGGTCAGGAGCCCTGCGGCCACATAGGACATCTCAGTGCAGTAAGAAAAACTCCTCCTACAAGCTTCACCAGGATATGATAGAAATCACAAAATTGATATATACTGCTGATGAGAAAGGGTATTTAGCTATTTATGTTTACTAAAATAATTGCATTTACATGTTCTGTGTACTGTGGGAGACCAGATATTGTGAATGCAGGGTCCTGGGTTTAGTAACACTTTAATCTTTAGTCTTCGACCTAGTAGAAGTCTGTAGGAGCTGTGCACACAGTATATCCCCACTAAAAGCCTTGACATGTAAAAACAAGGAGTGGTCACTCACAGCAACTTTTTAGAAATTCTTAAATGCGTGTACAACAGAGGCATGTGGTTTTTAGGCATGCAGGTTGTAGTTTTTCTGGAAAAACATACTTGGGGCTATGTTATGTTACCAGTTTGGAGACGAATATACCATTCATTTAAAAAAATTGTAACAGTTTACAAAAGCAATTATTTTTTGCCAAACCGTGCTAAATACAGTTTGCATATTTTACATACAAACTGTATTAATTTGTTTTCTGACCTTGGTAAAGTAGTTATAGGGAAATATATTAATGTTTTTAATGCAGTTAAATGGAGTTCGGATTCCAGTATTGCATTTCTTCAAGTTTCTACCAAATTAGTTTCACTTAATGGCATGACCACGGAATTGCAATTTTCTAAAACAAAGCTCACTGGGGCAACTTGCAGGAGATAATTAAGGAAACTACTAAGGAACAAACAGAACCTTCTTATTGGAAGAAGATGCATTTAAAATCATGGTCTTAAAGGAGTAGTAAAGTTACATGTTTTTTCACCTTAATGCATCCTATGCATTAAGGTGAAAAAACATCCGACAATACCGCCCCCCCCCCCCCGAGCCCCCGTTTTACTTACCTGGCCCCTCGAAAGTCCCGCGCTCGTCCCCGTCATCCTCTTCGGTTCTCAGCCTGGCCGCCGATTGGCTACACTGGATGGATTGAAAGCAGCACAGCCATTGGCTGGCGCTGCTGTCAATCACATCCACTGACGCGGCGCGCCGGGGGGCGGGGCCGAGTGATACAGTCGGCAGCTATGGCCGCCGCTGTATCATGGGAGCGCGCCCGCAATAACTCCACACCATGCGAGCTCGCTCGCATTATGGTGTGGAGTCCTTGCGGGGAGGAGCCAAGACAGCCGCCGAGGGACCCCAGAAGACCAGGATCGGGGCCACTGTGTGCAAAACGAGCTGCACAGTGGAGGTAAGTATAAACTGTTTGTTATTTTTTGGCAAAAAAAAAGGGAAGCTTTAGTGTCCCTTTAAGCATACCACATTGGGGTAGTTTTTTTTCTATTTCTGTTTTGAGATTCTAATGGGGCCTGTTCTTTATTTACATTGTATAAATCCTGATAATAGTCCTGAATTTTTTTTTATAATCTCCTTCGTAGAATGCTTCATCTCACCTTTTTTATTTTTTATCTTTGATATAAAATTCTGTGTGTTCCTAGGTTTAATTGTCCTTGCAAGTAATTTACCTGGTTTATTACCCATGACATAGAATTTCTTACTCATATTATTGAATACCCATTTAGTTTCTTGTTCTAATATTTCCTTTAATTTTCCTCTTTTCCCAGTCAATGCTATTAAGACTTGTTCATCCTGACTTACTTTGTGCTTTTGTTCTAGATCCTGGATTTCTTCTAGTAGGGTTTGTCTCTGGGCCTTTCTTGTTTTTTTCCTCTTAACCCCCTCTTCTATCAATCTGCCTCTCATATATACTTTTTGTGTTTCCCATAATATCAATGGGTCAACATTTTCTACGTCATTCTCTTTGAAGAAACAGACCATGTCCTTTTCTAGATCTTCCCAGATCTTGTTATTATTTAACAAGGTTTCATCGAGTCTCCACAATCTCTGGCCCACCGGGATTTCCCTTAAAGCAAGGGTCAATTCAACCGGTGCATGATCAGAGATCGTTACTGACTTTATTTCTACACTCCTTAGACCTTCTAATAACCGGTGATCTATTAGAATGTGGTCAATTCTAGAATATGATCTATGTACTGGAGAGTAATATGTAAAATCCTTCTCTTTTGGATGTGTAATTCTCCATGCCTCAACTAGATACATTTGATGTAATTTAGATTTTACAGATCTCAAGTGTTTACCTACGGACCTTAATGATATAGGTTGGGTGTCTAAGACTGGATCGAAAACAAAATTAAAATCGCCAGCAAGTATTACCTTTCCCTCTTTAAAGACCTCCAGTCTATTCAAGATTTTCTTTAAATACATTGGGGGCCGTACATTCGGGCAGTATACATTTGCCAGTGTAAACTTCATATTAAATAAAGATCCTTTGACAAAAGTATATCACCCCTCAGGATCTAATTCCATAGTTTCTTCCTGTCAAATCCAATAGCCGTTCCCTTAGACCTTTTATTAGAGTAACTGTGTATCCATGTAGGATACTCTTTTGAATTCAATCTAGTCTTCGATGTCCACTTTAAATGCGTTTCTTGAAGAAACACTATGTTTGCCGATTCTCCCCTCATCTCCTGCAATATCTGGTATCGCTTATTTGGGCAGTTTAATCCCTGCACATTATATGTAACTATTTTCAAAGTTGCCATATTCTATGATTTATTTCTTTCATTACTTCTCGATTGCTATACATCAGACATATGCAAGGTCGGAGGGTCATTGAGAAATCTAATTCCTTCAACCAGCCTTCCTCAAACTATAACCTCTTAAAACTAATCTTCGTAAAATTTTGATGAACAACATCCTCTCTGATATACTTCAACGTCAGTAGAAAAAGCCGAGACCACATATACCCCCCCCCCAGACACATTGCAAATCAATGTTATGAGTCCTTTGGCTTGACCCCACTCCGGCAATCTGCCAAGTGGGCGCCGCCTCTGGACTTCTCAACTGTCCACCTGCTCCCCGGGGTATGCCCAAATTTGGAATGGCCCCAGAGCGCCGGCGGGCATTCCTACTCCAAAACCTCCCTCTCAGGAAAATTCAGTTTTCAATCATTCCTTTAATCTCTTCACCATATCTTCCTTCATCTCTATCCCCCTTCCCCTCCTCCCCCCCATCCCTCTACTTCTATTGATCAATTTACCCCCCTCCTCCTAACTAGGGATGAGCTTCGTGTTCGAGTCGAACATACGTTCGACTCGAACATCGGCTGTTCGATCGTTCGACGAAGATCGAACGATTTGGGCCGTTCGCGCCAAATTCGAGTGACGCGAACGGCCCACAATGCACTACGCCATCGCAGTGTCATCCAGGCGCTGTGATTGGCCAAGCATGCACTGTGACCCCGCATGCTTGGCCAATCACAGCGCCGGCAGCGAGGAGAGCAATGATTGGCCACAGGCAGGATGCCTGTGGCCAATTATTGCTGAGGGTGTTTAGTACACGCCCCACACTATAAAAGGCCGCCAGCACGGCGGCCTAGTGTAGTGTGTTCCGGAGCAGGGATAGAGCAGCATAGGCAGGGACAGTGACTTTTATTTCTTTCTTGCTTAACCTGGATTCCTTTAGTTTAGGGAAAGAGAAGGATAGGTAGGGAGAGTGTCAGTGTGTTTTGTGCTTGTGCTATATTGTGCTTAAAAAAAACATTTTTTCTAGGGACAGAAAACTGTAGGTAGGGAGAGTGTGTCAGTTTCTTTCACTGTCAAAGTCCTTGTTTCCAGGGACCTGGAAGGACAGTGAGTGAATTCTCCTTGTGCTAAATTGTGCTTAAAAAAAACATTTTTTCTAGGGACAGAAAACTGTAGGTAGGGAGAGTGTGTCAGTTTCTTTCACTGTCAAAGTCCTTGTTTCCAGGGACCTGGAAGGACAGTGAGTGAATTGTCCTTGTGCTAAATTGTGCTTAAAAAAAACATTTTTTCTAGGGACAGAAAACTGTAGGTAGGGAGAGTGTGTCAGTTTCTTTCACTGTCAAAGTCCTTGTTTCCAGGGACCTGGAAGGACAGTGAGTGAATTCTCCTTGTGCTAAATTGTGCTTAAAAAAAACATTTTTTCTAGGGACAGAAAACTGTAGGTAGGGAGAGTGTGTCAGTTTCTTTCACTGTCAAAGTCCTTGTTTCCAGGGACCTGGAAGGACAGTGAGTGAATTGTCCTTGTGCTAAATTGTGCTTAAAAAAAACATTTTTTCTAGGGACAGAAAACTGTAGGTAGGGAGAGTGTGTCAGTTTCTTTCACTGTCAAAGTCCTTGTTTCCAGGGACCTGGAAGGACAGTGAGTGAATTCTCCTTGTGCTAAATTGTGCTTAAAAAAAACATTTTTTCTAGGGACAGAAAACTGTAGGTAGGGAGAGTGTGTCAGTTTCTTTCACTGTCAAAGTCCTTGTTTCCAGGGACCTGGAAGGACAGTGAGTGAATTGTCCTTGTGCTAAATTGTGCTTAAAAAAAACATTTTTTCTAGGGACAGAAAACTGTAGGTAGGGAGAGTGTGTCAGTTTCTTTCACTGTCAAAGTCCTTGTTTCCAGGGACCTGGAAGGACAGTGAGTGAATTGTCCTTGTGCTAAATTGTGCTTAAAAAAAACATTTTTTCTAGGGACAGAAAACTGTAGGTAGGGAGAGTGTGTCAGTTTCTTTCACTGTCAAAGTCCTTGTTTCCAGGGACCTGGAAGGACAGTGAGTGAATTGTCCTTGTGCTAAATTGTGCTTAAAAAAAACATTTTTTCTAGGGACAGAAAACTGTAGGTAGGGAGAGTGTGTCAGTTTCTTTCACTGTCAAAGTCCTTGTTTCCAGGGACCTGGAAGGACAGTGAGTGAATTCTCCTTGTGCTAAATTGTGCTTAAAAAAAACATTTTTTCTAGGGACAGAAAACTGTAGGTAGGGAGAGTGTGTCAGTTTCTTTCACTGTCAAAGTCCTTGTTTCCAGGGACCTGGAAGGACAGTGAGTGAATTGTCCTTGTGCTAAATTGTGCTTAAAAAAAACATTTTTTCTAGGGACAGAAAACTGTAGGTAGGGAGAGTGTGTCAGTTTCTTTCACTGTCAAAGTCCTTGTTTCCAGGGACCTGGAAGGACAGTGAGTGAATTCTCCTTGTGCTAAATTGTGCTTAAAAAAAACATTTTTTCTAGGGACAGAAAACTGTAGGTAGGGAGAGTGTGTCAGTTTCTTTCACTGTCAAAGTCCTTGTTTCCAGGGACCTGGAAGGACAGTGAGTGAATTGTCCTTGTGCTAAATTGTGCTTAAAAAAAACATTTTTTCTAGGGACAGAAAACTGTAGGTAGGGAGAGTGTGTCAGTTTCTTTCACTGTCAAAGTCCTTGTTTCCAGGGACCTGGAAGGACAGTGAGTGAATTCTCCTTGTGCTAAATTGTGCTTAAAAAAAACATTTTTTCTAGGGACAGAAAACTGTAGGTAGGGAGAGTGTGTCAGTTTCTTTCACTGTCAAAGTCCTTGTTTCCAGGGACCTGGAAGGACAGTGAGTGAATTGTCCTTGTGCTAAATTGTGCTTAAAAAAAACATTTTTTCTAGGGACAGAAAACTGTAGGTAGGGAGAGTGTGTCAGTTTCTTTCACTGTCAAAGTCCTTGTTTCCAGGGACCTGGAAGGACAGTGAGTGAATTGTCCTTGTGCTAAATTGTGCTTAAAAAAAACATTTTTTCTAGGGACAGAAAACTGTAGGTAGGGAGAGTGTGTCAGTTTCTTTCACTGTCAAAGTCCTTGTTTCCAGGGACCTGGAAGGACAGTGAGTGAATTGTCCTTGTGCTAAATTGTGCTTAAAAAAAAACATTTTTTCTAGGGACAGAAAACTGTAGGTAGGGAGAGTGTGTCAGTTTCTTTCACTGTCAAAGTCCTTGTTTCCAGGGACCTGGAAGGACAGTGAGTGAATTCTCCTTGTGCTAAATTGTGCTTAAAAAAAACATTTTTTCTAGGGACAGAAAACTGTAGGTAGGGAGAGTGTGTCAGTTTCTTTCACTGTCAAAGTCCTTGTTTCCAGGGACCTGGAAGGACAGTGAGTGAATTCTCCTTGTGCTAAATTGTGCTTAAAAAAAACATTTTTTCTAGGGACAGAAAACTGTAGGTAGGGAGAGTGTGTCAGTTTCTTTCACTGTCAAAGTCCTTGTTTCCAGGGACCTGGAAGGACAGTGAGTGAATTCTCCTTGTGCTAAATTGTGCTTAAAAAAAAACATTTTTTCTAGGGACAGAAAACTGTAGGTAGGGAGAGTGTGTCAGTTTCTTTCACTGTCAAAGTCCTTGTTTCCAGGGACCTGGAAGGACAGTGAGTGAATTCTCCTTGTGCTAAATTGTGCTTAAAAAAAACATTTTTTCTAGGGACAGAAAACTGTAGGTAGGGAGAGTGTGTCAGTTTCTTTCACTGTCAAAGTCCTTGTTTCCAGGGACCTGGAAGGACAGTGAGTGAATTGTCCTTGTGCTAAATTGTGCTTAAAAAAAAACATTTTTTCTAGGGACAGAAAACTGTAGGTAGGGAGAGTGTGTCAGTTTCTTTCACTGTCAAAGTCCTTGTTTCCAGGGACCTGGAAGGACAGTGAGTGAATTCTCCTTGTGCTAAATTGTGCTTAAAAAAAACATTTTTTCTAGGGACAGAAAACTGTAGGTAGGGAGAGTGTGTCAGTTTCTTTCACTGTCAAAGTCCTTGTTTCCAGGGACCTGGAAGGACAGTGAGTGAATTCTCCTTGTGCTAAATTGTGCTTAAAAAAAACATTTTTTCTAGGGACAGAAAACTGTAGGTAGGGAGAGTGTGTCAGTTTCTTTCACTGTCAAAGTCCTTGTTTCCAGGGACAGAGAAGGACACCTGAAGGTAGCCCTTATTGCTTTTTTCCCATCTCCCTGCAGGCCATCTATTAGAATGTCTGGAAGGCAAACAAGGAGAGGCAGACAGTCAGGAGGCAATAAAAGAGGGCAAGCAGGCTCTGTGTCTGGGGGCAACAGTGCTGGTCGTGGACG
Organism: Rana muscosa; assembly: GCA_029206835.1. Taxonomy (NCBI): domain Eukaryota; kingdom Metazoa; phylum Chordata; class Amphibia; order Anura; family Ranidae; genus Rana; species Rana muscosa. Next base: position 205,872,572 of record CM055117.1, on the reverse strand, counting down.
CGGTGCATTGTCATCAGCACATGGCCATGGGACACGCTTGTCCTTCTTTTCGGCAGCTGGACATGTTGAGCCACATCATGCCGAAGACTTGGTAGAGTGGATGACCAAGCCCTCCTCCTCCTCCTCATCCTCTCTCACCCAGGCTCAGGGTACTGGAAAAGCAGCTGCCAAAGCGTCCTCTTCCCTGGTATCAATGTCAGACTCATCATCAGTCACTCCTTCCCTAGACCCACCATGTCCTCCTCCTGAGGAGTCCCCCGAACTGTTTCAGCACAGTGTTGGGTACATGCTCCAGGAGGATGCCCAGCGTTTCGAAGGGTCTGATGATGAAACCCAGCTAGAGGAAGGCAGTAGCGTGAGAGCAGACAGAGGGGATGCTCAAGAAGGACACCAATCTGGCAGTCATGTTCCAGCAGCTGCAGCATACTGCCAGATTGGCTCCAGTGATGAGGAGGGAGGTGATGATGAGGTCACTGACTCCACGTGGGTGCCTAATAGGAGAGAGGAGGAGGAGGAGGATGAGGAGGAGGCACATCTCCAACGAGGCAGGATGCCCTTTGGTGGCCAGCGTAAGGGCAGTACACCGACGGAATCACACCGCAGAGCTCCGCCTGTGCAGGGCGCTGCCTCTGCCCGTCATTCAAAAAGTTCTTTGGTGTGGGCCTTTTTTGAGGCTAGTGCATCAGATCGCACAGCTGCTGTTTGCAACATATGTCTCAAGCGTATATCGCGTGGCCAAAACATCAGCCGCTTGGATACCACATGCCTGACCAGACATATGTTGACCTGCCATGCAGCTCGTTGGCAAGCCTACCTGAAAGACCCACACCAAAGAACAAAGCGGACCTCTCCTTGCACCGCATCAGCTGGGATCTCCAACCCCACTATAACTTCAGTCCTCTCTGAAACATGCACTGAGAGGAATGAAGGTGTAGAATTAGGTGTGTCACAGCCAAGTACTTGCGGCCACTCTGCTAGCAGTACACCGACGTCCGATTCTAGCAGGCAAATTTCCCTGCCCCAGCTGCTGGACCGTCGAAAGAAGTTCACTCCCAGCCATCCACATGCCCAGCGGTTGAATGCTAGCTTGGCTAAATTGCTAGCGCTTCAACTGCTGCCTTTTCAGTTGGTAGACTCGGCCCCCTTCCGTGAGTTTGTGCAATGTGCGGTTCCTCAGTGGCAGGTTCCCAAACGCCACTTTTTCTCACGGAAGGCTATTCCGGCTCTCTACCGGCATGTGGAAGGCAATGTCTTGGCCTCGCTGGACAGGGCGGTCAGCGGTAAGGTGCATATTACCGCTGACTCATGGTCCAGCAGGCATGGACAGGGACGTTACCTTTCTTTCACGGCCCATTGGGTCACTCTTTTGGCAGCTGGGAAGGATGCAGGACAAGGTGCAGTAGTGTTTGAGGTTGTCCCACCGCCACGCCTCCAAAATGCTACTACTGGTTGTGACACACCTCTCTCCTCCACCCCCTCCTCTTCTTCTTCCTCCATGGCCTCTTCCTGTGGTTTGTCCTATGAACCAGCGGTGCTCCGTAGCCGTTCACGGGGCTACGCAAGTACGCAGGCAAAAAGATGCCATGCCGTGCTTGCGCTGGTGTGTTTGGGGGACAGAAGCCACACTGGGGCAGAGGTCCTGTCTGCTCTGCAGGGCCAGGCCGAGAGGTGGTTGACGCCACGCCAGCTTAAGCCAGGAATGGTGGTTTGCGACAATGGCACCAACCTCCTCTCCGCCCTCCGACAGGGACAACTGACCCATGTGCCCTGTGTGGCTCACGTCCTTAACCTGGTGGTGCAGCGGTTCTTGGGCAGGTACCCGGGCTTACAGGATGTCCTGAGGCAGGCCAGGAAAGTCTGTGTGCATTTCCGCAGATCTTATAATGCCAGTGCTCGCCTGGCTGAGCTGCAAAAGGAGTTGAACCTGCCCAAGAACCGCCTTATATGTGACATGCCCACCAGGTGGAACTCAACGTTGGCCATGCTGCAGCGGCTGCACACGCAGCAGAGGGCCATCAATGAGTACCTGTGCGACTACGGCACCAGGACAGGGTCAGGGGAGCTTGGTTTTTTTTCTCCACGCCAGTGGGGCATGATCAGGGATGCATGCACTGTCCTGGCACCATTTGAGGAGGCCACGAGGATGGTGAGCAGTGACAGTGCATGCATCAGTGACACTGTACCTCTTGTCCACCTGTTGGAGCACACGCTGCGTGGAATAATGGACAGGGCACTTGAGGCAGAACAGAGGCAGGAAGAGGAGGACTTCCTTGCCTCTCAAGGCCCCCTTTACCCAGGCAGTGTTCCTTCTGTCCCACCCATCGCACAGGAAGAGGAGGAGGAGGAGGAGGAGGAGGAGGAGGAGGATTGTGTCAGCATGGAGGTGGAGGCTGGCACTCAGCATCATCAGCAGCAGTCTTTTAGGGATGATTTACAGTCCCAAGAAACCAGTGGACTTGTACGTGGCTGGGAGGAGGTGGCTGCGGATCATGTCGTCCTTAGTGACCCAGAGGACTCCGGACCAAATGCCTCAGCAAACCTACGCTGCATGGCCTCCCTGATCCTGCAAAGTCTGCGGAAGGATCCTCGTATTCTTCGGATCAAGGAGAGGGACCATTACTGGCTGGCCACTCTCCTTGATCCACGGTACAAGGGTAAGGTTGCGGACCTTATGTTACCGTCGCAGAGGGAGCAGAGGATGAGACAACTCCGGGAGGCCTTGCAGAAAGGTCTGTGCAACGCGTTCCCAGAGACTGGGAGGTTACAAACTCCTGGTCCTGGACAACGAGTTGCTGAGGCTTCGGCCAGTCAAAGAAGGAGCGGTGGGGAAGGTGGCCGTCTGACCGATGCGTTCAGACAATTCTTTAGTCCGCAGCCCCAAAGTATGATCGGTTCCAGCAACCATCGCCAGCGTCTGATAAACATGGTGCAGGAATATCTAGGGGCAAGGTCAGACTTGGACACCTTCCCCACCGAAAATCCTCTGGCTTACTGGGTCTTGAGGATGGATCACTGGCCAGAGCTTGCACAGTATGCAATTGAGCTACTGGCCTGTCCTGCATCCAGCGTTCTTTCGGAACGCACATTCAGTGCTGCTGGAGGATTTGTCACGGATCACAGGGTGCGCCTGTCCACCGACTCGGTTGATCGACTGACTTTCATCAAGATGAACCAGTCTTGGATCACCACCAGCTACCACACACCTGATGCTGATATAACAGACTAATTGATTTTAACATGTCACATCCCTTCAAGACTGATGCTGATGCTGAGTGCCTGTGCTGTTATGTTGACTGGCTATCCTCCTCCTCCGAGTCCTCAATGATACGATTGATGATGATAGCTTGGAAGATCATTTTTGTTTATGGGTGCCGCCACCAGTGGCTAAGGCCCAATTTTTCAGCCCCTGTTTTACAGGGGCGTGTAATTACAATTTTTTTTAGCAATAATTTGCCATAGGGCTCATTGCTGTGCTCCAAGTACAGTATCTGTGAGGGGTTGGAGTGTTGTGGCACCAGTGCCTAAGGCCCAATTTTTCAGCCCCTGTTTAACAGGGGCGTGTCATTACAATTTTTGAAGCAATACTTTGCAACAGGGCTCATTGCTGTGCTCCAAGTACAGTATCTGTGAGGGGTTGTAGTGTTGTGCCACCAGTGCCTAAGGCCCAATTTTTCAGCCCCTGTTCAACAGGGGCATGCAATTGCAATTCTTGATCTAATAATTCACAGCAGGGTCCATTGCTGCACCCACCAAGAGTAACTCTGAGGGCTTACAGTCTTGTGGCAACGCCACCACCACCACCACCACAAAAGGCCCAATTTTTCAGCCCCTGTTCAAAAGGGGCATGTAATTACAATTCTTGATCTAATAATTCACAGCAGGGCCCATTGCTGCACCCACCAAGAGTAACTGTCAGGGCTTACAGTGTTGTGGCACCAGCACCACCATCAAAGCCCCAATTTTTACTACCACTGTTCAACAATTATATGTAATTAAAATTCCTGATATAATAGTTGACAGCAGGGCGTTCCAGCACCAACCAAGAGTAACTGAGTGCTTACAGTGTTGTGCCAACACCAACAACTAAGGGGCCTATTTCTGCAGAGTATATACGGCAGGTCCCTACTTTCAAACATCCAACTTACAAACGACTCCTACTTGCAAACGAAAGAAGACAACAGGAAGTGAGAGGAAATCTACCCCTAGAAAGGAAAATTCTCTCCTGTAAGAATAAATATGGGAGAAAGGGGTCTCATCTGTACTGATGCTTTATCAGCAATCCTTGTTTCAAGAAAAACACCACATTTCAAAAACAGTTGTCATTGGGACGGAAAGTGAGGTGAAATGTTCTGAACAGGGGCACAGACAGCAAAACAAATGTTACAGGGGTGATAACCCTTACCTATGTTTCCCAAAAAGTTTAAAAATAGATTTTTGGGCTGGAGCTACACTTCAACAATGTACCTGTTCAAAATTACAAACAGATTCTACATAAGAACAAACCTACAGTCCCTGTCTTGTATGCACCGCCTGTATACGGCTGTTCAGAGTATATAGGGCCTTTTTTATTTTATGTGCGGGGTTCCCCTTAATATCCATACAAGACCCAAAGGGGCTGGTAATGGGCTGGGGTAGGGGGGGGGGGGGTCATGGGGTAGCTATGCCATTTTTCTTAAAGAATTTCATCCATATTACCGGGACCAGACATTACATTAAAGCCGCAAGCAGTTTTAAATGGCTTTTTTTTCCTTTAGAAGTGTCATTTTGTGCAGGGACAGTTCTAAACACGGGAAACACGTGGCACTTCACAGGCATACTTTAGACACCCCCCAGGTACGATATTTAAAGGAATATTTGACTTTTTTTTTTTCACTTTATGCATCATTAAAATGACTGCTCCCGAAAAACGACCGTTTTTAAAACTTCTTTTTGCATTGATACATGTCCCCTGGTGCAGAACCCGGGTTCCCAAACCCTATTTATGACAATAACATGCATAATAGTTGTTATAATTAGCACTTTAGAATTCGAACGTTCGCATCCATTGTATTTAATAGGGTTCTAATGTTCGTTCGAACTTTCGGTCCGTTCGCGGGTTCTGGTGCGAACCGAACCCGGGGGTGTTCGGCTCATCACTACTCCTAACCATTATATCCAATAAACTAAGTTCTTTTCCAATCCTGGTCCTTCCACTTTCTCCATACTGGAGGTCTCTTTTCCCAATTTTCTACCTGTATACCTTCTATATTCAATCTTTTACAGAATTATTTTATATCTTCTGGGAATCGAACGGTTGCTGATACCCCCTCATTTTTCACCACCAGACATGCTGGGAACCCCCAACTATAGGGTATATTATTTATCTGCAGATGGTTTGTTAGAGGCTTCAATGCTCTTTTCCGCGCCAGGGTCTCTGGAGCCAGGTCTGAGAAAATGGATAATTTAATTCCCTTGTATTCCATAGGAGAGGAGTTCCTAGTGCTTTGGGAGACCAGATCTTTTTGTCCATACTCATGAAATCTTATTATAATATCTCTTGGTAGGTCTCTCTGAGTGCTGCAAGTTCTTTGTGTTCTATGCACCCTCTCGAATTGCATTGCTGCCGCTGTCTCACGCTTTAGAGCCTTATTAAATATCCCTCCCAGAACCTCTTCCAATTCTGTATCTATAACCTCTTCCGGTAGACCTCTAATCCGGAGGTTTTTTCTCCTACTTCGATTCTCCTGGTCCTCTAATTTATATCGGGCGTTCCTTATCTCTATCCAGTCCATATCTGCCCTATCTCTAAGTTCTTTTATAGCATTTCTATGTTCTTCTAGCTGATCTTCTATTCCCTCCACCCTCTGTAATACATTCTGAATATCCTTTCTCGTAACTCCCATTTCACCTTTTATTGTTCGTTCCAGACGTGATATCATTTCAATCATATCAGTCATATCTTGTTTTGTTGGAGGATCCTGCAAGTCTTCGCGGGGTATATCAGCTTGTTGTTGTTTTTCCGGGGATTTCTTACTTTTGGTTTCTGAAACTTGGACCTTACTGCTTTTATTTTTCCCCGAAGTCCCTGGGGACCCTTCCTTCGACTCATTCATCTCTGGGTGACCTTTATTTTTTTGGGGGTTCCTGATGTTAATTCTATATTTTCCCTAGGACTCTCAGCCATTTGAACTGATCCGTCTACAATCAGGTAGGACTTGATTGTACTCCGGCTGGTTCCTTCCCCCTGATTTACTTTAGCACCCTTTTTCACCATTTTCTCCTTAACCGAGGATCTTAGCTCTGGCCCCAGGCCGAGTGTAGCCTACCCTTTCTTCTCCCCCCACCTCTATCCCACCTCTCTCCCTCCCCCTCCCTCACCTCTTGCACCACCACACTTCACAGATCTTGTCAGGGTAGTCTCAGCCTTATGTATATAGATTTAGTGGATATAGGTTCAGCTTCGGTGTAGTTTCTCACTTAAGCAATATATTGAGACTTTATGAGCCTTCAACCCCTTGATATCAGCTCAATACCGAGTAATTCAGAAAGTCTCACTGTTTTACTTTCTTCCCTGCCCCCCCCTAACCTACACCTAGCAGGAAAAACAGAGATAATTAAACTTAATACATATTTTGATACACAGCTCTCATCCCAACCCCTTATTAATACATATCCCAGGGTTCAAAAATAACTAGGGTTGTCCCGATACCGAGCATTTGCGCGAGTACTTGTACTCGCGCAAATGCTCCCGATGCCTGATCCGATACCTGTGATGGGGAGAGAGAGGCGGCGTGCAACAGGAAGTCCGTGGGTGGAGTCAGCGGGCGGAGTCAGTGGGCAGAGCGAGCGAGCAGGTAAGCTGGCGGGGTGGGGGGGAATGGGGGCAGCCAGGGCCGGATTCCAGACAAGGCCACCGAGGCCAGGCCTCGGGGCGGTAGTCAGTGCAGGGGCGGCTCCGCCTATCCTCGCCGCCCTCACTCACGGGCACAGTCACCTCCCACTCCGCCTATTCTCCCCGCTCGCACTCACGGTCACACTGTACAGTTCCGGCTCCGCCTATCATCTCCGCCCACTCCGCTCATCCTCCCCGCCCTCACTCAGGGGAACACTGCAAAGTCACCGCCCATTCTCCCCGCCCTCATTCACGGGCATAGTGCACAGTCTCCGCCCGCTCCGCCCATCCTCCCCGCCCTCACTTATGGGCACTCTACACAGTCCCCGCCCGCTCCTCCCATCCTCTCTGCCCGCACTCATGGGTAGTCACAGGCCCCACCCATCCTCTTTGCCCGGCCAAGCAAAACCTAGCATGGAGGGGGAACCAACTGATTTGCGAGTGATCTGCAAGTAAGTGGCACTGATATCAATATCAACACTGCTACTGATTCCCCCCCACACCACCACTGCTGCCACTGATACCCCCCACCAGCATTACTGCCACTGATACCCCCACCAGCATTACTGCCACTGATACCCCCCACCAGCATTACTGCCACTGATACCCCCCACCACCATTACTGTCACTGACACCCCCACCACCATTACTGCCACTGATACCCCCCACCAGCATTACTGCCACTGATACCCCCCACCAGCATTACTGCCACTGATACCCCCCACCAGCATTACTGCCACTGATACCCCCACCACCATTACTGCCACTGATACCCCCACCAGCATTACTGCCACTGATGCCCCCACCACCATTACTGCCACTGATACCCCCCACCACCATTACTGTCACTGATACCCCCACCACCATTACTGCCACTGATACCCCCCACCAGCATTACTGCCACTGATACCCCCCACCAGCATTACTGCCACTGATACCCCCCACCAGCATTACTGCCACTGATACCCCCACCACCATTACTGCCACTGATACCCCCCACCAGCATTACTGCCACTGATGCCCCCACCACCATTACTGCCACTGATACCCCCACCACCATTACTGCCACTGATACCCCCCACCACCATTACTGTCACTGATACCCCCACCACCATTACTGCCACTGATACCCCCCACCAGCATTACTGCCACTGATACCCCCCACCAGCATTACTGCCACTGATACCCCCCACCAGCATTACTGCCACTGATACCCCCACCACCATTACTGCCACTGATACCCCCCACCAGCATTACTGCCACTGATGCCCCCACCACCATTACTGCCACTGATACCCCCACCACCATTACTGCCACTGATACCCCCCACCAGCATTACTGCCACTGATACCCCCCACCAGCATTACTGCCACTGATACCCCCCACCACCATTACTGCCACTGATACCCCCACCACCATTACTGTCACTGATACCCCCACCACCATTACTGCCACTGATACCCCCACCAGCATTACTGCCACTGATACCCCCCACCAGCATTACTGCCACTGATACCCCCCACCAGCATTACTGCCACTGATACCCCCCACCACCATTACTGCCACTGATACCCCCACCACCATTACTGCCACTGATACCCCCACCACCATTACTGCCACTGATACCCCCCACCACCATTACTGCCACTGATACCCCCCACCAGCATTACTGCCACTGATACCCCCCACCACCATTGCTGCCACTGATTCCCCCCACCACCACTGATACCCCACCACCGCCACTGATACCCCACCACCACCACTGATACCCCACCACCGCCACTTATACCCCACCGCTGCCACTTATACCCCACCACTGCCACTTATTCCCCCCCCAACACCAGTACCATTACCACTAGTGCGACTGATACACCCCCCACCACTGATACCCCCCACCTCACCACGACCACTGCTGCCACTGATCCCATTCAGCAACCACCATCCCTGCCACTGATCCCACCCCCCACCACTGCCACTCATCCCGTCCAATCTCCCCCTTCCACTACCACTCATTCCAACCTATCTTCCCCAACCACCACCCTCACCACTGATCCCATCCTCCCACCACCGCTGCCACTCATTTCATCCAATGCCCCCCAACCACAACCCTTGCCACTAATCCCATTCCCTACATCATCTCTGCCACTCATCCCATTCAATCCCCCCTACCACTGATCCCACCCCCCAACCACCACCCTTGCCACTCATCCCATCCCCCCACCACTGCTGCCACTGATCCCACCCCCACCGCTGCCACTCATCCCATCTCTCCCTCAACGCTGCCACTGATCCTATCCCTATCCAACCACCACTGCTGCCACTGATCCCATCCCCCACCACCACCGCTGCCACTCATCCCAAGGGCATAACTACAGGGTCACAATTGCAATGGCGCACATGTTGCCCCTGTACACCTGGATGGGGGGGCATATAGAGGAACAAATCCCCTCCATTTTTCTCCTGCAGCCACTAAAAGCCTGCTTTTCCTCCCCTCCGTCCCATAGGCATTCAGTGGCTGCAGGAGGAAAATGGAGGGGAATTTGTTCCTCCATATGCTGCCCCTGCCGCCCCTCCTATCCAGGTCCTGCTGCCCCCAGGATCAGTGGGAAGGGCGCTGGCCAGAGGTCACAGTGCCAAGCAGAATATTTGACTCAAAAGGTATTTAATTCCTTGCTGGGTATGCTGCATAATGCACGTATTTACAGTTATTATTGTATAAAAACAGTGCACAAATACACTAGGTATGTCTTTAATAACACAATATGCAAATCACAAGTACTTTCAGGTTTTTTTTGGCGGGGGGGGGTATTTCTAGTGTCATTTTTTTTTCTTTGCCTCATTTCTATCACATGGGGGGGGGCTCAGAAGACCCCTATGTGATGGTGTGTGTGTATGTAGGGGGGGGGCGGCATTGAAGGACCCAGCCTTGGGGCGGCAAAGGGAGTAAATCCGGGCCTGGGGGCAGCCGCGTCATCCATCGGTGACCGGAGCCGTCACATTGGGTAACTGAAGTGACGCTCCGTGTTGCCGGTGTACACTGTCAGTGCTTTAACCAATCCCGGGTCCCGACGCCCATCTTGGTACACCCTCGGCCACATTAAGCCAGCAGCGGACATCTTGTTACACCCAGCCCATATAGTTTGGGCTAGGTGTAACAAGATGTCCGCTGCTGCTTTTATGTAGCCAAGTGCAGGGTGTAGCAAGATGGGCGTTGCAGGGGGCAGAAAAAAATTATTTAGGTTGCTTTCGTGTCATTTATTTCAGTGCCTGCCCATAAGTGCCAGCCATCTGTCAGTGCCCATCCATCAGTACCAGCTATCCATCAGTGCCACTGCCAGCCATCAGTGTGTGCCATCTATCAGTGCCATTTTTCAGTGTGTGCCACCTACCAGTGCCATCTTTCAGTGTGTGCCACCTATCAGTGCCATCTTTTAGTGTGTGCCACCTATCAGTGCCATCTTTTAGTGCGTGCCACCTATCAGTGCCATCTTTCAGTGCCAGCCATCAGTGCGTGCCACTCATCAGTGCTGCATAATCAGTGCCACCTATCAGTGCCCATCCATCAGTGCCACTGCCAGCCATCAGTGCCACTGCCAGCCATCAGTACCATCTTTCAGTGCGTGCCACCTATCAGTGCCATCTTTCAGTGCCAGCCATCAGTGCGTGCCACTCATCAGTGCTGCATAATCAGTGCCACCTATCAGTGCCCATCCATCAGTGCGTGCCATCTATCAGTGCCATCTTTCAGTGCATGCCACCTATCAGTGTCATCTTTCAGTGCCAGCCATCAGTGCGTGCCACTCATCAGTGCCACCTATCAGTGCCCATCCATCAGTGCCACTGCCAGCCATCAGTCAGTGCCACCTTTTAGTGCCCATCAGCCAGTGCCATCTATCAATGCGTCACATGACATTAAAAAAAAAGTATCGGTATTCGGTATCGGCGAGTACTTGAAAAAAAGTATCGGTACTTGTACTCGGTATTAAAAAAGTGGTATCGGGACAACCCTAAAAATAACTCAACAAAAGTAATAGGCTTGATACTCAATTCAGATACAATAAAAAATAAAATAAAAATTATATAGATCAAAAAGGCACAGCCCCTTGATATATAAAAATTCTTAATGATTCAGTATTTTCATGCCCCTTTGCCGAGAAAAAGGGCAAAAGGCATATGCAACTAGGTGAACAGTTCACATCATACTGGGTAGTGGGTATCAGATAATATGTATATCAGCTCAGTTATAACACTCCAACAGTGGTCAGTTCAAATAATATGTATATTAGCCCAGTTATAACAATCTGATGGCGGAAGATTCAAACAGTCCCAGTATCTCAATCCAAATTCTCAAACAGGAATGATTAGGAATGGTTAGACTTGATAGGAAGTTGATAAATTGATAAAAAATTGACCAAAGAAATGGGGGATGAAGAGGGAAGGCAAGAGACAAATTCCTTAGGTATAGACCCAGGTATAGGTAGATGCAAAGAGCTTCAAAATTCTCATACGACTAATAAGTCCAAGATCCCATATTTTGCATCTCTCTTTCTTATATATCTGGGCTCTTCCTTATGTTATAGAGAGGCTTTTTGATGCGTCTATATCCTCTTGTTTATAAAGAAAGAAAATACTGCGCTAATCTAAAATAGTGAATAAAAATAAAGCTGCTACATAAAATGTGACTAAAATTAATAAACATGGAATGAAGATGTAGCGCTAAGTGAAGAAATGAAGCCCAATGATTTGGGCCTCCAATCAAACCAAAGTGATAAATAATATCAATATAATGAGTCCATACAGTGTCCATAGAAAAATTTTCGTGTTGTGAAGAAAGAACATGTAGCACTGAAGGGTCATCACATAACTCTTGTAGAAAAAGAGAGGTAGAATACTCTTACCGGAACATTATGCCGCGTACACACGATCATTTTTCCCGTCGGGAAAAATGACATTTATTTTTTTCGCCGAGAAAAACGATCGTCTGTGGGCTTTATGCCGTTTTTCTCGTTGAGAAAAACGGCAGGAAAAACGACGAGAAAAATTAGAACATGTTCTAAATTTTCTCATCGTTTTTTCCATCATTTTTTTCCTCTGCAGTTTTCCCATAGGGAGACACTGCCGCGGAGCCCACAGACGGTCGTTTTTCTCGTCAAAGAAAAAAATGACGGGAAAAACGGTCGTGTGTGGGGGAACATGCCGTTCCCTCGTTTTTCATTTTTTTTCATGCCGTGATTCACGGCGGTGTTTTCACCGCCGTGAATCACGATCGTGTGTACGCGGCATTAGACCTGTGGTTTAGGCAGGTCAAATAGGCATACGAAATCCCAGTGGCACTCCTCATCAGTTAGTCTGGAAACTGGATCAGATAGGTCCCCAATGTAGACTGTCCGGTAGGCTCCCCGACTTGACAGCAGACTCTGGGTTTCACACCAATCCAGGTGGTCCTCCGATGGAACTGGAACCGCCACTCAGCAAGGAGACTCTTTACCACGGTGAATATTAGTAACCAGTGGCCAAAGGAAGCTATTACTTGACCAACCACCCATGTGAGGAGAAAAGAAGGGAAGGAATGCTCCAATGGTGCAGGTCAATGAGGGTTTATTCAACCAACATAAAAGTGATCACAAACAATAAAAACGTTTAAAAAGGGGCAGTGAATGAGGTAGTGTACCAAGCCCTACGCGTTTCGAACAAATGTTCTTCAACAGGGGCATCAACCAACCTCTTCCACTGCAGAAATATATATAGTGAACAAATACAATCTAACAAGGTTCTCAACCAATCAGACAGATAATTGATTACAACATATGATTGGGTAAACAGCTCACCAGATCCAAGGTGGGTAGTCTCCACCTCCAGGTCAACCTACCACGTTCGCTATACGGTTCGCACCTCCCAGGAAGCAAACCATGATAGGCTGAGCTGGAGATGGACCCAAGCGACTGCCAATAACCTTTGTTCAAAAAGCCCGCCATGAGAAAGTGGGTTGGAGACGACGTGCGGCGTTCAACGCCCACACCACATCTCAACGCCCACCCAAACATGCCATGCAGTAGTATACAAAATAAATAATATGCAATATATAAAAACAAATATGTGTGGCTAAAACGCCACTTACATACACGGTACAACTCGCACTGTATCCAATCCGGGACAAATAGTATCATGCAAACGATGAGTAGAAACAGGAAGTGTCATGTAACCAAAGCGAGGCTTGGAAAGCCTCGCTTCCTGTATGTAAAACACTCATCTGTCACTAAAAAGTCTACCAAGCCTCTCTCTCACAAAGAGGCCTGGAGCGCATGGGCACTCTACGATGAGTTGAAACAGGAAGTGTCATGTAACCAAAGCGAGGCTTGGAAAGCCTTGCTTCCTGTATGTAAAACACTCATCTGTCACTATAAAGTCTACCAAGCCTCTCTCTCACAAAGAGGCCTGGAGCGCATGGGCACTCTACGATGAGTAGAAACAGGAAGTGTCATGTAACCAAAGCAAGGCTTGGAAAGCCTCGCTTCCTGTATATAAACACTCATCTGTCACTAAAAAGTCTGCCAAGCCTCTCTCTCGCAAAGAGGCCTGGAGCGCATGGACACCACCAAGTAATATCAAACAGGCTAAAAAGACCTTAAAGTAACAGCACCATCTTGTGGTAAATAAAGAAAAGTGCTGGAATAAAATTATCTAAAAGTCTACCAGGTCAATGGATCAGTAGACAGTACATAAAATAACCTAAACACCAAAATAAACTACAAATATGGGGAGCACTTAAGACACCCTAGAGAAAATAAATAAAAAATGGACCAGGACCTAAAAGAGGGCGCACACAAAGCCAAATACAAGAAGATTCGCATACGCACACATAGCGAAAAATCTTATTAATCCACGGAAAGAAGGGAAGGGCACTCAAGCCTTATTGATGAATGAATTGATATCCCATTCAACATTCATTCCGTGGGGGGCATAGGTGCGAAGCTCATAGATCCAGTACGTTTCAAGTCGGGATACTCCCCGAATCCTAGATTCTCCCCTCCAATGTGAAACGTACTGATCTATGGCTAAAAACTGAGTGCCTGTGGGGTCTCGATCATGGTGTTCAAGATAGTGTCGCGGGACACTATGATTGGTTTTCCCATTTTTTATGTTGGCAATATGCTCATTCACCCTTATAGTGAAGGTTCGGATCGTACGTCCCACATATTGTTTTTTGCATGGGCATGTCAGCAAGTAAACAATGTATTGCGTGGCGCAAGTAGTAAAACACTTCATATGGTAAGTCTTAAGTGTAGCCGTAGACTGGAAGGTCTCACTCTTGCGTCTCCCACTAATGTTATGTGCGCAAACATTGCACTTGCGACACGGAAAATAGCCCTTGCAATTTTGAAAAAAAGAGATACGTTTAGGAGGGTCTATAACATTTGGTGCGATGTCACCCTGGACAGACCGGGCACCTCTAAAGATCACCCCTGCCCGTTCAGGTAGCACCGCACCTAAAAGTGCATCGCTTCTAAGGACATTCCAGTGTTTCTTCAGTATTTCTTTTACCTGGCGAGACTGCACAGAGTAAGTAGTGAAGAAAGACCACTTAAACTTCTCATTGGTAGCTTTGGGGGGACCAACCACAAGTAGGGAGTCCCGATCGATCCGCTGGATCCGATCGATCTCCGGGTGAATAGCCTTTATCGATAAAACGGCCCCTCAGGACAGCTGCTTGTAAAACAAAATCACTGACTTTAGAGCAGTTCCTCCGCAACCGGAGGAACTGGCTCTTTGGCACTGACTTAAGCCATTGTGAATGATGGCAGCTGTCTCGAGGGATGTAACCGTTACGATCGGTAGGCTTGAAAAACGTAGAGAATTCCAACCGGTTGTCAACCACTTTGATTTCCAAATCCAAAAAATGGACTGATGTAGAACTAGCTTCATGGCTCAGCCTAATACCACATTCGTTGGCGTTAAGCGAGACCATAAAATCATCTAGAGATGCTTGGCTGCCATTCCATAGGAGGAGGATGTCATCTATATAACGAACCCAGAGAACCAATTCTGGTCTCCATCGCAACACCCTTGGTTTGTAGGTAGAAACTGTTCTGAAACCAAAAGTAATTGTGGGTAGTAGCGAATCTCAGAAGTTGCATGATGAAATTACGCTGCACATTGGGTATGCTAACACTCTGAGACAGGTAATTTTCAACAGCCTCGAATCCCAAATCATGGGGTATACATGTGTAGAGGGCAGCCACATCCGCAGTGGCCAGAATCATGCCATTCCGGAAGTCCACTGTTTGTAGCAACCTGATGGTATCACCTGTGTCCTTCAAAAAGGAAGGCATGACCCTGACCAAAGGCTGAAGATGAAAATCAATATATTTTCCTATTCTAGCAGTAATCGAGTCTATCCCGCTAACTATAGGACGACCAGGGGGATTCACTGGGTCCTTATGAATCTTAGGCAGGTAATAGATAGCGGGAATCCTCGGTGCTACCGGAATCAGAAAACTTTTTTCCTTCTTGTCCAAAATGGACAACGCAAAACCCTCATCCACTAGTTCCACAAGAGCTTTCTTATATTTCAAGGTTGGGTCTGATGGAATGACCTTATAGGTATCTGTATCACCAAGAATCGTATTCATTTCCCTGATATACATACTCTTATCAAGCACGACAATGGCACCCCCTTTGTCTGCTGGACGGATGATTAAATCCTTTTGTTCACATAATTGTTTCAAACCTAATTTAATCTTAGGATTTGTGTGCGTCCTCTTAGGTGGTAACTTCTCCAAGTCCTGGAGCACCAGGTTGCGAAAAACGTTAATCGCAGGTGCTACAATACCAGGAGGATTGAATAGGGAAGGATTCGACAACCCAGTGTGTACATTTGTGTCCATGGGGGTGGGAACAGCAATGGAGGCATTGGATGGGTTCAAGAAGTGTCTCTGTATATTGAGCTTACGAACAAACTTATGGACATCAATAAAGGTAGAGAACCTATTCATGTTCCGTGGAGGAACATATTTAAGTCCCTTGTCTAAGACCAGGTTCTCTTTGTCCGTTAGGTTTGTTGAGCTCAAATTAAAGACACCTGAGCTTATCTTGTTCTGGGCCTTTTTGCTCTGGACCCTCCAACCTCCTCTGACACCTCTTTTCCTTCTGGGCTTCCAAGGTAGTCTGGAACCGCCCTGTGAAAACCCGAAGGATGGGATGGGCCGGAGGGGTATTGGTTATAGTTGTATGGGGACCTGGACAACAGATCAATGTCTCTGTCTCGGTCATTATAGGAATCATAGTACTCCTCCCTCGTATAATCATCATAGAAGGGAAGAGGCTTATTGTAGGGGCGAGAAGGGGTCCGGAATTGACCATCATGTCCACCACGCCTTGGGGCTTCGTGGTAATCACGCCAATTCACCCCTGGTCTCCTAGGACTCTCATAATGATAAGAGTCCCTGGGACGCCCATAGTTAGATGGAAAAGAGTCTCTAGACTGACCCCTTTGAGGACCTTTCCCTCTACTCCTAGGGCCCCTCCCCCTGGGTTGGGAAGGATAAGCCACCTGAGTATTGGGAACTCGTGTTTTGGGTCTGGAGTCTAGAGTTTTGTTAGAGGGGCCTGTCCCAAGGGGTTTGGGATTAGGGGGTGGCCGTACTGAGGTGTTCTGAGCCACAGGTTCGAAGGTTAATGTTCGATCCAAATTCCGGCCATCAGATTGAATCACCTCCATCTCTAGATTCTCACTGGCCGAGACCAGAGATGCTTGAATCTTTTTTTGCCACCCAAAAACAAGATTAGACCTGTAATCTATAATGTCTCTATTATATTTCTTTTGCTTCTTGAGTCTCTGTTCCTTTTCCTCCTTTTCTAGGTGGCTTTTTAGAGTGGTTGAAAGAGAGATGTACTCTAAAGAGGTTTTATGTGGAGTAAATTTTTCTTTAAGCTCTCTTATCTCCCTGTCGATAGATATCAATCTTGACTTCTTTTTATCTATCAAAAAAATCTAAAGTTTGGTCCCGGCATCGTTAAAATACATCAATCCTTACTGTCCTTATTCCTCAGCCTCTACACTCTGAAGAGGAAACTGGGAAAGCCAAGAAAGAGAATGATAGAGTTTATGCTTAGCTTACCCCTCACAGCCCAGAGCGTCTCCAACTTTCTCCCGTATCTCCTGTCATGGATGTAGCTCTCTTGGAATCACCTCTGGCTGTGGGTACTTGGGAGCTTGATCACGAGACCCCCCTTCTCTCGAATCTCTGCACACCTATCCTCCCGACAGCTCCCGCTTGGCCCGCCACACACTGCTCCGCCGCTCCGATGCACCAGAGCGTGGGTTCCGGCAAGGGAACACCTGGGGGATCACGTGGGAGTCTTGCGGGGTCTCGCGTTGTCCTTCCTATTCTCTGTATAGAGATGCTGATCAATCCCACTACAGGACTCCTCACCGCGTCCCCGCGTCTCTACCGGCTCCCGGCTTACAGTGTCTCAGCGGCTCACCTTCCGACCCCTACCTCTCGAATCTCCCCCTCTACGGTGTCTCTCCGGAGGGTCAGGTAGGCGGAGTGTTGTTAGCCGGGAAGGTTTAGTCTGATTTAAGACTGGAATCACCTCCGGCTGTGGGTACTTGGGAGCTTGATGACGAGACCCCCCTTCAGAGAGATAAGACCGCTTCTCTATTCAGATTTTTAGTGCTTCAGTGCTTTGCATATCCGTATCCATTGTACGCACCATTCTTACTTCTTGATCTGATTTCCTGGAGGAGGTTGAAGCCTGCCTGCTAGGCGCTGATCTTATGGCGCCACGTTGTTACTCCTCCCCCATCGCACACCACATTGGGGTAGTGTTAGACTTATGTGCTGGTTCTGCCTTTTTTAGAGAAAGAAAACGTAGTAATATAATTTGTTAGAAAACCTCCCGACTTTTCAAAAGCCCTGCTACCAAAAGAAACCTGTCACCCTAAAAACAAAAAGGCTGTTCATACTGTGCATGTATGTCACAGCCTCATTTATTCCCATGGGAAAGCCGTATTCATAGCAGTGTGAGGCTAAAGGTAAACCTGGCAATACATGGATCGAAATGCAGCTGGTTTAGCAAGACCAATTTCGGTCCATGTATGGGCAGGAAGATTGTACCGATCGACTTCTGTATAACCGCCCTATTGGATTTGCCCTGTTAAATCAGTGCTTCAGACCATAGCCGGCAACACTGATCAGTATTCCGATGGTCTCCCCATTGTCAGAATACAATAAAGTCATGGCCAAAATTGTTGGCACCCCAGAAATTTTTCCAGAAAATCAAGTATTTCTCACAGAAAAGTATTACAGTAACACATGTTTTGCTATACACATGTTTATTCCCTTTGTGTGTATTGGAACAAAACAAAAAAAGGAGGACAAAAAGAAAATTGGACATAATGTCACACAAAACTCCAAAAATGGGCTGGTCAAAATTCTTGGCACCCTTAACTTAATATTTGGTTGCACATCCTTTGGAAAAAAAAACTGAAATCAGTCGCTCCCTTTAACCATCAATAGGCTTCTTACACCTCTCACCTGGAATTTTGGACCACTCTTCTTTTGTAAACTGCTCCAGGTCTCTCTTATTGGAAGGGCGCCTTTTCCCAACAGCAATTTTAAGATCTCTCCACAGGTGTTCAATGGGATTTAGATCTGGACTCATTGCTGGCCACTTTAAAACTCTCCAGCGCTTTCTTGCCATGCATTTCTGGGTGCTTTTTGACATATGTTTGGGGTCATTGTCCTGCTGGAAGACCAAAGATCTCAGACGCAAACCCAGCTTTCTGACACTGGGCTCTACACTGCAACCCAAAATCCTTTGGTAATCCTCAGATTTCATGATGCCTTGCACACATTCAAGGCACCCAGTGCCAGAGGCAGCCAAACAACCCCAAAACATCATTGAACCTCCACCATATTTCACTGTAGGTACTGTGTTCTTTTCTTTGTAGGCCTCATTCCGTTTTCGGTAAACAGTAGAATGATGTGCTTTACCAAAAAGCTCTATCTTGGTCTCATCTGTCCACAAGACGTTTTCCCAGAAGAATTTTGGCTTACTCAAGTACATTTTGGCAAACTGTAGTCTTGCTTTTTTATGTCTCTGTGTCAGCAGTGGGGTCCTCCTGGGTCTCCTGCCATATCGTTTCATTTTATTTAAATGTCGATGGATAGTTCGCGCTGACACTAATTGCTCCCTGAGCCTGCAGGACAGCTTGAATTTCTTTGGAACTTGTTTGGGGCTGCTTATCCACCATCCGGACTATCCTGCGTTGCAACCTTTCATAAATTTTTCTCTTCCATTCACGCCCAGAGAGATTAGCTACAGTGCCATGGGTTGCAAACTTCTTGATAATGTTGCGCACTGTGGACAAAGGCAAATCTAGATCTCTGGAGATGGACTTGTAACCTTGAGATTGTTGATATTTTTCCACAATTTTGGTTCTCAAGTCCTCAGACAGTTCTCTTCTCCTCTTTCTGTTGTCCATGCTTAGTGTGGCACACACTGACACACAATGCAAGGACTAAGTGAACTGCTCTCCTTTTTATCTGCTTTCAGGTGTGATTTTTATATTGCCCACACCTGTTACTTGCCCCAGGTGAGTTTAAAGGAGCATCACATGCTTGAAACAATCTTATTTATCCACAATTTTGAAAGGGTGCCAAGAATTTTGACCAGCCCATTTTTGGAGTTTTGTGTGACATTATGTCCAATTTGCTTTTTTTCCTCCCTTTTTTTGTTTTGTTCCAATACACACAAAGGGAATAAACATGTGTATAGCAAAACGTGTTACTGCAATACTTTTCTGTGAGAAATACTTGATTTTCTGGAAAAATTTCTGGGGTGCCAGCAATTTCGACCATGACTGTAGCTTAGTGGGGTGGATTCCCCAAACTACCTCAAACTTGTGGATGGAGGAATTGTCAGTTTTTTTCATTCAACCTTTATCATTTATGGGCTGCTTAAGTATAATGCCGCGTACACACGATCGTGATTCACGGCGGTGAAAACACCGCCGTGAATCATGACAGGAAAAACGAGGGAACGGCTTGTTCCCCCACACACGGCCGTTTTTCCCGTCATTTTTTCTCTTGGCGAGAAAAACGACCGTGTGTAGGCTCCGCGGCAGTGTTTCCCTATGGGAAAACTGCCGCGGAAAAAAATGACAGGAATCACGACGATAAAAATTAGAGCATGTTCTAATTTTTCTCGTCGTGATTAATGCCGTTTTTCCCGTCGGGAAAAACTGCAAAAAGCCCACAGACGATCGTTTTTCTCGTCCAAAGGAAAAAAAGTCATTTTTCCCGACGGGAAAAATGATCGTGTGTATGCGGCATAACACCTAGTGTTATAATATTATAGTGTATAACACCTAGTGGGAAGAGGAGGGAACTAGTTTCAGCACAACTGTACAAAAGTCCGTTAATACTTGAAATCTTTTGGATATGGGAATTCAGACTCATGACCTCACCATTGGGCATTCACCAACATATTCACTGAGCCCCAGACAGAGCTGATATATCTAAGTGAAATACACCAGCACACACAGATAATTTGTTTTGTATGTGACAAAGCTCCTGTCCCAGTGCAGCATGCCTAGGATTATTCTTTAAGCCATTTGTATTTTCAATAGCAATAGTAGAATACTATTTAAAAAAAAAAAAACAGCTCTACAAACTCCATCTTGAAGGTAATTCCACTGCAAAGACCCATGACATGACATGAAAACTATTAAAGGGATCCTGTCAGGATATAAATATACTGTAAGAGCCGCCATTGCTGGAATCTAAAGTGCAAAATTCGGAAGTTGTCATCCATTTACCCTTCCTTTACACTTGGTAAGTCACCAGAATAAGTTTGCAGGTTTAGTGCTGACTTGTGTGGCCAAAAACTTTATCCAAGTCTTTGAAACAAGTTGGTGGCAATGGCAGCACCCATATCTCTTTCCTGACAGGTACTATTTAGCACTGCAGTGACAGCTTTCTTGGCAGTCTGCTAGAACTGCTGCCTTGTGTATATTATATATTGTGTATATTATACTATATATATAGTATATACAGTATATATATATATATATATATATATATATATATATATACACACAGCAGGTAAAATAGTATTGAACATGTCACCATTTTTCTAGGTAAATATATTTGTAAATGTGTTCTTGACATGAATTTCTCACCACATGTTGGTAACAACCCATGCAATCCATACATACAAAGAAACCAAAACAAATCTTTCCAGAAATTAAGTTATGTGTAATAAAATGGAATGACACAGGGAAAAAGTATTAAACGTGCTAACTGACTTTTATTTAATACTTCATACAAATGACAGGTTCAAGACGCCTCCTGTATGGAAAAACTAGTCGCATGCATCGCTCAGGTGTGATTTTGGCCAATTCTTCCACTCAAACAGACTTCAGATCTTGAAGGTTCTGTGGACTTCTGATCTTTAGTTCTTTTTCATTGATTTTTATTGGATTCAAGTCGGGTGATTGGTTGGGCCATTCTAGCAGCTTTATTTATTTTTCTTCTAAACCAATTGAGACTTTCCTTGGATTTATGTTTGGGATCATTGTCTTGTTGAAATGTCCACCCTTGTTTCATCTTCATCATCCTGGTATATGGCAGCAGATTTTTATCAAAAAAGGCTTGGTACATTTTTCCATCCATCCTTCCTTTAACGATATGAAGTTTCCAGTACTGTATGCTGAAAAACAGCTCCACCATGATGTTCCCAGCTCCTAACTTTACTGTTGGTATTTGGGGTGATGTGCAGTGCCATTTGACCTCCAAACATGGTGTGTATTATGGCATCCAAAGAGTTAAATTTTGGTCTCATCTGACCATACCAGTATTTCACAAGCTTGTCTAAATGTTGTGCAGCAAACTATAAATGAGCTTCAACATGCTTTTTCTTCAGCAATGGGGTCTTGCATGGTGAGCATGCATACAGGCCGTGGTGGTTTTGTGCATTACTTATTGTTTTCTTTGAAAAAATTGTACCTGCTAATTCCAGGTCTTTCTGAAGCTGTCCTTGGCTTTTGGACAACTCTTCTGATAATTCTTTTCACTCCTCTGTCAGAAATCTTGCGAGAAGCCCCTGGTCGTGGCCGGTATATGGTGAAATTAAACATATTAACCGTATAATGTGTGTATTGTATTAACCACTTGCCTGCCCTATAGCAGATTGACGGCGGCAAAGTGGTTTCAAAATCCTGACTGGACGTCATATGACGTCCTCAGGATTTTGAGCCGCTGCGCGCCCCCGGGGGCGCGCATCGCGGCGATCGTTGCTGCGGGGTGTCAGTCTGACACCCCGCAACTCCGATCTAGGTAAAGAGTCTCCGACGGAGACCAGTCACGGCTGATCACAGTGTAAACAAGAAAAGCCGGTCATCGGCTTTTCCTCACTCGCGTCTGTCAGACGCGAGTAGAGGAGAGCCGATCGGCTGCTCCTCTGACAGGGGGGGTTTGTGCTGATCGATTATCAGCACAGCCCCCCCAAGGATGCCCACTGGACCACCAGGGATGCCACTAGACCATCAGGGATGCCACTAGACCACCAGGGAAGCCCACCATATGGTATGCCACCCTAGACCACCAGGGATAATGGATGCCAAGCAGTGCCACAATAGATGCCAATCAGTGCCCACAATGGGCACCACTGATTGGCAGGCATTATTGTTTGGCACTGATTGGCATCCATTAGTACAGTACAGTGCCACCTATCAGTGCCCATCCATGCCACCTATCAGTGCCCATCCATGCCGCCTATCCATGCCCATCAGTGCACACCCGTGCCGCCGATCGTTGCCCACCCGTGCCGCCGATCGTTGCCCACCCGTGCCGCCGATCGTTGCCCACCCGTGCCGCCGATCGTTGCCCATCCGTGCCACCTCATCGGTGCCCATCCATGCCGCCTTATCCGTGCCCGTCAGTGCAGCCCCATCAGTGCCCATCAGTAAAGGAGAAAACTAACTTATTTACAAAGTTTTGTAACCGAAACAAAAAAAAACTTTTTTTTTTCAAAATTTTCGGTCTTTTTTTTATTTTTTAGCAGAAAATAAAAATCGCAGAGGTAATCAAATACCACCAAAAGAAAGCTCTATTTGTGGGGAAAAAATGATAAAAATTTAGTTTGGGTACAGTGTAGCATGACCGCGCAATTGTCATTCAAAGTGCAACAGCGCAGAAAGCTGAAAATTGGTCTGGGCAGGAAGCTGTATAAGTGCCCAGTATGGAAGTGGTTAAATACTGACCATAAACTTATTTATACATATTTGCAAGCATCTGTGGTATCCATTAAAAAGAGGAAAAGGGGAGAGAGGGGATCGGGCCAGGCTTCCACAATGGGCAAAACCGGAAGGGAGACCGCAACGCCTAATGCCCCATACACACAATCGTTTTTCATGCTGTTAAAAATGCAATTTTTAAAAATGGGCATTAAAACCGACCGTGTGTATGCTCCAGAGCATTTTTAACGACGTGAAAAACGGCCATTAAAAATTTCGAACATGCTCTATTTTTTCACGTCGTTTTTCATGTCGTTTTTTTTAACGACGTGAAAAACGATAGTGTGTATGCTTTCACGAGGAGAAAAAAAACGCGCATGCTCAGAATCAAGTATGAGACGGGAGCGCTCGTTCTGGTAAAACTAGCGTTCGTAATGGAGATAGCACATTAGTCACGCTGTAACGGACTGAAAAGCACGAGGCTGAAAAGCGCGAATCGTTGCTCAACAAACTTTACTAACATGAAGGGTGGCGCCATCCGAATGGAACTTCCCCTTTATAGTGCCGTCGTACGTGTTGTACGTCACTGCGTTTTGCTCGAGCGTTTTTTTAAATGATCGTGTGTACGCAAGACAGGCTTGAGAGGAAACATGAAAAAAAACGACGTGAAAAACGTTGGTTTAAAAAATGGCATGAAAAACGATCGTGTGTACGCTGCATAATAGATGGAAAGTGTCCCGGTGACGGCAGTTCCACAGAGGGCGCTCCACCACGCCAAGAACCCCCCTTGGGGCAGAAAGTAATTCCTGTCTATAACATAGCAAGCCTGTTGTCATTCATATTCCTAGGATAGTCAGAGAAAAATATATATATATATAGATAAATGTAATGATAGAGAGGTATATCACTTACTACATATATAAATGATGAGAAGCATTAAAAGGCCAAACTATTTTATCAATTAGGGAGGAACACCTACCCAATTGCATCTCACTGTCCAAAAAATAGCCACAGAGAATGGAAGGTATAGGCGCCAGTATCAGTGGGGCAGATGGTAACAAGAGAGCAGAGAGCAAGATCTTCTCAACACTGATAGCCAGTGTCCGTTGCGATTCTAGGTAAATAAATATGCAAAGAGCGAGAAAGGATGAAGGCTTGTGATGTCCTTACAAATCCAAGGGAACACCAATAAAGGGCTATATCTTAACTTACCTCACTGTGCTGGACGCTTCTCATGTGTGGCTTGTTATTGGCAGGAGTAGTGGCCTGTAATTGCCTACATTTTATATGCTAGGCTTCCTAACATGAGGGCCAATCAGGGAGATAAGAACAGCGGGGGTGGGAATTGGCGTGCAGAGGACACACCCCCCGAGTTTAACGGTGCACAACATCATCTCCCGTCTAATTCTGATGGAGGAGGAGGAGTAGCGACTGACTACATCACCTTCAGTGAGCCGGACGTGACGTATGGGGGATGGCGCCCCGCGTCAGAGTCTCGCGACGCAGAAGCGGTCCATCCGTGGCCATGGAAACCACGGTCACATGACAGACCTGAAGGGGTTCGGCTAAACAAGTAAACAAACTTGAAACAGCCCCTCCTGTGCCAAGTGGAAACAGCAGAGATTCACCGGAACATAGGGAGACAAAAAAACATCCAGCCCATTGTCCAGAGCGGGAGCCCCCAATCAACTCAAACTAGCATATAAATATAGCCAAAGTGTTGGTACATATATATTGGTAATAGGGACAGCAGTCTCAGTAAAAAACTAAGAAGGGAACATTCAGAAACATGGTGCCCTCATAATCCGCCCACTTGTAAATACTCCCAGGGGGTGATAAGGAGACAGGAAGAGTGGGGCATGTAGAAAGAAGAGGGGGGGAAAAGACAGAGAGAACCCCCTCCATATGTATATAAGTCGATCACAACAAAATAAATAATATACAGAGTAAATCATATATACATATATACATTAGCACGTCTCTATAAGAGGCAAAATTAGTCACCCATCCCACCCACTACATATATGATGGGGGGGGGGAGAAAATACTAGAAGTAAAGGACAATTCAAAGGAATCAGACAGTCCCAAACATCATCCAGACCGCCAGGGAGGGATATGTATCTGAATGGAGGATTCAAGAGTGTGGTTCGGGAGGTTACCATTCGGACCCCCCGGAGGAGAAACCATCCAAAAAGAGCCTAAATGATATGGCCCCATTCAGTCCCAGAGGTTTGGTGGCATTGAGTTGAAATATCCACCTTTGTTCAGATTGTAATAAGTTTATTCATATCACCTCCTCTCATCCCTGTATGTGTACAATCCAAAATAAGGAAGGATATTTTAGGGAACCTTCCACCATGAAAGTCAGTCACATGCCTCCCCAATGGAAGGCTGGGGTTGCAAGCCTTCATGGAGAGAATGTGGCGATAGGCACACTGCCAAAATTGTTGTATCGTCTACCCTATGTAAAAACATGAGCATTCACACAGGAGAAGATACACAACTCCTTCAGTCTGGCAGTTGTAATGTTGGGGTTCGTAAAGGTCCCCATTGGGTAGTGTTACATTGCGAGAGGTGTTCATAATTGCATCCCCCACAGGTAAATGTACCCGGATATTTACAAGGGCAGCGTTTACCCAAATTGTTAAATTCACTTGAAACTAAAAGGGGGGGGGGGGCGTGGCTGAGAGTCCATGAGAGCGGCTGCTTGATCTCATAGCTCCGGCTCCATATATCCATCCTGCAGGCATCCTACCCTCAATCTGCGATCTAAAGGCACAGGTTCGCTCCTAAGGACTGCGGGCACCAGATTCCGGCATGATGGTGAATAAATACGGGCCACCCGCGCCCCAATCAGCGGCGGAACAATTGGCCCGGTTTAGAAGGCAAGATGGCGCGGATCCTCCGGCAGTGCACGAGGCCGCGCCGCAGCCATCTCCATCTGCAGCACAGGATTCATATCAAGGGGTGAGTGGCTCTGTCCCTGCTGTATTCCGCACCCAGGCTGTACACACTGTACACATTGAACCCTTAGATTCCCCGGTGTATTCGGAGGAATCTGCATCCCCGAGCCCCTCCATTGCTGAGCCCACCCTGGCTGAAATCCTGGTGGCCATTAAAGATGTTAAAACATCCCTCACTTTACAAATGGAGAGCATCCACATTGATTTCTCCCTCTTGAAGCAGGATGTTCAGAACTTGAGGGACAGAACTGGGGAGGTGGAGGGCCGTGTCAGCTCCCTGGAAGACATTGTGCATCCATTATCTGCCACTGTACGCATGGCCACAGATGAGCTGGGAGCCCTCAGAGCTAAGTTGGACGATTTGGAGAATTGTTCCAGAAGGAACAACCTCAGATTTGTGGGGTTCCCGGAACGATCGGAGGGTTCCCGCCTGGAAAGATTTTTGCACAAATAGCTGCGTGATGTACTCAGGGTGGAAGAATTTTCCAAAACCTTTGAAATTGAGCGGGCGCACCGCACCCCCCCACGTGCCCCACAACCTGGGGCCCCCCGAGATCTCTCATTGCAAAATTCCTTAACTTCCGGGACAGGGTTACTATTCTACGCCTGGCCAGAGAAAAAGGTCCCCTCAAATTCAACAGTAATAACATATCCATCTATCCTGATTTCTCTGCTGAAGTGCAGCGCCAGCGCATATCCTTTGCAGCAGTGAAAGATCGTCTCCGCAATGAAGGCCTTCTTTATGCTATGTTATTCCCTGCTAAGCTGCGGATCATCTATGAAGGCAAGGCTCATTTTTGCTCTTGTCCTAAAGAAGCTATGTCCTGGCTAGATTCAAGATTTGGGAAACAACCCAGACAACGCCGCAATTGAATCCTCAAGTGACAGATCATGAGTTTCCAGGTGACCCTCCATTTCTCCTGTCTGCTTCCTAGGGGCATGGTCCTCTGGGAATCAACTTGTTACTGTGACTTTCTCCCCTTGGTCAGAGGCTGGACCTAATTATCTTTCATTTTCCCTACGGAGGTCACTCTTACACTATTGACAATCCTGATGAGAGCTCTTCTCAACACTGCCCTTTGAACTGAAGATTACTATTACTGTGCCCCTTGCACTTATTACTGTCTGTGCCTTTAATTCTCAAAAAAGGAGGAAAAGGAGACTTTTTTTTTTTTTTGTTTATGTTTTCTCCAGATTCTACAACAGGGATGTTTACACTGCATTTGTGAGCCCTTATGGATCTGCTATTTCCCCCCATACCAGTAGGTGGCGAGGCCACAGGGTTTTTTACTTCCTCTCCAGACTGTTGCTGAGGGGGGTAGGTTCTTGTTTTGGGATTCAAGGCTCACTGTGTTTGGGTTGGTAGAGAAGGGAGGGGGGTGAGTTATGGGTGGGATGTTTACTCCGGTGGTCTTCTCACAGGTTTTAGTTATTGAGAAGGGCTGGCCTCTTTGGTATTTGGTTGGTATACTTGCTCCCAGGAAAATGTATTCTTTGCCGTTTTTGCACTCCTATTATAGACAGTATCATAGAAATTATTTGTGGTATGCTGCATCGTATGATTATCCTTGCATTGTTCTTGTACTACTTATATTTACTCATGGCTGACATTTTAAAACTTATTTCGTGGAATGTTAGGGGGTTGAACTCACCCCACAAGCGGTCCCTGCTGTTTTCCTATCTAAAAAAACACAGACCCCATATCATTTGTCTCCAAGAGACCCACCTTACTGGCTCTAAGCTTAAGTCCCTTAAACGGCCTTGGTTGGCCAACCACTATCATGCCTCTTATTCCAACTTCTCCCGTGGGGTCTCGATTTTGTTGGCGAAGGCCCTCCCAGCTGAGACTTTGCTTGTGAAGTCGGATCCTGCGGGACGATTCATTATACTCACCCTCCGTATAGCCTCCACAATTTTTACGCTGGTGAACATATATATTACTCCACCGTTTTCCTCAGAAATTCTTTCTCATCTGTCTCTCATGTTACTGTCCCGATCCCCGGGTCCCCTGCTCTTTGTAGGTGATTTTAATGCTGTACTTGACTCTTCAGTGGACCGTTTGCGGGGTGGGGGCAGGCCCTACCCCTCTTTTGTTGACTGGACCCAGGTATTTGCCCTTACCGAGCTATGGCGTTGGAGGCATCCGGATGACAGACAGTTTTCCTGTCATTCGGACTCCTTCCATACTATGTCTCGCATAGATATGGCATTTGCCCCGGCAGATGTACTCCCCCTGGTTCATTCCATAGCTTACCTGCCTAGAGGGATCTCGGACCATGCTCCTTTGCTGGTTAGTCTCCTCCTCCTGCCAAAATCGGGCCCTCGGGTCTGGAGACTGAACTCACACTTGCTTGAGGATGAGATTGTACAGGCAGAATGCCAGAAAGGTGTGACTGAGTACTGGCGGTTGAATCAGGGTACCACTGGCCTCACCACTGTCTGGGATGCTTCCAAGGCAGTGTTGAGAGGTACCTTTATGTCTATTACTGGTATTCTGCGCAAAAATAATCTGCAACGTACTGAGGAATTAGAACAGACTTTGGTGAAGGCAGAGGCAGAATACTCTGAAAGACCCTCTGCGGCCACGTTAGCCCCGTGGCTTCATAGTCGCAGGGAATACGAACTTCGCTTGCTAGATCTCACTAAAAAACAGCTACTCTATGTCACGCAAAAGACCTTTGAGCATGGTAACAAAGCGGGTCGCCTACTTGCATATTTTTCCAGATCCGACCATGCCCCTATTTCTATCCCCAGGATATTAGTCTCAGGAACTACGATTAGTGCTGTCCCTCAGGATATAGCAGAAGCCTTTCTCTCCTTTTATCAAGACCTCTATACTTCCAGAGCTACTTACTCAGAGACACAACTGGATGACTACTTGGGCCAGGTGTCGCTCCCCCGATTGTCAGATCAGGCCCGGGGAGAGTTGGATAAGCCGCTGTCTGTGGAAGAACTTTCACTGGCAATTTCACAGATGCTGGCTCATAAGACGCCAGGTTTGGACGGGTTTCCAGTGGAATGGTATAATCAATTTCAGCACCTTCTTGGCCCTATTTTGCTTAAAACGTACAATGCAGCATTGCAGGAGGGGGTACTTCCCCCCTCCATAAGAGAGGCACTTATTGTTTTACTTCTTAAGTCGCGAAAGGATCAGTTAAAATGTGACTCTTATCGGCCAATATCTCTTATTAATGTCGATACCAAAATTCTGGCCAAGGCTCTGGCAAACCGTCTGAACAGGGTGATTGCAAAGCTAGTGGGGAGTGATCAAGGGGGTTTCATTCCGGGTCGATCGACCAGGATGAACATTCGTAGACTGTTCCACAATTTAACGTTTCCACATGACTGTCCAGCGACCCGAGTTGTGGTATCCTTGGACACCTGCAAGGCCTTTGACAGTGTGGAATGGCCATACCTGTTTAGGGTCTTGCAGTTGTATGGCTTTGGTCCAAGGCTGATAGCCTGGATCAGACTCATCTATACCATGCCACTTGCCCGTATTCGCATTAATTCACAGATCACTGACACATTTAAGATTACCAGAGGCACCCGACAGGGCTGCCCTTTGTCACCCCTCCTGTTTGCCCTGGCCATGGAGCCCCTTGCTATTCGGATCCGTAATTCCCCACTCCTTCACGGATTGCCCATAAATGAGATAGAGGAAAGGATCTCTCTCTATGCAGATGATACATTGGTTTACTTAGCAGACTCTCAGGACTCACTTACTAGCTTGTTAACCACGGTGACCACCTTTGGAGACTTCTCCGGATTCCGAGTGAACTGGGAGAAATCTACCCTCTTCCCCATAGATCAGACTCCTGCGCCACAGGTCCACTCGGACTCTAGACTACAAATAGCTACCTCCTTTAGATATCTGGGTGTTATAGTTCAATTGCCGTTATCCCTATATATTACCAATAATTTAGGCCCTCTACTGCTTCAACTGCAGACCCAAACTAAACAATGGAAGGACTTACCCCTGGATCTGATGGGGCGAGCCAACATCCTAAAGATGATATATCTCCCCAAACTTTTGTATGTCCTGGCTAACTCCCCTTGCAAAATTCCCAAAACAATCTTTAAGAGTATTGATTCAATCTGTATAGCGTTCCTTTGGAATGGTAGGCCCCCTAGAGTGGCACTGGAAACTCTGCGCCTTCCGTCTCACTAAGCAGGATTAGCCTTCCCTGATTTTTACCTTTACTATCAAGCATCCCAACTGGTTAATATTCATGATTGGCTATACCCTGATTCGAACAATGCCTGTACCACCACTGAAGGTGCCATGGTCTCATCATTCAAAACACTGCATAACATTGTCTATCGTGGATGCACGCCTCCGGGACCTGGTCTGACTATTTTACGTACATCTCTGTCCCTTTTTAAAACAGTGATGCTTAAACATGCCCCTGGCTCCTGGTCGGTCTCCCCTAATAGTCCACTTTGGTTTAACCCTACACTACCAGAATTTAATTCCCTGCCTGACCCACAAAGGTGGACCTCTCGAGGGATAAAATACTTATGTCACATATACTCCCCTCAAGGATTTAAATCTTTCGCACAGATGAGAAATGAATTTGACTTGCCACATACTTACTTATTTTTTTACTACCAGCTTAGACATGCTGTGCGAGCACAGTTTGGTTCCCTAGACAACCCGATTGTGATTCCTGACTTAGAAAAAATCTTGCGATCCCCAGACCGCACGAAACTTATCTCTACTTATTACTTAGCTTTGGCGGTGGGCTCCAACCCTAGATTCAAGGCGTCACAACGCAAATGGGACTCCCTAGATATATCTATAACAGAGGAGGACTGGTCCGAATTCTGTGACACTTT
Organism: Rana muscosa; assembly: GCA_029206835.1. NCBI lineage: Eukaryota > Metazoa > Chordata > Amphibia > Anura > Ranidae > Rana > Rana muscosa. The sequence goes on along the minus strand of CM055117.1, from coordinate 205,841,656 downwards.
CAAGGCTGCTGTTATATCCTCCAGGGACAGGATAATCCAAATGAAAATCTTCCACCAATCGCACCTCACCCCAGCCAAGATGCACAAAATGGGCATTTTGTCCTCGGCTGAGTGCTTTCTGGGATGTGGACATACAGCTGACTTCATTCATTGTTTTTGGAGTTGCCCCATAGTGCAGGAGTTTTGGAGGAGTGTAGACTCCTTTCTCTCTTCGGCGCTCGGGCTTCCCAACATACTTAACCCCAAGAATTGCCTTCTGGGGGTCTTTGGTGACCTCACTGTTCCCTCCCAGGTCAAACGATTACTTCGAATCCTTTACTGTTATGCTAAAAAGTAAATTTTACTGACCTGGAGGGGAGCAGCAACCCCAACAGTGGGACTGTGGTTGAAACTGGTCAACGACGCCCTTCCACTCTACAAACTCACCTTTGAGATCCGCAAGAGAAAGAAAACATTTCATAAAATCTGGGGCAGGTGGCTGGCTAGCCCCCTGACCCTTTCCCCCATACTGCCATGAAAGAGTAAAGACGGTAGCAGCGTACCTTGTACCATAACTACACTCCTATGCAATTTCACCAGCTATGATTGTCTAGCAGGTATAATATGTTGATGTAATTTGTCTTTATATTATGCTGCTTAAATGGATGTGCAGATCTACTTTTGTTAGACTGATATAGGAGCAAGTTGTATATGTTGTGTGTGACGGGCCTGGCTAGGTCCTCACATATTGTCTTTGTATGTTTGTATGTTACGAAAACACAATAAAACATATCTTTAAAAAAAAAAAAAGGTCTCTCAAGGACCTGGCCCGCTTGGGAAAGATGGATTTTTTGACACATAAGGGCCAATGATAGGGTCCATAGTGAGGACATGCCAATATTTATTGGTGATCTTTTTAATGGTTTCGTGTTGGTTGGAAAACCTAGTTATAATCGAGATGGGGTTAGCTTTACAAACTTTTGATGATGGGTTGTATAGAAGGTCATTGCGTGTTTTTGTTATCGCTCTCTTGTAGGCTTTCTTTAAACAGGTATTGGAGTAGCCCCGTATCGACAACCTTTCTCTCAAGGAATCTGCTTCCATTTTGAAAGTCTGGCTGTCGGTGCAATTTCTGCGTGTCCTTAAATATTGACTGTAAGGGATTGACGCTATTAAAGTCTTTGGGTGATTGGGGCGTGACCGGATGTGGATGCTGGAGTGAGAGCGTGTGCGTTCTCTCCCCCCTCGCCTCTCTCCTACCTTCTCCTGCCTCCCCCCGGCTGGGGGTTCCGGATGCCGTGGTGTGCGGTGATAGTCACGGTCTAGGCCGCGCGGGGATGCCGTGCGCTGGGGGTCAGAGCAGCTGTGGATCTCCCTGCTGATCTCCCCCCGGAGGATAACTTGTGTTATTCAGTGCATTGAGTATAGGTTTGCCACATTTATTTCTTGGCACATTTTATATGGCACATTAGGGTGACCTTTTTGAGCTGATTGATAAATAGCTAAGGTATCAGGTGCGCACGCGTCAGCTTAAGCATAATGATGCCTATTATACCAACCAATTAACTTTATTTCAATCTATTTTTAATATTTATTTTTATTCTATTTTATTTATTTATATATCTTTTTATGAGGTATTGAAGGATCCCTAAAGTGATTTTTTGGGGGAAATTATAGTAAACTTCGGATTCCCAATTTTATTAATATTTTTTATTTATTAATAATTTATATATATAGTATTTGTAGCATTTATAATATAATGTTATATAATATATTTTAATACTGCACCTAGAGTGCTTGATTATACATTATCTTCATAATGTTTTTATTATATATCTTGCCCATATGTATGTGTGCATATGATTGTGCATGTGTGTATATGTATATATACATGCATGAGTGTATTTATATACTTTTATTGTACTCCCCATTTTGTATCCATTTATTGTATTTGGGTGGTGCTTTCTTCTTTCTCTTTTTTGTTTTTTGTTTTTTCTCCCTCCCTATGTTCATTACTTGATAACACTCCTATTAGTGCTATCCAAATCCATATTGTAAGCGCCATGTTATGTCCTTTAGCCGCGTCCTGTATCCATCTCCTTGGCAACTACGTATGCTAATTCATTTGCATTGTGGTGTGGTATAAATTGCCCCACTCCAAGATGGCCCTTATTGGCCTGATGAAGAAGCACGCATGCTTCGAACGCGCGCATCCCCCGCTGACATCATACCCGGAAGTGACGATTCCACTAGCTGTGTTCCAGTGAGGATTCTTCCCCATCTCTGCGGCCGCGAGAGTGAAGTTCCTTTTACCACCGCTAACCACTACGTGGGACTCCAGCTTGTAACATCAGGATTCGCAGCTCCCGGGTCGAGCGGATGACAACCTTTAAAGATAAGCCTCTTACTATACTCGTTTGTGAGTGTATCTCTTGCCGCTGTAATTTATATTGCTCTAATAAATTTCTGATACTACTACGCTTAGAAGGCGCTGCTTTTTTCCTCCCCCCGGAGGAGGGGGCCTCTGGTGAGCTGGAGCAAGAGGCTGTCGGCGCTGCTAACAAGCGGGGATAACCCCAGATACAGGGCGCCAGAGGTCTTCGGTGGCCACCAGCGATACTAGAGCCTGTACAGCTAGTACAGGGAGAACCTGCTTCCCCATAAAAAAATAATAATTTTTACATCCTGACGGGGGAGAAACGGCAGAGGCAGTGTGGGGAAAGAGGGGCGGGAGATAGAGCAACGGTAGTACGTCTTTATTACCCCCCCCTTTCCCCATTTTTTTTTTTGTCGCCTGGGGGGAAGCCGAGAGTCTTGTTTAGATCTGACACTGTGAAGGTGCTTGTCCATTATTGTTTATTTGACCTCTCACCCTTATTCTTCTATTCTTTTCTGGATTATGACAACGCTGCGCACCACAAAGGTGAGCCAGGCAGCCGCCGCCAGATTAAAAGAATTTTCCCATACGCCTGGACAGACCCCCCCAAAAAATACTTAACACGCCACCATGTTGTCTAAACTACAATCTGGAGCTAAGACCACTAGGAAGAGTGGGGGTCAGGGCCAGGCAACCCCTATGAAGGGAGCAACCGCCCCCTCCGGAAAATCGTTGAGTGAGGGGATGGCGGAAACCCAGGGTCATTTAGATACACCCGCCCATATGGATACCCTCGGAGCAACAGAGCCATCAGAGCCATCTTTAAAGGAAATCCTGCTAGCAATTAACTCCTGCAAAACTGAAATGTCTGACCAAATCAAGTCAGTGCGGGAAGAACTGTCGTTCATTAGGCATGATATACAAAAAGTGCGAGAAAGAACTACTGCTCTAGAGGGGAGGGTTGGCCTAATAGAGGATGATCTGAACCCCCTGAAACGGGAGATTAAAATTATGAGGGATCAGATGACCAATTACCAGACAAGGATTGATGAAATGGAGAACAGGATGCGTAGGAAGAACATTAGGGTAGTGGGGCTCCCTGAACGCACTGAAGGCCCGGATCCCATTACTTTTTTGGAAAAATGGCTCAGGGAATTATTTGGGGAACAGTCCTTTTCACCCTTTTTTTCAATAGAAAGAGCCCACAGGGTCCCCTCTAGACCCCCCCAATCTGGTGCCCCCCCTAGATCTCTCTTGCTAAAAACATTTCATTATAGAGATAAAATGACAATTTTAAACAAAGCTAGAGAAATGGGTAACATATCGTACAACGGCAATAGAGTCTCGATGTACCCCGACTTTTCACCCGACCTACAAAAACGCAGAGCAAAGTTTGGAGAAGTCAAGCGCAAGCTGCAACAATTAAAAGTGAATTACGCTCTGTTATACCCCGCTAGACTGAGAATAAACGCTTTGGGGGAGACTGTTTTTTTCGACACCCCGGAGGGGGTGGAGGACTGGATTCCGACCTATAAGAGGAGACTGTAGTATGCATTGACTGCACTATTCTAGAATTTCATTAATATGAGTAATTAATTTAAATCACACAAGCACATAGTTGTATAAAATAGGGAGGGGAGGGGGGAGGTTTGGGTGTGGGGGAGCTATGAGCGTACTGCCCCCGGTAGTTAAGGGGCATGGCAAAGAACTCTCCATGTGTGTTTCTTTCTTTTTTTTATGTTTTCGGGTTTGTTGGTTTGGACGCGGGGTTTATGGAGGGAGGGACGGGTTAGGGAGGGAAGAGTGTAAGGAAATGAGATTAAAGACACTGAAGCCTCGTACACACGGCCGAGATTCTCGTCGAAAAAAACATGTCGTTTTTTTCGACGAGATTCTTGGACAAGAAACTTGTCCCGGCCGAGTGTACAGACGCTCGATTCAAAGAACCCGCGGTTCTTTGAATGGAGCGTACGCGGTGATGTCATCGACTACGACGAGCATGCGCTCGTCACCTTCGATGCCGTCGCCGCCATCTTGGTATACCCTACCTATGCCTAGGAAGCTACCGCGCATGCGTCGAATTCATTTCGAACATGCGCGGGCTTCCGGGAGGACAGGTAAGTGTACACACACTCACTTTTCTCGTCGAGAAACATGCCGACGAGAATCTCGACGAGAAAATGGAGAGCAGGTTCTCTATTTTCTCATCGAGATTACTTGTCGGTTTTCTTGACGAGAAACCATACACACGAACAAATTTCTCGGCAAGACATCTCTGCCAGCAAGTTTCTTGCTGGTTCTTGCCGAGAAACTCGGTCGTGTGTACGAGGCCTAAGAACACTAAAAATGATAGGAATCAGTAATGGTCACATTAGAATGCCCCCAATTAGGCCCAAAGGGCAGGTAAGAAGGATGCACGGAAGTATGAGTTTGAAGGAAGGTATGAATTTCTGGAGATGGCACGATTGGTATGTTTAGTACACAAGGTTGTTTGAAAGAAACTACACTTTTGGAATTGTGCAATATTGGGTTAGAATTTTTTTTAAATTAGCACAAGTAATATTTATAAATGAAAAAAGTCACTGGTCACTTGATTACATGTTAGATGGAAAACTGGAATATTATGTCTGGAAGCACACAGATTAAAAATTTGAACGTATGTTCTTGGAATGTGCGGGGACTGGGAGATCCAGAGAAAAAAGCAGCAGTTCTCCTGATTGCAAAAACATATGGGGTAGCTATACTTTTCCTACAGGAAACACACCTCACAAAAATTACTAGTCCCCAACTGAGGTGGCGGGACTACCCCATACAGTTTCACTCAGTTCACACCTCTTATTCCAGAGGTGTGAGCACTCTTATTAAAACTGGGATGGTTTTCTCGCGCATTCAGGTTAAGATAGATGAACAGGGACGATATATTTTCTTGTTCTGTGTGATTGAAAACAAAACCTGCATATTGGCGAATGTGTATCTTCCCCCTCCCTTTGATCTTTCGGTTCTCTGTGATCTCATCGAGTTTGCTCTGGATAAACCTGGAGTACCGGTGTTAATGGCAGGGGATTTTAATACAGTAATGGATCGGAAAGTAGACAGATTTCCCCCTGTGATACATACAAGCAGAGCAGCAGATAGTCGGCTATCTGACTTTCTGACGGAAACCGGATTGAGAGATATTTGGAGAGTACGGAATCCGGAGGCTCGGCAGTACTCCTGATTCTCTAAGACTTACTCTACCCTTTCCAGGATCGATTTGGTCTTGGGGAATGAGGAGATGATGTCACTAATAAAAAATGTGAGTTACAAACCAAGGGGCTTGTCAGATCACTCCCCGGTATCAGTATCATTGGAACTAGGAAAACGTAACTCTCTTAGGGAGTGGAGACAGAGCCCCTTCTGGATTGAACTGACAGGAGACCCCAGGGATGTACTGTTATCCCTGGGGGATTTTATCGATTTGAACTGGGGCACAGCCTTGGTGGGAATAGTATGGGACACGTTGAAGGCCTATTTGCGCGGGATGATGATACAACAGATCTCAAAAATTAAAAAGCAGACTAAGGATTGGGAGAGAGTAATAGGAGAGAGGGTAACAACCGCCGAAGAACAATACATTAATAACCCGACATCAGAGACACTCAGAACCTGGATAGAAGAGCAACAAAATTATCGACTAATGACTCTTCGAAGAGTAGAGAATAAATATCTCTTCCAGAGACAAGTTGCCTTTGGAGAAGGGGAAAGCGTGGGGCGGATGCTGGCACAACTGGTCAGGGCAAACTCCCCCACCTCTGTGGTGCTCACGATTACCGCGGCGGATGGGAGAGTGACGTCATACACTCCAGAGATAGTGGATAGGTTTAAAATGTACTATGAAGATCTTTATAGATCTCGGCAGGGGGAGGGGAGCGAAGCAATGGACATTTTCTTTGGGAATCTGTACCTGCCTTTCCTCAGTGAGATGGACAGAGCTGAGCTGGACCGCCCCATAACTCTGGAAGAGATAACATGTATTACCAATGAGATAGCAAGACAGAAATCCCCAGGTCTAGATGGCCTCCCCGCCAAAATATACCGGCACTACGGGAAGGTGTTACTACCTGAGTTGCTGATGGTACTGAATAATTCACTAGTACAGGGTGAACTTCCTTCCTCAATGATGGATTCTAATATAATTATCATACACAAAGAAGGTAAAGACCCATTGGACGTAGCCTCTTATAGGCCTATTGCCCTGTTAAATACTGAAATGAAGATCCTTGCGAAGGTCTTGGCGACCAGATTAAACAGGGTGATATCGAAACTTATCCACCCTGACCAGTCTGGGTTTATTCCTGGAAGAACAACTAGTGTTAATATAAGGCGGTTATATCTAAACCTCCAGGTCCCGTCTGATGGGGACGGGGAAAGGGTTATCCTGTCTTTGGATGCCGCCGAGGCCTTTGACAGTTTGGAGTGGCAGTACCTGTGGAAGGCCATGGATGCGGCCAGGGCCGTTTGAAGGAATTTGGGGGCCCCAAGCAGATTGAGAATTTGGGGCCCCCGAGGGGGGTAGGGTTGCCACCTTTTCGTCAAGCCAAACCCGAACGCTTAAGTAGCGCACGCCAATTTATTTATTTTTTTGTAGTACATTAAATTCATTACCTCTGTACAAAGCAATGCACAGAAATTTTGATATGTAGTATACACTATACATATATTTTTGTGATTAAATAACATTTCTAATCAAATGAAATTAATCACAAGAGTCTCCCTTTACATCAGAGTCAACAGAGTTTCCCTTTAGATCTGAATCCGCAGAGTCCCCCTTTACATCTGAATGCAAAGGGTTTGTTCCCCTTTACATCTGATTCTGCAGAAGAGGAGTGCAGAGGGTAAGATGGAGGCAGTATGTACATGAGAGGATTGCAGAGGGTATGATGGGGGCAGTATGTACAGGAGAGGACTGTGGAGGGTATGATGGGGGCAGTATGTAGAGGAGAGGACTGTGGAGGGTATGATGGGGGCAGTATGTAGAGGAGAGGACTGTGGTGGGTATGAGGGGGCAGTATGTAGAGGAGAGGACTGTGGAGGGTATGATGGGGGCAGTATGTAGAGGAGAGGACTGTGGTGGGTATGAGGGGGCAGTATGTAGAGGAGAGGACTGTGGTGGGTTTGATGGGGGCAGTATGTAGAGGAGAGGACTGTGGTGGGTATGATGGGGGCAGTATGCAGAGGAGAGGACTGTGGTGGGTATGATGGGGGCAGTATGTAGGAGGAGAGGACTGTGGAGGCAGGGCTGTCTTTAATATTGATTGGACCCTGGGCAAACAGTTGAGCACACAGCTGTCAATCACTGTCCTGCACTATAACACTTAGCAGCCCTGCCCTCCAAAAAGTTCTGCAGCAGCCAAACTCTGCCCTGCACTACAACTCCCAGCAGGCAGCAGCCCTGCCCTCCAAAAAGTTCTGCAGCAGCCAAACTCTGCCCTGCACTACAACTCCCAGCAGGCAGCAGCCCCCCTCCAATAAGTTCTGCAGCAGCCAAACTCTACCCTGCACTACAACTCCCAGCAGGCAGCAGCCCCCCCCCTCCAAGACGTTCTGCAGCAGCCAAACTCTGCCCTGCACTACAACTCACAGCAGGCAGCAGCCCCCCCTCCAAGAAGTTCTGCAGCAGCCAAACTCTGCCATGCACTACAACTCCCAGCAGGCAGCAGCCCCCCCTCCAAGACGTTCTGCAGCAGCCAAACTCTGCCATGCACTACAACTCCCAGCAGCCCTGCCCTGCCACCCCAAGAAGTTCTGCAGCATCTGAGACTCCCTAAAAAGTTATCAGAGGTGATGGGAGGGGGAACCTGGCTCAGGACAGCACACAGTGTCTCAGAGGGAGACAGTTTTACTCACTTTGCAGAGCGATGTCATCAGCAGCCGCCCGCAGAGGAGGGAGAGGAGGGGCGGAATGCAGCACATCGCCCGGGAAGAGGCTCAGTCCACTCAGACTGAGATAAGGGGAAGGGGCGGGGTCAGTAGAAGAGACACTGCAGGGACGCGACTTCACTTAACCCGTGCCGAGCTGGATAGAATGGAGGAGAAAACAAATGCACTTGATTTATCAGCGTTTGATGACTCATTTGCCCTGCATTAAAGACGGCCCTGCTCCCCGCGCCTGAATGGGAGGGGGGGTGCCGATCGCGGGAGGGGGGCCGTTCTGCTGGGGCCCCAGGCCAGCTTGGGGCCCCAAGCAGTTGCTTGGTTTGCCTCTCCTGTTCCGACGGCCCTGGATGCGGCCCAACTAGGCCCAGGTTTTGTCAACTGGGTGAAAACGCTCTACAGAGCACCAGAGGCCAGAGTAAGGGTGAACGGAGAGCAATCCGATAAGTTTGAATTGGGGAGGGGGACGCGACAGGGTTGTCCCCTGTCACCCCTCCTCTTTGCTTTTGCAATAGAACCTCTGGCTATCGCTCTCAGATCTTCTGATCAGGTGAGGGGCTTTAAAAGAGGAGACCTGGAAGAAAAAGTCGCATTATATGCAGACGATCTTCTCCTCTTCCTCGGAGATGCACAGGACTCCCTTCGGAAGGCCATGAACATCATTAATGGCTTTGGCCAAATTTCTGGATTAAAGATAAACTGGGCAAAGTCCAGTTTGTTACCAGTGGACCCTCTGATGGATTCTTTACCCGACGAGGTAGCCCATATCCAGGTTGTGAACAAATTCAAATATCTAGGTATAAATATTTCTAAAGATCTCCAACAATACACCGCAGATAATATTGATCCCCTGTTGATTAAATTTAGGGGTAAAATAAAAGTCTGGAAACGCTTGCCAATATCCGTGGCAGGCCGGTGTAACTTGATCAAAATGATCTGACGCCCCAGCTCCTGTATGCACTACACAATTCGCCAATTTGGCTCTATAGAAAATGGTTTCAAAAGATAGAGACTCTGTTCAGGGAAATTATATGGAAGGGTGGCCTGGCAAGAATCCGGTTAAGTACTCTGCAGCTCCCAAAACAGGAGGGAGGAGTAGCACTTCCACACCCCTATAGCTACTTTTTGGCATCACAACTTCAGTATCTAGGGGGAAGCAACACCCCTGGTCAAGAAGCAGAAAGAAAGATTCTTCTCCAAAATACTCCACATGATTCTATACCTGAAGCTTTGGAGGCAGGATCTTTCTCTCCAAAATGCCCAACTTTGAAATTAATGGTGAAGGTCTGGGATACAGTGAAAACTATACTGAATTACAGAGGATTTACGGAATTCACTCCATTGTGGGATAACAGGAAACTAGGGGAGCTCCAGAAGATAGGGAAAATAAGAGAATGGGAGAGATGTGGGATACAATTTATCTCCCAATTATATTAGGACGGTACATTGAAAACCTTTCAGGAGCTGAGGGTCCATCATGCCCTGCCGAATAAATCCTTTTTCAAATATTTGCAGGTTCGGTATGCATTAGAGGAACAATTTAAAGGACAGACTCTAGAATGGACCACAATTCCGGTATTGAAAAAATTGATTAATGCCGACTCCGCGAAGGGCTTAATTTCCAAGGTGTATCCTGATATTAATAAAGGGAGACTGAGTAGGTCAGAACCACCCTCATATAAAATGAAATGGGAAAAAGACGTAGGAGCTATCTCTGATACCTAGTGGAATAGGATCCTTGAAGCTGCCCCACTGGTCTCGCTGTCCCCCTCTCAGAGGATATCACACCTTTTCTTATTGTACAGAACTTACTACACCCCATATAGACTTTTTCAGTTTGGCCGTCGGCCAGACGCTAGTTGTCCTAGATGCAGGGACCCAAAAGGGGACCTGCTTCACATGTTCTGGAGGTGCCCGAAGCTATTGCGGTACTGCACGGAGGTGGCAAAAATCATTGAAAAGGTGTTTGGGATTTCCATTGAGCTGAGGCCGAAGTTATGCCTATTGGGACTAGTGGGGGAAGGGGGCAAATTTGGGAGCTCCCAAATAGCAGTTATGAGATGTCTATTCCAAGCCAGGATATTGATTGCCCGTAAATAGCAGTCTATTTTCCCCTCGTCCAGTGAGGAATGGCAGAATAGCATGAATGGGGTAATCCTTAAAGAGAAATCGGTCTATATAAAACAAGGTGCTCCAACAATATATGATAAGATTTGGAAAACCTGGTGGGAAGCAAGAGGGATCAGTATGTAACTCCTAAAAAGTGCAAGATAACACACTTAAAACGGAAAGTAATGGCCCAATATAATTTTTTGGATAAGGGAATGGAAGTTGAGGAACGACAGAGATGAATGAATGGTGTGAAAGGGTATGAATTTTAGCTTTAAGAATACTAGATTGTACAGAAAACCCCGGGGGACCCCCCCCCTTCATCAGGTTCCCCCCCGGGGATACCCCTAATAGGTATAGTCCTTTGATTGGAAGAGGGGAGGGAGGCGGAGGGTCTGGGTAGTCTGGGGTACACTGCTCCTAAACTGTTTGTAAACTGTGAAAAACCTAATAAAGAAATAGTCAAAAAAAAAAAAGTCTTTGGGTGAAGGCTGCTGGCATGAAGGATAGAGTTTTTTTTCTATAAAGGCTAGTGCTTAGGTGGCCAGTGTCATCCTTGTAAATCGTGACGTCCAGAAATGTAATAGAGGACTCACTCCAGGTCATGGTAAAGGCTAAATTGAAGTTGTTTAGGTTGAGTTGGGTCAGAAAGAGATCCAACTGGTCCTGAGGCCCCTCCCATACCAGAAGAACGTCATCTATATATCTGTGCCAGAGCCCGATGTTTCTCATAAATGGGGCCATAACTTCTGACTGTCCAATCATCCGTTCCCACTCCCCCAGGTACAGATTAGTGTACGATGGGGCACAGGAGGTCTCCATCGCAATGCCCTGTACCTGGAGGAAGTGGGAACCATTGAAAGTGAAGTGGTTGTGTTGTAGGATAAAGTTCAACGTACTTAGTAAAAAATCATTGGTTTTGCGTTCAAAGCGGCTATTTTGGGAAATGACGTGCCTTATACAGGCCAAACCCCTGTCATGGGGTATGGAACTATATAGTGCCTCCACACAAATGCCCATCCACAAAGGTACTGAGATTTTCCGGAAGTGATCCGTTGCCGGATATAATGGGCCTACCAGATGGACACTATGCACTTATGCAGTTTAGGTAATGAATAGAACTTCAGGATTTTGGGTTTCTTCGTTCTAATGAATTCCCACTCAGATTTTTTCAAAATGTTCTGTGTATGTGCAGCATCAACCAAGGAATAGAATTCCTGATTGAATTTGTCAATTTTAATAGCACTGATTTTACTATTTTCCATGATTTTGTTACACATTTCAATATACATGCTATCGTCCATAATCACAATATTGCCCCCCTTGTCAGAGGGCTTTGTTTGTGATTTCCTGATTCGCTTTGAGTCATTTTAGTGCCCGTCTTTCGGTTTCGAATAGATTATCCTCTTTGCAATGGGACACTTTCAGTTTGCATATTTCACGTCCTACCAACTTAACGAATGCCAAAACATTCATATTGTTGTTAAGGGGTGGAAATTTGTCAGACTTTTTTTGTAGGTTGGTAGGGTGGGGAGTTCTGTTTGGTCATATCGCCGCAGTAAATGTTCCAAATCAATTTGGTCTATTAAGTCTGGGGTATCATTTTCCTCCAGAAGGCTAACTAGTGCATCTAGAGCTTTTAGTTCTAGAGATTCAAACTTAGGTTGTACTGGTATCTCTTTCGAGTACATTTGCTTTAAAATAAGTTTACGTGCAAACAGTTGAAGATCTTTAATTGCATCAAATTTGTTAAAATCTTGGTTGGGACAGAAGCTGGGGCTTTTGACCAAAACCTGAGTCTCTGGACCAGACAGAGTATAAGAGGACAGGTTTACCACACTTAAATCAGAATTAGACAAATTGTAAGTAGAATCAGGATTATGGCTTACTCCATCTTTATGTCATTGTGATTCCTTGTTGGTAGTTCCCTTGATTGAGCTAGCATCTTGTGCAGCATTAAGAAAAGATGCTTTAATTGCTGCTGACAATGACCTAGGAAAGAGAGAGTTTGCATCTGAGTGAGCAGGTGCTGATAAAGGATTGGTATTGGACAAAGGATTACCCTGTGTCGCTTGAGTGCCGTTGTGCGATACCGTCGAGCCGTGAGATTCTGTAATGCGTTTTTTATTTATCTTTTCATTAGATCCACTTTCATTGGACCCTCTCTTGGTTTTTTCAGATCTCTTTGACCTCATCGGTCTCCTGGAGGAAACCGAGGAGGCCGAGGAGGCGTCCGAGAATCTTTAAACCTGGTTGTAGGGTCTGGATTTGTAATTAGGCCTTGATTTATTTTGTGCACTTTTCCAGCTGTATGCTTTCTGCTCTGCAAAGGCATTTTGATCCCTTAGGAGTTTCTTTTCCTTCTTGACCAAAATGTCCCTATTGAACTGTTTCAAATGTTCATTCAGCTCAGTATCATATTGCTTAAATAAGTAAGTGACATCTAAAGGCTATGAGTTGTATATATAGGTGTTCTAATTCCCTATCTATGGTTTTGATAGTCTTTTGATACTCCTCTATCAAGAGAGACATCATGCCCCCTGAGCATTTAGATAAAAAAAATTCCCAAGCTTTTTTGAAAGATGCTTCAATATTCTCCATAGTTGGAAAAATTTGGACCCTCAGTCCAAAAGGATTAATATTGTTTTTTAAATAAATCTCGAATGAATGTATATACCAGTGATTTTTTAATATTTCCTTTCCAGTAATTTTCTAAGAGAAAAGAAAATAAACAAGAGTTCTGTGTCCTTCTGTTCCTTTTGACTAGAGATTGGTAAAAGCCAGACATGGCATTGTCTCAGTTTTTGCCGGCATAATTGGTCATATTGAATAAGTGGTCAGTAAGTACAAAATCCAGAAGATAGAAAATATTGCCTTCCATTGGGGAAGCATGTGACTGACTTTCATGATGGAAGGTTCCCTAAAATATCCTTCCTTATTTTGGACCGTACACATACAGGGATGAGAGGAGGTGATATGAATAAACTTTTATTACAATCTGAACAAAGGTGGATATTTCAACTCAATGCCACCAAACCTCCAGAACTGAATGGGGCCATATCATTTAGGCCCTTTCTGGATGGTTTCTCCTCTGGGGGGTCCGAATGGGAACCTCCCAAACCACATTCTTGAATCCTCCATTCAGTTACATATCCCTCCCTGGCGGTCTGGATGATGTTTGGGACTGTCTGATTCCTTTTGAATTGTCCTTTCCTTCTAGTACTTCCTTCCCCCTCCCCCATCATATATGTTGTGGGTGGGATGGGTGACCAATTTTGCCTCTTATAGAGACGTGCTAATGTATATATTGTGAGGGGGTTAACTCGGTATCCACAAAACATTTGGCCATATACCGGCCCTGGTTTAGTAAATGTCCAAACAAATAGCCACACAGGCTTTTTCTCACCGCACAGGGGTTCACTCTCCCTAGACAGTCCACACAGGTCTGGGTCCAGGCATGAGCAAACACCTAATGAATCTGGGAGTTTTTATAGAGGCCTTAAACGAGCTGACAAGCTTCAGCTGGTCTCATCAACTCCCTGCCTGTACGACGCCCAGCCCTCTCCCTAGAGGTATGAGTCATCCATGAGCCCACTAGCCTCAGCTGGGCTTCATCAACTCCCTCCCTAGTTGTATAAGTCGGCATAAAGCCTGAATCTGGGAGAAATATATCTACCCCCCTGGATGCAACCAGGTGACTTTACCTTCCTGCTGTCACATACCCCCCCTCTTGTTTTAACCTTGGGGTTGGAACACCAGCAATCAGGCATTCATGTACTCGAGACAAAGCATCCACATTCCCCATTTGAACGCCAGGGCGATGCTTTACTGTGAAGTTGAATTCCTGGAGGGCCAGGAACCACCTATTCACTCTTCTATTTGTCTCCTTGTTTTGAGCCATCCACTTTAACGGAGCGTGATCCGTAACCATGTCAAAGTGCCTACCTAGCAGATAGTACCGAAGGGAATCTAGAGCCCTCTTCACCGCTAAACACTCCTTTTCAACCGTGGCGTAATTTACCTCATGGGACTTCAACTTCCTGCTGAGGTAAATGACTGGGTGCTCTTCCCCGTTCCAGACCTGGGACAATACTGCTCCTAACCCCACATCTGACGCATCACTTTGTACGACAAAGTCTTTAGAGAAGTCGGGTGAGTACAACACTGGCTGGCTACATAAGGCTTGTTTCAAGAATTGGAATGCTGCCTCAGCCTCGGGGGTCCATTTAATCATGACCGACCCTTTCCCTTTCGTCAGGTTGGTTAGGGGCACAGCCTTAGAAGCAAAGTGGGGAATGAAGCGCCGATAATAACCCGCGATTCCCAGAAAGGCCCGTACCTGCTTCTTGCTGTTGGGACGTGGCCAACTCTGGATGGCCTCGACTTTGTTGAGTTGGGGTTTTATCACTCCCCTGCCAATGGTGTACCCAAGATATTTGGCCTCCTCCTGCCCAATGGTACACTTCTTGGGGTTAGCCGTAAACCCCGCTTCCCGGATAGAGTCTAGGACTGCTTGCACTTTTGGCAGATGTGAGGCCCAATCTGTGCTATGGACAATTATGTCATCCAGGTAAGCCGCAGCATACTTCCGATGGGGCCTCAGTATCTGGTCCATTTTCCGCTGGAATGTGGCCGGCGCATTCTGTAACCCGAACGGCATTCTCTTATATTGGAACGCCCCGTCTGGGGTTACAAATGCGGTTTTCTCTTTGGCCGACTTGGCCAGGGGAATTTGCCAATACCCTTTTGTGAGGTCAAGAGTCGTCATGTATCGGGCTGTTCCCAGCCGGTCGATCAACTCATCTATACGTGGCATGGGGTAGGTGTCAAATTTTGTAACTTTGTTCAACTGACGAAAATCGTTACAAAATCGCCAGCTCCCATCCGGTTTAGGCACCAACACAATGGGACTAGACCAATCACTTTGGGACTCCTCTATCACCCCTAAGTTCAGCATTTTCTGTACTTCCTCCCGTATTGCCTCCCGTCGGGCCTCTGGGATCCGATAGGGTTTTAACTTCACCCTTTCACCGGGCGGGGTAATAATATCATGCTCTACCCCAGATGTTTGTCCCGGCAGCTCAGAGAACACCTCCTTGTTGCGAAGCACAAACTCCTTAACCTCCTGTTGTTGGGGTTGTGACAAGGTGGCTGCTATTCCAACCTCCTGAATCACGCAACCAGTTTGAGCTGGTGACCAAGTTTCTGCGACTAGGGACTCTCTATCCCTCCAGGCTTTCAACAGATTAACGTGATATATCTGTTCGGGCTTTCGCCTTCCTGGTTGTCTGACCTTGTAATTCACTTCGCTCACTTTTTCCATTATCTCGTAGGGGCCTTGCCATTTGGCAAGGAATTTACTTTCAACCGTAGGGACCAGTACCAATATCCTATCCCCCGGGGAAAAGGTACGGGTCTTGGCTCCACGGTTGTACACTCTCTGCTGTGCCAACTGCGCTTGGGCCAAATGTTCCTTCACGATGGGCATTACCTGTGCAATTCGATCTTGCATCAGGGCGACATGCTCAATCACACTCCTGTGGGGAGAACTCTCACTTTCCCAAGTTTCCTTGGCAATATCCAACAGCCCTCTTGGGTGTCTCCCATACAGTAACTCAAAGGGGGAGAATCCCGTAGAGGATTGGGGCACCTCCCTAATAGCAAACATCAAATAAGGAAGTAGACAGTCCCAATCCTTTCCATCTCTATCCACCACTTTCTTCAACATTTGTTTTAGGGTTTTGTTGAATCTTTCAACCAGCCCATCGGTTTGGGGGTGATACACAGATGTACGCAATTGCGTCACTTTGAACAATTTACACAGCTCTTTCATAACCCGGGACATAAAGGGTGTACCTTGGTCCGTAAGCAGTTCTTTACAAATACCCACCCGGCTAAAAACAAGAGATAGCTCTTTGGCTATGGTTTTGGCCGAGGTATTTCTGAGAGGGATCGCTTCTGGATAACGGGTGGCATA
This sequence comes from Rana muscosa, assembly GCA_029206835.1. Classification (NCBI taxonomy): domain Eukaryota; kingdom Metazoa; phylum Chordata; class Amphibia; order Anura; family Ranidae; genus Rana; species Rana muscosa. The sequence continues at coordinate 205,825,301 of CM055117.1, read as the reverse complement.
GTCCATTATAACCAATATGTACTGGTGCCCCCTAGCGGACTTGATTATAGGACCTACCAAATCCATTGCGATTCTCTCAAACGGGACCTCAATGATGGGTAGAGGGACCAGCGGGCTACGGAAATGTGGCATCGGGGCCGACCTCTGACACACAGGGCAGGAGGAACAATAATTTTCTATGTCCTTCATCACCCCAGGCCAATAGAATCTCTGTAATACCCTCTCTCGGGTTTTCTCTGCCCCCAGATGACCTCCAAGAATGTGCCCATGGGCCAACTCCAACACCAACTTCCTGTAAGGTTTGGGCACCACAAGCTGCTCAACGGTTTCTTCTGCCCTTTTTGCCACCCGATACAGTAGGTCCTTCTCTACGCTGAAGTATGGGTAAGTGCAGGTATTATCTGGGTTCACTAACTCGCCATCTATTTCCACTACGTTTTCCCGTGCCTTTATTAGGGCGGGGTCTTTTAACTGTTCTGTGGCAAAATTTTCCCTGTGAACCTCCAGATCAGAAAACTCCACAGACGGTAGGTTTTCGTCTGAGGAGGTGGGCTCCTCTCCAGTTTCTTGAGTCTCCCCTGCCAATACTGACAAGGGAAATTCTGGAGAGTCCTCACCACTCTCAGAGGAGTTCTGGCTATCACATTCCTGGTACATAGGGGCACCAGTGGGGGGCTCAGGATCATCCCATAGTTCCCAGAACTTCGGAAAATCCCTTCCCACAATGGCATCATGCGGTAATTGAGATACTAACCCCACTGGATGAGAGAGGGTACCTTTGGGGGTCTCGAAACACACTGTAGTCACTGGATACTCTCGGGTGTCCCCATGCACACAAATAACAGCTACCTTGCTATTCCCAGAGACCTCTGTTTTAACTAATTCAGCCTTTATCAGGGTCACAAGGCTACCTGAATCCAGTAATACCACAACATTTCTACCATTAATACACATTTTGCATAAATGTTTCTCAGTTCCCCGAATGGCAGTGCATGCGACTGTCGCACACAGCGACTGACGTCTGTCCGTCAGAAAGTCACATTGCATGGGTTCCTCCACAACCGGGCAATTTGCTGCAATATGTCCCGCTTGCCGGCAGCGGTAGCAAACAATCCATTTGGCTGCCTCTTGAGCCCCTGACTTCCCAGGCTGTTCTCGCCAAACTTTGGGTAGAGCTCCCACCCTCTCACTCTCTCCACCCTCACCCCTTGGAATCCTCTTATCCGCCCCTGGGGATGGTCTGGTCTTAGGGTGGAAAGTCCGAGAGTCTCTGGAAGAGGCCGTCAGGTTCTCTGTAGCCAAGTATTTCTCTACACGATCCACAAGACCACCGGCCGTCTCTGGGTCTCCATGGCTTACCCACTTTTGGATGGCAGTAGGAAGAGCTCTCAAAAACCGATCCATTACAACACGTTCCACAATCTCTGGTGCGGACAAAGTCTCTGGCTGTAGCCACTTCCTGCTCAGGTGAATGAGATCATACATTTGAGACCTGGGGGGTTTTCCAAGCTGGAAAGTCCAGTTATGCACACGCTGAGCCCGGACAGCCAGGGTGACACCCAGCCTTGCCAATATTTCAGCTTTTAGCATCACATAGTCTTTTGCTTGGTCAGGCTCTAGGTCATAGTAAGCCTTCTGCGATTCACCAGTTAACAGAGGAGCCACCAGTCCAGCCCACTGCTCCTCAGGCCACTTTTCTCTTTCAGCAGTCCTTTCAAATGTGGTCAAAAATACCTCTGGATCATCCTCTCCAGTCATTTTTGTCAATAAACGACTCACCCCAAAGGACGCGGTATTAGTGGGACGGCTTTCCTCACTGGTCTGCGGACGTTGCTGCATTACTGCTTCCATTTGTTGTAGTCTCTGCTCTTGCTTCTGTAACAGGTCTATGAAGCGGGCCTCAGATTGCTGCTGGGCTTGTTGATGAGCTTGCTGCTGGGCTGCAAGGCTCCTTTGCAAACCTGCATTTGTCTGCTGTTGATTGGCATTTGCTAGAGCCAGCTGTTTCAGTATCTCCTCCATGCTGGCTTAAAAAAACTGCCACTGGTTCTCCACCAACTGTGAGGGGGTTAACTCGGTATCCACAAAACATTTGGCCATATACCGGCCCTGGTTTAGTAAATGTCCAAACAAATAGCCACACAGGCTTTTTCTCACCGCACAGGGGTTCACTCTCCCTAGACAGTCCACACAGGTCTGGGTCCAGGCATGAGCAAACACCTAATGAATCTGGGAGTTTTTATAGAGGCCTTAAACGAGCTGACAAGCTTCAGCTGGTCTCATCAACTCCCTGCCTGTACGACGCCCAGCCCTCTCCCTAGAGGTATGAGTCATCCATGAGCCCACTAGCCTCAGCTGGGCTTCATCAACTCCCTCCCTAGTTGTATAAGTCGGCATAAAGCCTGAATCTGGGAGAAATATATCTACCCCCCTGGATGCAACCAGGTGACTTTACCTTCCTGCTGTCACAATATGTATATATGATTTACTCTGTATATTATTTATTTTGTTGTGATCGACTTATATACATATGGAGGGGGTTCTCTCTGTCTTTTTCCCATCTCTCCTTTCTACATGCCCTGCTCTTCCTGTCTCCTTATCACCCCCTGGGAGTATTTACGAGTGGGCGGATTATGAGGGCACCATGTTTCTGAATGTTCGCATGCCTTCTTAGTTTTTTACTAAGACTGCTGCCCCTATTACCAATATATATGTACCAGCACTGTGGCTATATTTATATGCTAGTTTGTATGCTAGCTCTGGTCAATGGGCTGGATGTTTTTTGTCTCCCTATGTTCTGATGAATCTCTGCTATTTCCACTTGGCGCAGGGGGGGCTGTTTCAAGTTTGTTTACTTGTTCAGCCGAACCCCTTTAGGTCTGTCATGTGACCGTGGTTTCCATGGCCACGGATGGACCACTTCTGCGTCGCGAGTCTCTGACGCGGGGCGTCATCCCCCATACATCACCTCCAAATCACTGAAGGTGACGTAATCACGCTCACCGAAGCCCTCTCTGAGGCCGTCGGACGCTACTCCTCCCCCTCCATCGGAATTGGACGGGAGATGACGCTGCACGCCGTTGAACTTGGGGCGCGTGTCCTTTGCACGCCAATTTCCACCCCCCGCTGTACCTATCTCCCTGATTAGCCCTTATGTTAGGAAGCCCAGCATATAAAATGTAGGCAATTACAGGCCACTACTACAATTACCGGCCACACATGAGAAGCGTCCAGCACAGTGAGGTAAGTTAAGATATTACCCTTTATTGGTGTTCCCTTGGATTTGTAAGGACATCACAAGCCTTCATCCTTTCTCCCTCTTTGCATATTTCTTTACCTAGAATCGCAATGGACACTGGCTATCAGTGTTGAGGAGATCTTGCTCTCTGCTCTCTTGTTACCATCTGCCCCACTGATGCTGGCGCCTATACCTTCCATTCTCTGTGGCTATTTTTTGGAGAGTGAGATGCAATTGGGTAGGTGTTCCTCTCTAATTGATAAAATAGTTTGGCCTTTTACTTTCAAAGTATTTTATTTTCCAAGAGATAAAGACCATAGTACATACAGTATGTTACGCACAAGAAATTAAAATACAAATCAGTATTAACCAGTGTCTTCCCTGAGAAAAACTAGAAAAGGGTAACAAGGATAATTAGTATACCAATTACTGATATATTACAGAAACTGAGAAAAAAAAAAACATTAGGTATGTAATAATTTGATTAGGGTATCTTAAAAATGAGCATAAGGTATAATCTACGTCAAGAGGCCTCAGTGGAAATGTCCCCTGCAGGAACGAAAGCCCCTGACCCTCCAGGGCACCCTGAAAGGGATCATGCTGTGCCGAAGGGAGGACTCCTGCACCCCCAAATAAAAATAAACTCAAATAAAGTCCCACATAGCCTCTTTTTGAAAAATTGAAGAAGTAAATTAAAAAGGTAAAATATTGTATCCAATAGAACTGAATGATACAACTCCTAAGTTATGTCGTATTGGTTTAACAAAAAAGAAGAATTATCCCGTAAAAAAGGATACTATAACACTTCTCCGGGAGATTTTAATAAATAATAATAAAAAATAAATAAGGAAAGATAAGAAGAAAGAGAGAAGAAAAGAGGTCAGAAGGAAAGAAGAGCAAGAAAGAAAGATAGGAAAGTAGTAGAAAGTACATGCCTAGTTCGTTAAGATTATGGTAAAGGATAATGGAAAAAGGTCCTAATTAATTGGAACTCCAATATAGTTAGCCCATGGATCCCATATTTTACCAAACTTCACGGTGGTGTTATTTAGAATACTGGCCAGTTTTTCATGAGTCATTATCCAAGACACTTTTCGAATAACATCAGAAAGGAAAGGTCTAGGTTTTTTCTAAGCCTTGGCGACTGTAATTTTAGCCCCTGTGAGTATAAAATTAATAAGAATTTGAGAAAATTTAGGAATATGGGGTATACAGGCATTTAGAAGAGCAACACATGGGGACCTGAGAACCTGGCATTCAGTAACCCTGGAGATCAAAACAAATACTTTTTTACAAAAGGAGCGAATCCTCTGGCATTCCCACCATATATGGGCCATTGATCCAGAAAGTCGGCATCCTCTAAAGCAGAAAGGATCCAAGGTAGGGTATATGGCGGCTAATTTAGTGGGGGTAAGATACCACCTAGTTAACACCTTAATATTAGCTTCTGTTAAACATATGTTTAGAATACCTTTAAAGGACCTAGAGCAAGCCCTGTGCCAGGTTTCCAGGTCCCAGCTGAATTGAAAGTCTGTTTCCCAATCTATCATATAGGAGGATTTCGCCATGGAGTGAGAGAGGGACGAATAGACCACTGATATGCCTCCCCTTGGTTCCATATTTTGACCACACCACAATTCGTATTTAGTAAATTGGAGAGGCAACGGTTTGTCCTCCCAAAGAGTAGTAAGAAATTGAGAGATTTGAGAGAAGTGTAATCCCTCTGAGTCTGGGAGTTTTAATCTATTAACACAGTAAGTAAGAGTGATGGGACTCCCAGAAACCACAAAGTCTCCAATGCGGTATAGCCCTCTGTCCGTCCACCATTTGAATTCCTCCACGTTTAAGCCCGGGGGAAAATCCGGGTTGTTAAATAAAAGAGGGAGAGGATGGCCTGAAGAAATAAGAGCCAAATGGGACCTGAATCTGTCCCATAGGGCGAAAGATTGGGAAAGAATAGGAGACATTATGGCAGGTCGTTTCTTAGGTGACCTCCACATAAGATAATCAAGAGAGTAGTTGGGTACTGCTCGATTCTCCATCTTGATCCAATCCGGTCTCTCAGACTTTGAATATATTGTGGAAAGTTGTGCTACCCTCGCTGCTAGGAAATATTTGTGTACGTCTGGGAGACCAAGGCCTCCCTTAAATCTATGGCGAAATAGGGTGTTCTGTGAAATACGGTAACCGGAATAACCCCAGATATATTTTAGTATTTTTCTTTGAATAGATTTTAAATTACATTTTTTAATTGGGATGGGAAGTGCTCTAAAATAATAAAGAATTCTCGGGAGTAAGGTCATTTTTATTGAGTTTATTCTCCCTAACCAAGATAGTTCATGCTTAGACCAGTTTTTAAGATCATTTTCCAATTTCCTATATAGTGGCGGGTAGTTGTGGTCATAGAGGGTTTCCGTGCGAGCTGTCAGTGTGATTCCTAAGTAACTGATGGAGGAGTCTTGCCATTCAAAATTAAATGACTGTTTCAATGAAGAAACATTAGAGAGAGGGAGCGAGAGCGTTCAGGGCTTGTGATTTAGTGTAATTAACTCTTAGTCCAGAAATCTTGGCAAAATCAATCAGGACCTTGCAAATGTTAGGTAGTGAGATTAAAGGGGATGTGATAAATAAGAGAATGTCATCAGCAAATAAACCACATTTATGTATTTGATCTCCACAGGTGACCCCCTGAATGTTTGGGTTATGGCGTATAGCAATAGCTAAAGTTTCGATAGCTATCGCAAAAACTATAGGGGAAAGAGGGCACCCTTGTCTAGTTCCTCTAGCTATGTTAAATGGTTTAGAATAATGCCCCTGCAAGCGAATTTGCGCCTTAGGATAGGGAACTTAAGAGTCCCAAAAAATGATTTCCGAAGCCCCACCTTTCCATTAGGGAGAATAAATAAGGCCACGAAACCGAATCAAAAGCCTTTTGGAGATCTAAGGCTAAAAAAAAACCCTGTTGTCTCGCTCCTCCCTCCCAATTAGATTGGAGTATAGAAATTACATCTATGGCCCTTCTTATTTGGTTGGGGCCTTGCCTACCTGGGATAAAACCAACTTGGTCCTTATGTATGTATGTTTTGATGATGGAAGCTAGGCGGTTGGCCATAATTTTAGTCATGATCTTAACATCATTATTTATTAGAGATTGGACGATAATTGGATATTTCTTCTGGATTCTTATCGGGCTTAGGAATAAGAATTATAAATGCTGTGTTAAGGTGGATATCTAGTGGTTCTCCCGATGTTTTAGTGTTAAAAAATGTTGTTAGGTGTGGAGCCAGAATGTCAGCAAAGGCCTTGTAATACGGAATGGATAATCCATCAGGTCCCGGAGCTGAGCCTGATTTGAGATTCCTAATGACTTCTGAGACCTCCTCTACGGTAAACTCTGACTCTAGTAAATGTGAGGTGTGAAGTGTTGGAATGGGAAGGTCATCAAGAAACCTGGAAATTGAGTCTTTGTTGATTTGAGTAGGAGATTTATAAAGGTTAGAAAAGAATTCATGGAAAGCTTCAAGAATCTTGACAGGGTTGGCTGTGGGGTGTTGACCTGAAATTCTAATTTTGGGTATAGAATTGACCCTTATTCTGGGAGAAATTTAATGGGCCAGCAGTGGCCCTATTTTATTAGCGTGTACATAAAATGTATTGCTAGACCAGCGGATTGCTTTTTCCGCTTGTGTAGTGAGGATCAAATTTAGCTCTAGTTTCGTTTTGTCTAAAAGGGCAGTGGATACCTTTGAGGGGTTCTTTTTGTGGATGGCTCTGAGGGAATCATATTCTTTCTCTAAACGTTCTATATTAGCCTTACGTTCCCTTTTAATTTGCGTGCCTAGTTGTATACATTTACCTCGAATGAAGGCCTTGTGAGCTGCCCAAAGCACCTCAGCAGTGGTGTCTTCGTTTTTATTTAGAGAGAAATATTCTAACAAGGCTTCATTAATCTCCTCAACCTTAATTGGGTCAGAAAGGATAGAATCATTGAGTCTCCAAGTACCCCTTGTTCTGTTAAGAGCATTGGAATGCAAGAATACGATAACTAAAGAATGATCCGAGAGTGTTGTATCTTTGATATGGACGCTTATGATAAAAGGGAGAACAGGCGCTGGTATCAGGATATGATCAATCCTAGCATATGTATTATGCGGATTCGAGAAATGTGTAAAATCGCGTTTTGTGGGATTCATCTCCCTCCAAGTGTCTATTAAATTATATGCTGAGAGTAATTTGGCTATTTTAAGACTCTCTCTAGTTGGTCTAGATAATTGGGCTTTAGGGGGTTTGGATTTATCCAAGACTTGATCAAATGAAACGTTAGAATCACCTCCAAATATTATCGTGCCTTCCAGAATAGGGTTAAGTGTATCCATTAACACTTTAAAAAATGCAGCTTGTCCCCTATTCGAAGCATAGTAGGACACCAAGGAATAAAGATGCCCCTCTAAGGTTCCCTGTATTAAGATAAATCTTCCCTCCAAATCAATGTGTTCCAAAGTCTTCACAAAATTACAATGCTTAGAGAAAAGGATGGCTACACCCTTGGTTTTAGTTTCAGCTTTGGCCAAGTAGAATTGTGGGTAATGATGATGAATATATTTGGGGCTATACCGCATTGAAAAATGTGTCTCCTGAAGTAGTAGAGCATCTATTTTTGGGGATTTATAGTGGTCCAGAATTTTACGTCTTTTAGTTGGAGAGTTCAGCCCCTGAACATTATGTGATGCAAGTTTAAGAGTAGATTGTGTGGTGTTAGCCATGAAAGCCAAGAAGGATGCGCCTATCGTATTCATCTCTACTCACCCCCAAAAGTCTTCCATCCAGATTTAATCTCATGAACTCCCTCCGTAGGAAAGTAAGTCGTTCCAAGAGAAATGTGAGAATGATAATAAAAAAATCTATGATGCAAAAACAAGTTAGGCATGTACAGAAAACGATGTGTTGAATAATGTAAGAAGTAAAAGGAAAGAGTGAAAAAGAAAATATTAGAAAGAAAAAGGAAGAGAATAAAGTCTCCTAGCATATAAACCAGGGTCCGGGAATGGAGACAACCTCCCGGAGCCTTGTAACCAAGAAAGTCACTGTCTGGCCTTAGGGGCTCAGACAACCCGTCCCTCAGAGACCTACTAGTCTCCAAGGGAGAGGCCAAGGCACATGTGTGCCAGCCCTCCGCAGGGCGTCCTAAAAGTAAATTTTAGAAAAAGATATATGAGCAACACAACTTTGTAATCTTTAAACTGTAAGCTGTAAAATGTCCCCCAAGGAAAAAAAAAAAATTCTGAAGAAAATCCCATTTAAGTCAAAGTACTGTAGACTTAAGAAAAATATACCGGTAGTCTGTTAAAGAGGATCCTGAAAAGAGCAGGAAAACATAAGTATAACTGTAAAAAAACAAACAAAAAAACACATACTAAAAAACGTAACAAATCAAATGAGGACCATGAAAAAAGTCCTGGGGAACATGTGAAGTGGTGATATAAGGGAGAACATAACAAAAATTTTTTTACATTTCCAAGGTGTAAAAGTGCTTGGATTCTAGGACCGAGGAAAAGATGAGGAAAAAAGAATCAAAAGTGTCACTCCATCAGGTGGGGCCATTGTCCTTTATTTTCTTTGTTTTCTCTTTGTTCCATAAATTGGATTGTGGACTAGTTGGAGTTGGGCACTTTGTTGATCTGGAACTAATTGGAGAAGTATCCATATCTGCCTCCTGGGATATTAGCTTCAGTTGTAGAAGTAGTCGTTCCCCATCTTGGAAATTGGAAAAGGAATGCTTTCTTCCATTTTCTGAGAACTTGACTGCAAATGGGAAGGTCCATCTATACCTGATGTCTTTCTTTATCAGGACTGATAGCAAAGGTTTCAGGGCCCTTCTGCGTTGAATAGTAGATGAAGATAGGTCTGCAAAAAATTGTATTGGTTGGCCTTGGTATGTTAATTGTGGAGATAGCCTGGCCTGCTTCATAGCTTCCTCCTTTACTGAGTAAAAATGGGGTTTAATAATAATGTCCCTATGTTTTCCATCCTTCCTAGGTGGTCCTAAGGCTCTGTGGGCCCTATCTAGTTCCAGGTGGGTGAGAGGGGCATCAGGAAGAATGGTTCTGAGTAAGTCCTGGGCTGCATTGGGAATATCCAAAACCATTTCTGGGATACCTCTGATCCTGATATTATATCTACGTGACCTATTCTCAAGTTCATCAATTCTTGCAATAGCCAAATCCAGCTGTTCTTGCACTGTGTGGATATGATTCATATTTTGGTTAGAAGCAGCAATAGTTTCTTCCATCTTAAATTCTATGGAGTCAATTCTAGAGCCTAAGTTTTGAAAGTCAGCTTTTTAATCCCTTGTGATTTTACCAGCCGTCTGTGCGAGGCCCTTGTCCAAAAGGTCAGAGAATTTTTGAAATAATTCAGCCATTTTATATGATTCCTCTCTATGAGGAATTCCTGAGGTAACAGAAAAAGCCTGGCTAGCTGTATTATGTCCCTGAAAAGCAGGAGGATAGTCTGTGAGAAAGCAGGTATTTGGGGTCTCAGGTGAAGGTGGAGTATATACCTGCAGAGAATCACCTTGGGATCCTGAGGAGATTATGGGTGCTTTGGAGTATCCAGCCAGTCTTTGGTCTGTGAGGCGGGGTGTATTTGCGGCCGAGATCTGAAGCACGGCGGCCAGCTTGGATTTTCCAGCCGACATTAGAACACGAATTATGGCCCCAAATCTTCTAAAAAGAAAAAGAAAAGTGTCTGGGGGTGTTCCTCGGTCTCCCCTTGATAGACTGCGGCTTTTTGGGACGGAGCTCACGGCTCAGGCAGCCATCTTCTGAGCTCCGCGCATGCGCACCCTCGTTTGGCCTTTTAATGCTTCTTATCATTTATATATCTAGTAAGTGATATACCTCTCTATCATTACATTTATCTATATATATATTTTTCTCTGACTATCCTAGGAATATGAATGACAACAGGCTTGCTCTGTTATAGACAGGCATTAATTTCTGCCCCAAGGGGGGTTCTTGGCATGGTGGAGCGCCCTCTGTGGAACTGCAGTCATCGGGACACTTTCCATCTTATAGGCGTTGCGGTCTCCCTTCCGGTGTTGTCCATTGTGGAAGCCTGGCCCGATCACCTCTCTCCCCATTTCCTCTTTTTAATGGATACCACAGATGCTGGCAAATATGTATAAATACATTTATGGTCAGTATTTAATACAATACACACATTATATGGTTAATATGTTTCTAGGCATAGGACGATGAATTAATACATGGCATGCTTTTTATAATCAATGTTTTCTCCTTCTGTTTCTGTTTCTATTCCAGATATAAGCGTTGCTTCAACACAACTACCCACCCCTGAAGAAGAGGTTTACCTTTTATAACCTCGAAACGTTGGGTTTCTAGTGTCATATTTATGCCGATAGAATTGGTTAATGTATTGTTGCAACTCATTTATAATTTTTCATCTGTGCATTATGTTCTGTGTTTTTGCCCATATAATAATTTTTCGTATAAGTCATATAGTGATATTTTTACCTTTTTAAATAAAATATTTTCAAAATTTTTTGAATACTAGTGTCTACGAGGTTTATCAGCTACCCAATTTAAAGTCCCAATGAGAGGATCTGCACTCTTTGAGTGACTTTTTTTCCATCAGAAGTAAGAGATCACATTTTTCTCCACACCTGGAATTTTTGGTATTATAGGTGGCTGCAGGGGAGAAAGGAGTTGCAAAGAAGCATCAGTAAAGTTAGTAAAAGGGGGTCAGTGGGTCAGGGGGAGAAGAGCCTTGCATAGGTGCCATTGCTTAAGTTTGCCCCAGTGCGTATGTGCCGATTACATCGGCACATGGAGGGGACAAGGCATATCTCCTAAACCGTGCAGGTTTAGGAGTGCAGGTTTAGGAGATATCCTGGGTAGCTACAAGTAAGCCTTAATATAGGCTTACCTGTAGCATAAACTTGTTTTAAAGGGTTTACAACCACTTTAAACAAATACTTTGTTATACCACCTTTTGATTTTATTAAAGCACTCAAACTTTTTGGGTATGAGTCTATCAGCATGGCACATCTTGACTTGGCAATATTTGCTCAGTCTTCTTTGCAAAAACACTCCAAATCTGTCAGATTGCGAGGGCATCTCCTGTGCACAGGCCTATTCAGATCACCCCACAGATTTACAATCGGATTCAGGTCTGGGCTCTGGCTGGGCCATTCCAAAACTTTAATATTCTTCTGGTGAATCCATTCCTTTGTTGATTTCGATGTATGCTTTGGGTCGTTGTCATGCTGAAAGATGAAGTTCCTCTTCATATTCAGCTTTCTAGCAGAAGCCTGAAGGTTTTGTGTTAATATTGACTGGTATTTGGAACTGTTCATAATTCCCTCTACCTTGATTAAGGCCCCTGTTCCAGCTAAAGAAAAAAACAGCCCCAAAACATGATGCTGCCACTACCATACTTCACAGTGGGTATGGTGTTCTTTTGGTGATGTCCAGTGTTGTTTTTACGCCAAACATATCTCTTGGAATTATGGCCAAAAAGTTCAACCTTGGTTTCATCAGACCATAACACATTTTCCCACATACTTTTGGGAGACCTCAGATGTGCTTTTGCAAAATTTAGCTGGGCCTAGATGCTTTTCTTCATAAGAAAAGGCTTCCATCTTGTAACTCTACCCCATAGACCAGACATATGAAGAATATGGGATATTGTTGTCACAGGGACCATACAGCCAGTACTTGCCAGATATTCATGCAGATCCTTTAATGTTGCTGTAGGCCTCTTGGCAGCTTCCCTGACCAGTTTTCTGCTCATATTTTCATCAATTTTGGAGTGACGTCCAGTTCTTGTTAATGTTACTGCTGTGTCATATTTTCTCCACTTGATGATGACTGTCTTCACTGTGTTCCATAGTATATCTAATGCCTTAGAAATTCTTTTGTAACCTTCTCCTGACTGATACCTTTTAACAGTGAGATCCCTCTGATGCTTTGGAAGCACTTTGCGGACCATGGCTTTTGCTGTGGGATGCGACTAAGTAAATGTCAGGAAAGACCTACTAGAACAGCTAAACTTTATTTGGGGTTCATCAGAGGCACTTTAAATGATGTCAGGTGTGTACTGACTCCTATTCAACATGAGTTCGAATGTGATTGCTTAATTCTGAACACAGCTACAGTTATAAGAGGGTGTGCACTGTCACGTACCTGGATCGTGAGCCTGACGTGTAGAGGAGAGCCTCTCCTGCCGTGTCTGCCGTGCGATTCCTATTGCACGGCCATGCCTTCCCTGACATGCACACTTATGCAACCACATTATTTTATTTTTTTATATTTACTCCCCCCCGCCAAAAAAGATTTTGGTTTGTTTTTCAATTGAGTTGTACAGGTTATAGGTCACATGAAGCCCTGGTTCACACTGGTGCGTTTTGACATGCGATTTGACATGTCAAATTGCATGTCAACAAACAAAATTGCATGTCAAATTCAGCGTCATTTTCTGGTAATTGCCAGCAATGGCACCATCCTAATCGGTCCGACGCCGCATCTGCGGCGCTGCACCGTCCTAATCGGTGCGACGCCGCATCTGTGGCGCTGCACCGTCCTAAATGGTGCGACGCCGCATCTGCGGCGTGCACCGATTTTAAAAAGTTGTTTCTGTACTACTTTTTACAATTTTGGGCCGCAATTTACATTGAAATCGGGATTGACAAGCGGGAGTGAAATCGTGTGAACCTGGGCTAAATGTGGAAAAAGTTCTGAAATGATTTATCTTTGTCTCATTTTTTTACATCACAGAAACCTGACATTTTAACAAGGGTGTGTGTGTGCTTTTTTTTTGCCACTGTAACTCCTATTGTGGCCATACAAATGTTTTCAGACACATTCCCTGATTCCAATTCCAGGGATGGAATGTTCTTTGTGTTGCTGTTTGCTGCCATGACTCTTCTGTACCCCTTCTGATACCATGTAAAGATTTAACATGAAGGATAGGCAGACAACATGAGCTTGAACACGAGCTTGGTCTTTATTCAGTAGCATCCATCTTAAAACGAACCACAGCTCCCCTCCCCAGATCACATGACCAAAACTGTTAACTGTTTCCTAACATGCATAAGGAACTAGGCATAACAATTGAACTTGAATTATAACATAAAGCATACACATCATCAGAGTGCCCAGTGACACTGACCTTGCAGCGCAGCTGTGAATCCTGCGGAACGCAGCTACCAGGACTCAGAGCGACCAGGAGGCAGAGTGATATCAACAGCATGCCTGAAATTCCAGCCGGGAACTATAGCAGAGGCATCGGATTATGCGGCAAACAGATGCCTCTGCGGAACTGCTGCTTTGAGGGGAGGGGGAGGGGACGGTAGGAGGAAGAGGAGGTAAAGTGGGCGCACACAGGGGGGGCCCAGGCATCAGAGGGAGGGGGGATTGTGGAGATCAGAGTGGTGGGGGATGGGGGGAGGGCAGATACTGGAGCCAATCCTCCTATGGTTGCCCCTTTAGCACAGCCAGCAGGAGGGAAAGGAGAAGATGGCTGCACCTTGAATCCCATCATTAATTGCTTCAACCTCCAAGACTTATGAACTTTGTTATATTTATCTGGTGATCATATCTGTTGAATGGCATATATGGATTGGATTGATGGCTCTTTTCTGCTAGTTGGATTTTTGTATATTTGTTTATCATTTGACATTTCTTTTCTAGCTATTTGACTTATTGGACTATCCATACTAACTGTTATTGTTTTTTTCCCATAGATTGACATTGTGAATATAATTTACAAATGTAATACTACCTTTTGGTGTGGTAACTAGCAAAACTTATAGTGGCTATTGTTGGTTTAGGGATTTTTTCTTATATACTTTACAGTATCTGTCTTCATGTCAATCACCCATGGCTTCCTGTCCGTGGACAATGCTCTTAAGACTGGAGTTAGCTGCTCCTCTACCCAGGCCTCTCTGGATTTCAACCACCAGGCCATTCCCGGGTAGGATGCCTTCATCCCTGCACCACCGGGCTACGGCAGCAGGGTCCATTCTGGTGCTTCTGACCGGCTTGATTGCAGCGTGCAGTATACAGGAATCCCGGACCCGAGCCCCCACGTATAGCGATACCCCCAGTTAAGAGGGCCGCCTTGATTGTTTCGGGCCTTGTAGTGCACCACTGTCAACCCCTGGAAATCGGCTCTAACCTCTCGTGGCACAGTTAGTAAAGGGCATGATAGAATTGCAATCACTCTAATATTCTCTATGACACAATCCCACAGTAAGGCACACAGTAATGGTATAGACCAGCAAATGACACCGACAACCAAAATACTTAACTATAGGTTCTTTACTATTAGTAAAGGTTAAAAGGGTAAAACAGTATGCAATGTCACATGCAGATCCCTGCAATATAAGTATACTTAACAAAAGATAAAACATTCAGCAATGTAATGACAGTTTAACAGACCCCGCTGCAGCTATCCTCCCTCGTGAGCAAGATGGCGCCCAGCAATGTCCTATACTACCCAGTCAGGCCTGACTATAACTTGGGGTATAGTTTGATGAAGAAATCTTCGCTAGCAAAACACGATGGTGCACTTAAAGAACAAATTGTAATCCAATGGGGTAGCGATGATCGCTAACTTTATAACACTGGAGAGACTAGTAAACTCAGTTCAGCAGACAGTCTCCCCAGAGTGTAACTGTAATCACGGATGAGCCTGAATAAAGTTAAATAGGCACAAAGTTAATAATATGTGGCTGTGAGCAGGCGCTCTCTCACCCGACCGGACCAGTCCTTGTCCGGTACCTCCGCTACTGTGACTCGCTTCACAGTGTCCACGACGCCCGGGTCTTCGGTCCTCCTGATGACAACTCTTCCTAACAGGATCAGATGCTCCGCAGGCTCCTCGTGGAGCGGAAGGCTCTTTGCAAAAGCACAAGGCCCAGGCTTCAGGCCTTGTACACACAGCAGGTCAGCACAGGGATCCTCTTGCTGGGAGGGGGGTGTCCAAAGAGAAAGAAACTGGGGCCCGCCTCCCTCTTATAAAGTCCACCCCAGCAGTCTTTGCACATGCCAATGCACCATGGGTGCCTCAAGGTGTACTGGGTACTGTAGTCTCTTGAGATTTAAAGGGCAATACCCCGCTACACACTCCCCCCACTTAGAATCTTTGGTCCCCAAAGACAGTATTAACAACAAGTACCAACAAGTTCATTGAGGGCTGCAAGGGAAGTTGGCAGGGGAAGCTCCCACCAAAACCGGGAAGGGAGCTTGTCCTGCCCACAGGTCACATCAATGGGGGTGACCTGCCTAACTGTGCCAGAAAGTGAGCTACGGTTGCCCTCCACCAAATGTACAGTGGAGGGACCAGGTGTTTGTATTGTCCTTCTTGCAGTAGTAACTGTGTCCTCAGAGCTGTCTCCCATTTGGGCATAGGTTAACTTCCGTGGAGGACAACTGGTTCTCTTCGCTCTCTGTTCTCTTGGGGTAGCTGTCTCCGTCTCCACAGGCTCTTCCTCTGGGGTAGGTGTATTGGGTTCCAATATTTCTGGAGCATCCAGATCAGGTGCAGGAAGACACAGAGAATTCATTTGATCTTCAGCAGGAGGCGACTCTATGGCATCTTCCCACTCCTCAGAGTGAAAACTGGACGGGACAAACTCGGTGGCTTCTACATTCAATGTACTATCTAAAGTATCTTTAGAGGGCGGAAGGTCTACGGACAGAGGCTCCGTGGCCTGGGACGGCCACAACTATTCAAGCTCTTCTTCTTCATCATCACTTTGATCAGTGACATCCATTCCTCCAGACTGAGGTGCCTGAGACCGAGTGTTGGGCCTAGGTGTATTCAGACTTGAGGATGGTCCAGGGGAATCCTCTACAGGAGGTATCCGAACTGCTTCTGAAAGTGGAAGTAAATGGTTTCTGTGCCAGGTCTTCAGCGGCCCTATCTTCCCTTCTGGCTTCAGCTGATATACTGGCAAGCCTGGTAACCTTTTGCAGATCACATAAGGTTCGGGTCTCCATCTGTCTGCTCGTTTGTGCTTCCCAGGGACTCCCAAGTTCCACAACAGCACCCTGTCTCCGGGTTGCAAATCCTGGATCCGAACTTTAAGATCAAAGTTCCTCTTGTTCCGGGCTCCTCTTTGCTCTGATGCCGCTTGGGCCTGTTCAAACGCCAGTTTCAGGCTCCTCCTCAGCCTGTCTACATATCCCTTGTGCGAGGTGGCTGATGTGTGATCCATCGATATGCCAAAGGCCAGATCCACAGGCAGTCTTGCTTCCCTGCCAAACATTAATCTGTAGGGAGAGTACCCTGTGGCATCACTGGTTGTGCTGTTATAGGCATACACTATTGCTGCTATGTGCTTGCTCCAATGCTGCTTCCTCTTGCTGCTCAGAGTCCCCAACATATTTAACAGAGTCCTGTTGAATCTTTCCGGTTGGGCATCACCTTGGGGGTGATAAGGGGTAGTACGAGTTTTCTTTATACCTAAAGAGTCCAGCAATTTCCTAATCAGTCGACTCTCAAAGTCTCTCCCTTGGTCTGAGTGCAGGCGCTGTGGTAGCCCGTAATGCACAAAGTATTTTTCCACCAAGATTTTGGCTACGGTGGAGGCCTTCTGGTCTTTAGTTGGAAAGGCCTGGGCATAACGGGTGAAATGGTCCGTTATCACCAGAACATTTCCATGTCCACACAAGTCAGGTTCTAGACAGAGAAAGTCGATGCATACCAAGTCCAAGGGTCCTTGACTCTGCAGATGGCCCATTGGGGCAGCTTGGCGTGGTAATGTCTTCCTTTGAACGCAGCGAGCACATGAGTGACAGTACTCCTCCACTTCAGCCCGCATACAAGGCCAATAGAACCTATTCCTCACAAGCTGGAAGGTTCGTTCAGCCCCCAAGTGGCCATGGTTATCATGTAGGGCAGCCAAGACAGTTCTTCTGTGTTTTTCCGGCAAGAACAGTTGCCACTTCTCTTCCAGGTCATCAGAGGGGCCCCTTCGGTAGACCACCCCTTGATGCACCTGTAACTTGTCCCGTTCTTTGTGGACCAGTCGAGCCAACTTTGAGGGGTCCTGCAGGAGCCTGCCTGGATCCTGGTCTTCCAATGCCTTCAAAGCTAATCTTCCCCAAGGATCTTCCAACTGGTCTCTTCTTATGTCCTTCTTGGACGGCTTTGGCAGGTCATCCTCGACAATCTGGGTCACGTCACAATAACACTTGGGCACCCCCACTACCGAAACTCCGATCTCTTCCGCCCTTGACCCACCACTAGCTTGAAGTTGTGCTCCTTGACACAAGGCCCGTACCCCATCCGGGGTCACCTGGGTTCAGTCTTCTGTGTGGTGGGTGGGTGCATGAGCCCTTCTGGACAATGCATCTGCATCACGATTCCCAGCTCCAGGCCTATACTTGAGACTAAAGTTGAATCCGGCCAGGGCTGCCAACTAACGGTGGCCAGTGGCATCCAGCTTGGCCATGGTGAAGAGGTAGGTGAGTGGATTATTGTCAGTCTTTACTGTAAAGTCAGCTCCATACAGGTAATCTCTGAGCTTATCCACGACTGCCCACTTTAGGGCCAGGAATTCCAACTTGTGGGTGGGATAGTTCTTTTCTGTTGGTGTTAGACTTCTACTAACATAGGCAACTGGCCTTAACTGTCCTTCATACTCTTGGTACAGCACACCTCCCAGACCATCATGGCTGGCATCTACATGCAGTTCATATGGTTTCTTAGGGTCAGCATAGGCCAGGACTGGGGCAGTGGTCAGACTTTTCTTCAACATTTTGAAGGCTTCTTCACACTTCTCTGTCCACTGGCCTTCCACGGACTCTCCAGGTTTTCTGGGGCCAGTATCATCCTCCTCCCCTTCTGTCTTCAGTAGTTCATTCAGGGGTTTGGCAATTTTCGCAAACCCCTCCACAAATCTACGGTAGTAGGAGCAGAACCCCAGGAAGGATCTGAGCTCAGTCACTGTAGTTGGTCTGGGCCAGGAGGTAACTGCGTCCAGTTTGTCAGGATCTGTAGACACTCCTTCTGCAGACACTATGTGTCCCAGATAGTGGACCGAGGACTGGTAAAACTGGCACTTTTCCCTGGAGAGTTTTAGTCCCTCTTCACTGAGTCTCTTCAGGACTTTCTCCAATCTCTCTTCATGCTCCTCCAGAGTCTTCCCGAAGACAATGATGTCATCTAGGTACCAGAACTTCGATAAGATTCATGTCCCCCACTATCTTCTTCATCAACCTCTGGAAAGTGGCGGGGGCTCCCGACAGGCCTTGAGGCATCCTATTGAACTCATAGAATCCCACCGGGGTGATGAAGGCTGTCTTCTCTCTGTCTTCAGGGTGCATTGGGATTTGGTAATACCCACTCTTCAGGTCCATGACACTGAACCACTTGGCCCCAGACAGACTCTGCAAGGCATCTTCTATCCTGGGGGTAGTGTACTGGTCGGGTATGGTCCTCCTATTGAGAGTCCTGTAGTCTATGCAGAGTCTCAACGACCCATTCTTTTTCCTTACCACCACGATGGGGGAGGCATATGGACTCCTGGACTCTCGAATAACCCCTGTTCTCTTAAGCTCTGTCAACTGTTCACGCAAATCTTCCAAGTCAGCCAGGGGGACTCGCCGGACCCTCTCCCGGAAGGGTTTGTCTGCCTGCAGACGGATTTTATGGGTGGCACTCCTCGCACACCCCACGTCAAACTCATCTTTCGAGAATATTTTTCTCCATCTAGTCAGCTGGGCCTTGGCGCTCTCCTTCCACTTCGGTGGCAAGGTGGTGTCTTCCAGACAGAGTCCCTCCAGGGTGAGTTCCCCTCCATTAGCTTTCTTCAATTCAGACAGGGTCACTGGGGTAGCAGGATCTACTTTGCCCAGTAGTACCCGGGCTGGAATCTTCATAGGAGAACTAGTGACATTTCTGATGCTCACTGGAATCTGGCCCTTCGCCTTCTTCAATGCCCTCAACGGGGCCACTTCAGGGATCACTTCCAACCCTGGGTGGGTGTTCAAGGGGTCTGGCTCCAATACCACAAAGGGGTCAGGCTGCTCCCAGGAGAGTTTTACCATAGCCTGAAGACAGGTCACCTCACCAGGCTGCAATATCTTCTCCTTTCTTGACAGTCTCCAGACTTTCCCCACCCCCTCTTCCGGGGCCTTTTGTTCCAGGACCAACTTCTGGTAGACCTGTCGCAGCATGGGGTGAATCTTGTCTGTGGTAGGACTCCGCTCCTGCACTAGAGGGGTCAGCAACCTCCTGACCAGGTCAGTGTTGGTCCCTATTAGCATGGAACTGGTGTTGGCCCCTGACAGGCGAGGACAAACTACCGCCAGGGTGTCAAAGACCTCTGCCATTCCTGTCACTGAGGGATCAAAGGCCAGCCTGATTGAGACATAACCCTCATAGGGAAAGCTACGAGTGCCAATTCCCCCTATCTGTAGGTCTTCCAGCTTCTATAAGGTCACGTGACTCAAATGCTTCCGGTAAAAGTCTCTGTATAAAAGAGTCACTTGTGCTCCTGTATCTAGGAGAGCCTTGGTGTAGACTCCCTCCACTTGAACGGAGACTAGAGGGGAGGGTCCTATTAACTTGTCTGGAAACCTCTTCTTGGGTGTTTCCTTCTTGGGACTCCTTGATTTTCCTATTGATGTTTTTTTTTTTCTTCCATTTCTCTCTGGACCTGAACCCTTTTTGGACCTAGTATGCATTGGTTTCCCTCAGATTGTTAAATTTCAACTCACGACCGGTGGTATGGGGGGTTTTAGGAGGGGCATTGTTTCCCTTCTCTTTTGCCTCTTCTTGCTTTTGAATCTTTTTGAAGCTTTCTGTAAGTAGTGGGCGCCCGGCTGACTCCTTCACCGGGGCCCTCTGAAGTTTTCCGCTGGCTTGCGGTATCTGGATGCAACTTAATCTGGGCTGGGACACACTGCTCTAACTTGCCCGATTCCCCCACATTTGAAGCATGTTATCAATCTCTTAGGCTTCTGTACTAGTTCCGTATTGGAGCTAGGAGGGTTTTTTAGTTCCTCTGACGTGTTCTTATTGTGTAGCACAGAGGCCTGGCTAGTCAGCATGGATACCATTTCTACTAGTTGTGACACCTGGGTCTTTAGGAGTTCAACTTCTGAATCACCTCCTTCTGCACTTAACATTCTGACTCGGGCAGTTGGTTCGGTGTGTTGACTCCTCCTTTTGTCTTCCAACATGGCCTCCTCCTCCCTGACTATCAGGATCAAGTCAGGGTATTCCAGGCTGCTCCCGTCCTGCCGGGTGCGTAGCATTAATGTGATGGGGTCCAAGGGTTGAGCTCCCCTCAACACCTGCTGGGCATGGGCCTCATTCACGTTTCTTGGATCGATCCCTTTCTTCAGTAGGATCTGATGCAGGATCTTATCCAGACGTCTTATGAATTCTGACAGCTTCTCTCCCTCCTTTTGGTAGCAATGCTCCAGCTAAAAGTGAGTTCAGTGACCTTTTCTGTCCCGCCGAACACATTTTGCAGAATATCCAGATAATCCTGTGCATTGCAGTCCTTCTTGCTTAACTTGAGGTTACGTATGGCCTCCAGAGCAGGCCCCTTTAAGCTTTCCGCAATCCTTTGTTTTTTTTTGTTGTTCTGGCACCTCCCATTCTTCTAGGGCCTGAGTGGCGCCATCTAGCCACTCTTCAAATCCATCCTCCACTGAAGGTACAGGTTTCTTCCCAGAAAAAGTCCTGAGTTTCCTGTATCCTGACATCAGGTAGTCTGGAGGGTCCTTTTTACACTTGGCCACAATCTCCCCCAGGACAGCGCATAATTCTGAGCTAAGGGTGGTCAATGGTGGTGAACCAGGACCCTGTTGTTGGGCGCTTCCTCCTGTGCTGGGGCCTCTTGAAGTAGTGGATGTGGGGCCATCTTTATTCTCTGCTGGGTGTATCAGGAGGAGTTTTACTTGGTTGTAGTTTTTATGCTGGCACACTTGAAGTAGTCAGAGATTCCGTTCCTCCACTCACACAATGCATAGGTGTGGGGATTTACAGTATCTGTCTTCATGTCAATCACCCATGGCTTCCTGTCCGTGGACAATGCTCTTAAGACTGGAGTTAGCTGCTCCTCTACCCAGGCCTGTCTCTGGATTTCAACCACCAGGCCATTCCCGGGTAGGATGCCTTCATCCCTGCACCACCGGGCTACGGCAGCAGGGTCCATTCTGGTGCTTCTGACCGGCTTGATTGCAGCGTGCAGTATACAGGAATCCCAGACCCGAGCCCCCATGTATAGCGTTACCCCCAGTTAAGAGGGCCGCCTTGATTGTTTCGGGCCCTGTAGTGCACCGCTGTCAACCCCTGGCAATCGGCTCTAACCTCTCGTGTCACAGTTAGTAAAGGGGATGATAGAATTGCAATCACTCTAATATTCTCTATGACACAATCCCACAGTAAATGACACCGACAACCAATATACTTAACTATAGATTCTTTACTATTAGTAAAGGTTAAAAGGGTAAAACAGTATGCAATGTCACATGCAGATACCTGCAATATAAGTATTCTTATCAAAAGATAAAACATTCAGCAATGTAATGACAGTTTAACAGACCCCGCTGCAGCTATCCCCCCTCGTGAACAAGATGGCGCCCAGCAATGTCCTATACTACCCAGTCAGGCCTGACTATAACTTGGGGTATAGTTTGATGAAGAAATCTTCACTAGCAAAACACGGTGGTGCACTTAAAGAACAAATTGTAATCCAATGGGGTAGCGATGATCGCTAACTTTATAACACCGGAGAGACTAGTAAACTCAGTTCAGCAGACAGTCTCCCCAGAATGTAACTGTAATCACTGATGAGCCTGAATAAAGTTAAATAAGCACCAAGTTAATAATGTGGCTCTGAGCAGGAGCTCTCTCACCCGACCGGACCAGTCCTTGTCCGGTACCTCCGCTACTGTGGCTCGCATCACAGTGTCCATGACGCCTGGGTCTTCGGTCCTCCTGATGACAACTCTTCACAACAGGATCAGACGCTCCGCAGGCTCCTCGGTGGAGCGGAAGGCTCTTTGGAAAAGCACAAGGCCCAGGCTTCAGGCCTTGTACACACAGCAGGTCAGCACAGGGATCCTCCTGCTGGGAGGGGGGTGTCCTAAGAGAAAGAAACTGGGGCCCGCCTCCCTCTTATAAAGTCCACCCCAGCAGTCTTTGCACGGGGCAATGCACCCTGGGTGCCTCAAGGTGTACTGGGTACTGTAGTCTCTTGAGGTTTAAAGGGCAATACCCCGCTACACTTGTATTATAAACTATGCAGTACCAGTAAATCCATTCGACAGGTAAGGGAGCCTTATTCTTTTTGCTTCTTCTCTCCCAAACCATCTTCTCTATTCGCATGTGTAGCACACAGACCTTTTTTTCTCGCCTGGCTCACTTGCACGTTAAGGCACACCGTGCTATATGCCCGTACCCTCCTGTTTGAAGAGGTTAAGCGGTGTTCACTAATTTTGGGTCCTGCAGCGAGTTACTTTCCTCCACTGGTTCTCTTCCCCAGAGTATGGGGTCAAGTGTATATTTCTTCCCCCAAAGAAGCCAATGTCCAGAAACACTTTAACTCCAACAGAGAGTTTATTTTCTATTTGCTGCGCAGTAGATAGAGACAGATGGATGAAAGGAGGAATAAGTGTAAGGCACCAGATCCAGGCACAACCAACAACCTCGTCGCCACTCGATCCCGAGTGGGTTTAGCTAACCCGGATAGTCTTCTCTCACAGTCCTAGCAGCCGGTGTGGAGCTCGAACTATCCCCTCCAGGGACGGGTGCAGGAGATCTTCTAACCTCTGTAGACTTTAAGAACAGGATAATGCCAATGGGCACTCTACAGGTTAGCTTTCCCGAATAAAGAATCCTTCCCTCTGACAGGTCACCAGGCCTCTCCTGGGACAGCAATCTTCCATTACTCATCTCCTCAGTGGGACCGATCCTCCCCTGGCTTTCTCTCGGTCAGAGCGGGTACCCTCACCCGGGCACCCTGGGACTCCAATGGGCGGACTGTAGACCCAGTTAAAGGTACTGGGCCTACCTGGAACGTTGCAGCCTCGGGCCAAAGATGCCCAAGACCTTTCGGCCAGTCATCGCACCCCCGAGGGGCACACGCCTCCGGCTCCTCCACTCTCGACTCCAACTTTCCACTCCCCTAAAAATGGTGTCTGCTCCTTATGTACCCTCTCCCAGCATGCACAGCAAGCCGACCACGCCCACTGCACCACTGCTGAGAGAGGACACCCTAAGGCGCAACAATGCCACCCATGGCTCAACCCTGACCTGATATGGTAGCGCCACCTACAGACCACAGGGAACCATACAACAGGCAGCATCACATATGCAGAAGCAAATACCTAGCAATCAAAGTGATCCGAGCCTGGCTACCAGCTCAGACCAACCCCTAAATTTAGGCACATAACACCCCTAAAAAGTAAAGGCCCGCTACATACACCCCCTCCTAAAATAGACACTGTAACGGCACCCCAAATCTGAAAGGGGGTTAACGCCGCTTAAGCGATTCCCTCTCCTGGACACACATTCACTACCGATACTCCACAGTCAGGCGACCATTTCCCATAGGATTAATCCTTCCGGAAGAACGAGACAACACGCTCTGTATCTTCCCAAGATAGACTCTGTTTATTGAAAAAACATTGTAACCTTTTATACACATAGAGGGGAGTTTCTTATTTTCTTCTCACCATACATCTTTGACCAGAGCTAATTTGCATGATCTACTTAACTACAGCTTGATGACTCAGACATAGGACCTTTTAGGCTAGCTTTTCTCTCCCAATCCACATTTCAGTTTAAATGATTATGCATGACCTTTTAGGCTAGCCGTACTGTCTCCCATTTCTCAAAAGACTTCACACAATAGATACATAACGAGCTCCCAATACACATCTCACAATGAAAGGATCTGTAGCATAATTGAGGTTCATTAACATTCCACAAGCAGACAGGTGACACATCAGCATCTCTTAATTTAACCTGTTGAGTTCAGGATCAACAAAATAGTTATTTACAGATCCTGGGAAATATTGGGGAATAATATTACAGACCCATTTTAAAACAATCCAATACATTTTCTCAATGTCCATTATTTCCTGGCTCACCCTGTGCCCAAAATGACCCCTGTCACAACAACGTATATACAGCATTGAATCTGATTAGTACAGATCATAGTGGGGTTTTCATTCACCCTGTGCCCCTAATAGAGACACAGGGTGGTTTACACATAAGAGGCATTGGGGAAGCTGAAGCAAGGGTATCTCATACTTTCTAAGAGATTCTGGGTTCCCCGGGCCCTCCCGTTACAGACACTGTCTGCAATAAATGCACAACCCCTCAAGCCTGAGCAAGCGTGAATTTATTCCAGAAAATGTATGTACAATTTGTTGAGTTATTGTGCCTGAACCAACATAAGGAAAAGGGGACAAGAGAAAAGAAATAGAGAAGGAAAATATAGAGAACAAAAACACAAACATTGACATCCATTCTCAATGTCACATTTTCATATTACACTGTACATATTCCACCCCCTCCTGAATAACTACTCCACCCATTCTCCGGCAGAATTGCTTGTAGTTCACTTGCAGAGGGAGAAAAAAAAAACAACACAACACACAAAAATCAAACATCCTAACTTCTAGAAACAGAAGCAAACCATTCCCCCTAGAAGGAATGACTGGTTTCTGTAGCATAATTTCCTGCAGAACACCACCACCTAGTGGCAGCACACATTACTACACTGGCCTTGGTGCGCATAGGCACGTATCAGTACACAAGGACACCCCCTTGATCGTGATGGCTTCCTGCTTTGGCCCTGACTAAATCTACCCAGTGTTCAGTTCTTTTCTTGAGAAGGGAAAAAAAATGTTCTCCTCTGCGGGACTGAAAAGGGAGAAAACACAGTCCTCCTATTCCTCACAGAGCAAATTCCCTCTTGAGCAGAGAGTCAGATCAGCAGTTCAAGGCAAGTTCCCTGAAGTGGAAATAATAAAATAAAAAAAAACACAAGTTCCCACTTCAGAGATAGTACTTGAGATTAGGGATGAGCTTCGAGTTCGAGTCGAACTCATGTTCGACTCGAACATTGCCTGTTCGCATGTTTGCCGAACAGCGAACAATTTGGGGTGTTACCTGTTCACATGGGGGGGGCCGGGATCTGGGGGTTCCCGTTTGTTAGAGGGGTCTTCCAGATTCCGATAAGTCTCCTGCCCGCAGACCCTCACAACCAGGCAAGGGTTGTGGGGATGAGGCCCTTGTTGAGGGCATGTGGCCTGGTATAGTTCAGGAGGGGGGGCGCTCTCTCGTCCCCCCCTCTTTTCCTGCGGCCTGCCAGGTTGCGTGCTCGGATAAAGGGTCTGGTATGGATTTTTGGGGGAACTCCACGCCATTTTTTTTTAAATTTGGGATGGAGTTCCCCTTAAAACCCATACCAGACCTGAAGGGTCTGGTATGGATATTTGGGGGGAACCCCACGTCATTTTTTTTTAAATTTGATACAGGGTTCCCCTTAATATCCATACCAGACCTGAAGGGCCTGGTAATTGAATTTGGGGGGACCCTCACGCATTTTTTTTTTTTATCAATGACTTTTCTCTGTATTGCCGAGAGCCGACAATTCATTATAGCCGCGAGTGGTTTTAAATGGCTTTTTTTCCTTCAGAAATGACATTATGTGCAGGGACAGTTCTAAGCAAGGGAAACAAGCGCTTCTTTACAGGCATACTATACACCCCCCCCCCCCCCCAGGTACGAAATTTAAAAGAATATTTCACTTTTTATTGTTTCACTTTATGCATTATTACTATCACTGCTCCTGAAAAAACGGCCGTTTTTAAAACTTTCTTTTGCATTGATACATGTCCCCTGGGGCAGGACCCGGGTCCCCAAACCCTTTTTAGGACAATAACTTGCATATTAGCTTTTATAATTAGCACTTTAGATTTCGAACGTTCGAGTCCATTGTATTTAATAGGGTTCTAAAGTTCACGCAAACTTTAGGTCTGTTCGCAGCTTCTGGTGCGAACCGAACAGGGGGGGTGTTCGGCTCATCCCTACTTGGGATCAGGGAGAACAAGGGTTTTCCACTGCTTGTCCAATGTTTCTATGTAGTAAACAGTAGTGATGAGCCGAACACCCCCGGGTTCGGTTCGCACCAGAACCCGCGAACGGACCGAAAGTTCGTACGAACATTAGAACCCTATTAAATACAATGGATGCGAACGTTCGAATTCTAAAGTGCTAATTATAATGACTATTATCCATGTTATTGTCCTAAAAAGGGTTTGGGAACCCGGGTTCTGCACCAGGGGACATGTATCAATGCAAAAAGAAGTTTTAAAAACGGTCGTTTTTCGGGAGCAGTCATTTTAATGATGCATAAAGTGAAAAAAAAAAAGTCAAATATTCCTTTAAATATCGTACCTGGGGGGTGTCTAAAGTATGCCTGTGAAGTGCCACGTGTTTCCCGTGTTTAGAACTGTCCCTGCACAAAATGACACTTCTAAAGGAAAAAAAAGCCATTTAAAACTGCTTGCGGCTTTAATGTAATGTCTGGTCCCGGTAATATGGATGAAAATCTTTAAGAAAAATGGCATAGCTACCCCATGACCCCCCCCCCCCTACCCCAGCCCATTACCAGCCCCTTTGGGTCTTGTATGGATATTAAGGGGAACCCCGCACATAAAATAAAAAAGGCCCTATATACTCTGAACAGCCGTATACAGGCGGTGCATACAAGACAGGGACTGTAGGTTTGTTCTTATGTAGAATCTGTTTGTAATTTTGAACAGGTACATTGTTGAAGTGTAGCTCCAGCCCAAAAATCTATTTTTAAACTTTTTGGAAAACATAGGTAAGGGTTATCACCCCTGTAACATTTGTTTTGCTGTCTGTGCCCCTGTTCAGAACATTTCACCTCACTTTCCGTCACAATGTCAACTGTTTTTGAAATGTGGTGTTTTTCTTGAAACAAGGATTGCTGATAAAGCATCAGTACAGAGGAGACACCTTTCTCCCATATTTATTCTTACAGGAGAGAATTTTCCTTCCTAGGGGTAGATTTCCTCTCACTTCCTGTTGTCTTCTTGCGTTTGCAAGTAGGAGTCGTTTGTAAGTTGGATGTTTGAAAGTAAGGGACCTGCCGTATATACTCTGCAGAAATAGGCCCCTTAGTTGTTGGTGTTGGCACAACACTGTAAGCACTCACAGTTACTCTTGGTTGGTGCTGGAACGCCCTGCTGTCAACTATTATATCAGGAATTTTAATTACATATAATTGTTGAACAGTGGTAGTAAAAATTGGGGCTTTGATGGTGGTGCTGGTGCCACAACACTGTAAGCCCTGACAGTTACTCTTGGTGGGTGCAGCAATGGGCCCTGCTGTGAATTATTAGATCAAGAATTGTAATTACATGCCCCTTTTGAACAGGGGCTGAAAAATTGGGCCTTTCGTGGTGGTGGTGGTGGTGGCGTTGCCACAACACTGTAAGCCCTCAGAGTTACTCTTGGTGGGTGCAGCAATGGGCCCTGCTGTGAATTATTAGATCAAGAATTGTAATTACATGCCCCTTTTGAACAGGGGCTGAAAAATTGGGCCTTTCGTGGTGGTGGTGGTGGTGGCGTTGCCACAACACTGTAAGCCCTCAGAGTTACTCTTGGTGGGTGCAGCAATGGGCCCTGCTGTGAATTATTACATCAAGAATTGTAATTGCATGCCCCTGTTGAACAGGGGCTGAAAAATTGGGCCTTAGGCACTGGTGGCACAACACTACAACCCCTCACAGATACTGTACTTGGAGCACAGCAATGAGCCCTGTTGCAAAGTATTGCTTCAAAAATTGTAATGACACGCCCCTGTTAAACAGGGGCTGAAAAATTGGGCCTTAGGCACTGGTGGCACAACACTACAACCCCTCACAGATACTGTACTTGGAGCACAGCAATGAGCCCTGTTGCAAAGTATTGCTTCAAAAATTGTAATGACACGCCCCTGTTAAACAGGGGCTGAAAAATTGGGCCTTAGGCACTGGTGCCACAACACTCCAACCCCTCACAGATACTGTACTTGGAGCACAGCAATGAGCCCCATGGCAAATTATTGCTAAAAAAATTGTAATTACACGCCCCTGTAAAACAGGGGCTGAAAAATTGGGCCTTAGCCACTGGTGGCGGCACCCATAAACAAAAATGATCTTCCAAGCTATCATCATCAATCGTATCATTGAGGACTCGGAGGAGGAGGATAGCCAGTCAACATAACAGCACAGGCACTCAGCATCAGCATCAGTCTTGAAGGGATGTGACATGTTAAAATCAATTAGTCTGTTATATCAGCATCAGGTGTGTGGTAGCTGGTGGTGATCCAAGACTGGTTCATCTTGATGAAAGTCAGTCGATCAACCGAGTCGGTGGACAGGCGCACCCTGTGATCCGTGACAAATCCTCCAGCAGCACTGAATGTGCGTTCCGAAAGAACGCTGGATGCAGGACAGGCCAGTAGCTCAATTGCATACTGTGCAAGCTCTGGCCAGTGATCCATCCTCAAGACCCAGTAAGCCAGAGGATTTTCGGTGGGGAAGGTGTCCAAGTCTGACCTTGCCCCTAGATATTCCTGCACCATGTTTATCAGACGCTGGCGATGGTTGCTGGAACCGATCATACTTTGGGGCTGCGGACTAAAGAATTGTCTGAACGCATCGGTCAGACGGCCACCTTCCCCACCGCTCCTTCTTTGACTGGCCGAAGCCTCAGCAACTCGTTGTCCAGGACCAGGAGTTTGTAACCTCCCAGTCTCTGGGAACGCGTTGCACAGACCTTTCTGCAAGGCCTCCCGGAGTTGTCTCATCCTCTGCTCCCTCTGCGACGGTAACATAAGGTCCGCAACCTTACCCTTGTACCGTGGATCAAGGAGAGTGGCCAGCCAGTAATGGTCCCTCTCCTTGATCCGAAGAATACGAGGATCCTTCCGCAGACTTTGCAGGATCAGGGAGGCCATGCAGCGTAGGTTTGCTGAGGCATTCGCTCCGGAGTCCTCTGGGTCACTAAGGACGACATGATCCGCAGTCACCTCCTCCCAGCCACGTACAAGTCCACTGGTTTCTTGGGACTGTAAATCATCCCTAAAAGACTGCTGCTGATGATGCTGAGTGCCAGCCTCCACCTCCATGCTGACACAATCCTCCTCCTCCTCCTCCTCTTCCTGTGCGATGGGTGGGACAGAAGGAACACTGTCTGGGTAAAGGGGGCCTTGAGAGGCAAGGAAGTCCTCCTCTTCCTGCCTCTGTTCTGCCTCAAGTGCCCTGTCCATTATTCCATGCAGCGTGTGCTCCAACAGGTGGACAAGAGGTACAGTGTCACTGATGCATGCACTGTCACTGCTCACCATCCTCGTGGCCTCCTCAAATGGTGCCAGGACAGTGCATGCATCCTTGATCATGCCCCACTGGCGTGGAGAAAAAAAACCAAGCTCCCCTGACCCTGTCCTGGTGCCGTAGTCGCACAGGTACTCATTGATGGCCCTCTGCTGCGTGTGCAGCCGCTGCAGCATGGCCAACGTTGAGTTCCACCTGGTGGGCATGTCACATATAAGGCGGTTCTTGGGCAGGTTCAACTCCTTTTGCAGCTCAGCCAGGCGAGCACTGGCATTATAAGATCTGCGGAAATGCACACAGACTTTCCTGGCCTGCCTCAGGACATCCTGTAAGCCCGGGTACCTGCCCAAGAACCGCTGCACCACCAGGTTAAGGACGTGAGCCACACAGGGCACATGGGTCAGTTGTCCCTGTCGAAGGGCGGAGAGGAGGTTGGTGCCATTGTCGCAAACCACCATTCCTGGCTTAAGCTGGCGTGGCGTCAACCACCTCTCGGCCTGGCCCTGCAGAGCAGACAGGACCTCTGCCCCAGTGTGGCTTCTGTCCCCCAAACACACCAGCGCAAGCACGGCATGGCATCTTTTTGCCTGCGTACTTGCGTAGCCCCGTGAACGGCTACGGAGCACCGCTGGTTCATAGGACAAACCACAGGAAGAGGCCATGGAGGAAGAAGAAGAGGAGGGGGTGGAGGAGAGAGGTGTGTCACAACCAGTAGTAGCATTTTGGAGGCGTGGCGGTGGGACAACCTCCAACACTACTGCACCTTGTCCTGCATCCTTCCCAGCTGCCAAAAGAGTGACCCAATGGGCCGTGAAAGAAAGGTAACGTCCCTGTCCATGCCTGCTGGACCATGAGTCAGCGGTAATATGCACCTTACCGCTGACCGCCCTGTCCAGCGAGGCCAAGACATTGCCTTCCACATGCCGGTAGAGAGCCGGAATAGCCTTCCGTGAGAAAAAGTGGCGTTTGGGAACCTGCCACTGAGGAACCGCACATTGCACAAACTCACGGAAGGGGGCCGAGTCTACCAACTGAAAAGGCAGCAGTTGAAGCGCTAGCAATTTAGCCAAGCTAGCATTCAACCGCTGGGCATGTGGATGGCTGGGAGTGAACTTCTTTCGACGGTCCAGCAGCTGGGGCAGGGAAATTTGCCTGCTAGAATCGGACGTCGGTGTACTGCTAGCAGAGTGGCCGCAAGTACTTGGCTGTGACACACCTAATTCTACACCTTCATTCCTCTCAGTGCATGTTTCAGAGAGGACTGAAGTTATAGTGGGGTTGGAGATCCCAGCTGATGCGGTGCAAGGAGAGGTCCGCTTTGTTCTTTGGTGTGGGTCTTTGAGGTAGGCTTGCCAACGAGCTGCATGGCAGGTCAACATATGTCTGGTCAGGCATGTGGTACCCAAGCGGCTGATGTTTTGGCCACGCGATATACGCTTGAGACATATGTTGCAAACAGCAGCTGTGCGATCTGATGCACTAGCCTCAAAAAAGGCCCACACCAAGGAACTTTTTGAATGACGGGCAGAGGCAGCGCCCTGCACAGGCGGAGCTCTGCGGTGTGATTCCGTCGGTGTACTGCCCTTACGCTGGCCACCAAAGGGCATCCTGCCTCGTTGGAGATGTGCCTCCTCCTCATCCTCCTCCTCCTCCTCTCTCCTATTAGGCACCCACGTGGAGTCAGTGACCTCATCATCCCCTCCCTCCTCATCACTGGAGCCAATCTGACAGTATGCTGCAGCTGCTGGAACATGACTGCCAGATTGGTGTCCTTCTTGAGCATCCCCTCTGTCTGCTCTCACCCTACTGCCTTCCTGTAGCTGGGTTTCATCATCAGACCCTTCGAAACGCTGGGCATCCTCCTGGAGCATGTACCCAACACTGTGCTCAAACAGTTCGGGGGACTCCTCAGGAGGAGGACATGGTGGGTCTAGGGAAGGAGTGACTGATGATGAGTCTGACATTGATACCAGGGAAGAGGACGCTTTGGCAGCTGCTTTGCCAGTACCCTGAGCCTGGGTGAGAGAGGATGAGGAGGAGGAGGAGGGCTTGGTCATCCACTCTACCAAGTCTTCGGCATGATGTGGCTCAACATGTCCAGCTGCCGAAAAGAAGGACAAGCGTGTCCCATGGCCATGTGCTGATGACAATGCACCGCGTCCACGACCAGCACTGTTGCCCCCAGACACAGAGCCTGCTTGCCCTCTTTTATTGCCTCCTGACTGTCTGCCTCTCCTTGTTTGCCTTCCAGACATTCTAATAGATGGCCTGCAGGGAGATGGGAAAAAAGCAATAAGGGCTACCTTCAGGTGTCCTTCTCTGTCCCTTTACTTAAGGATTTCTAAATATGGTTGAGGATGATTGCTTTTGCACAGAATAGCACAACGACAATTTCCCTGACTGTCCAAAAAACAAGGATTTCAAAGATGGTTGATGAGGAATGCTTTAGCACACTATAGCACAAGGAGAATTCCCCTCACTTTCCTTCTTTGTCCCTAGAAACAAGGACTCGCACAGTGAAAGAAACTGACACTCTCCCTACCTAGAGTTTTCTGTCCCTAGAAAAAATGTTTTTTTAAAGCACACTATAGCACAAGGAGAATTCACTCACTGTCCTTCCCTGTCCCTAGAAACAAGGACTTGCACAGTGAAAGAAACTGACACTCTCCCTACCTAGAGTTTTCTGTCCCTAGAAAAAATGTTTTTTTAAAGCACACTATAGCACAAGGAGAATTCACTCACTGTCCTTCCCTGTCCCTAGAAACAAGGACTTGCACAGTGAAAGAAACTGACACTCTCCCTACCTAGAGTTTTCTGTCCCTAGAAAAAATGTTTTTTTAAAGCACACTATAGCACAAGGAGAATTCACTCACTGTCCTTCCCTGTCCCTAGAAACAAGGACTTGCACAGTGAAAGAAACTGACACTCTCCCTACCTAGAGTTTTCTGTCCCTAGAAAAAATGTTTTTTTAAAGCACACTATAGCACAAGGAGAATTCACTCACTGTCCTTCCCTGTCCCTAGAAACAAGGACTTGCACAGTGAAAGAAACTGACACTCTCCCTACCTAGAGTTTTCTGTCCCTAGAAAAAATGTTTTTTTAAAGCACACTATAGCACAAGGAGAATTCACTCACTGTCCTTCCCTGTCCCTAGAAACAAGGACTTGCACAGTGAAAGAAACTGACACTCTCCCTACCTAGAGTTTTCTGTCCCTAGAAAAAATGTTTTTTTAAAGCACACTATAGCACAAGGAGAATTCACTCACTGTCCTTCCCTGTCCCTAGAAACAAGGACTTGCACAGTGAAAGAAACTGACACTCTCCCTACCTAGAGTTTTCTGTCCCTAGAAAAAATGTTTTTTTAAAGCACACTATAGCACAAGGAGAATTCACTCACTGTCCTTCCCTGTCCCTAGAAACAAGGACTTGCACAGTGAAAGAAACTGACACTCTCCCTACCTAGAGTTTTCTGTCCCTAGAAAAAATGTTTTTTTAAAGCACACTATAGCACAAGGAGAATTCACTCACTGTCCTTCCCTGTCCCTAGAAACAAGGACTTGCACAGTGAAAGAAACTGACACTCTCCCTACCTAGAGTTTTCTGTCCCTAGAAAAAATGTTTTTTTAAAGCACACTATAGCACAAGGAGAATTCACTCACTGTCCTTCCCTGTCCCTAGAAACAAGGACTTGCACAGTGAAAGAAACTGACACTCTCCCTACCTAGAGTTTTCTGTCCCTAGAAAAAATGTTTTTTTAAAGCACACTATAGCACAAGGAGAATTCACTCACTGTCCTTGCCTGTCCCTAGAAACAAGGACTTGCACAGTGAAAGAAACTGACACTCTCCCTACCTAGAGTTTTCTGTCCCTAGAAAAAATGTTTTTTTAAAGCACACTATAGCACAAGGAGAATTCACTCACTGTCCTTCCCTGTCCCTAGAAACAAGGACTTGCACAGTGAAAGAAACTGACACTCTCCCTACCTAGAGTTTTCTGTCCCTAGAAAAAATGTTTTTTTAAAGCACACTATAGCACAAGGAAAATTCACTCACTGTCCTTCCCTGTCCCTAGAAACAAGGACTTGCACAGTGAAAGAAACTGACACTCTCCCTACCTAGAGTTTTCTGTCCCTAGAAAAAATGTTTTTTTAAAGCACACTATAGCACAAGGAGAATTCACTCACTGTCCTTCCCTGTCCCTAGAAACAAGGACTTGCACAGTGAAAGAAACTGACACTCTCCCTACCTAGAGTTTTCTGTCCCTAGAAAAAATGTTTTTTTAAAGCACACTATAGCACAAGGAGAATTCACTCACTGTCCTTCCCTGTCCCTAGAAACAAGGACTTGCACAGTGAAAGAAACTGACACTCTCCCTACCTAGAGTTTTCTGTCCCTAGAAAAAAATGTTTTTTTAAAGCACACTATAGCACAAGGAGAATTCACTCACTGTCCTTCCCTGTCCCTAGAAACAAGGACTTGCACAGTGAAAGAAACTGACACTCTCCCTACCTAGAGTTTTCTGTCCCTAGAAAAAATGTTTTTTTAAAGCACACTATAGCACAAGGAGAATTCA
The DNA here is from genome assembly GCA_029206835.1 of Rana muscosa. Taxonomy (NCBI): domain Eukaryota; kingdom Metazoa; phylum Chordata; class Amphibia; order Anura; family Ranidae; genus Rana; species Rana muscosa. The sequence goes on along the minus strand of CM055117.1, from coordinate 205,791,086 downwards.
CTCACTGTCCTTCCCTGTCCCTAGAAACAAGGACTCGAACAGTAAAACACACTGACACTCTCCCTACCTATCCTTCTCTTTCCCTAAACTAAAGGAATCCAGGTTAAGCAAGAAAGAAATAAATGTCACTGTCCCTGCCTATGCTGCTCTTTCCCTGCTCCGGAACACACTACACTAGGCCGCCGTGCTGGCGGCCTTTTATAGTGTGGGGCGTGTACTAAACACCCTCAGCAATAATTGGCCACAGGCATCCTGCCTGTGGCCAATCATTGCTCTCCTCGCTGCCGGCGCTGTGATTGGCCAAGCATGCGGGGTCACAGTGCATGCTTGGCCAATCACAGCGCCTGGATGACACTGCGATGGCGTAGTGCATTGTGGGCCGTTCGCGTCACTCGAATTTGGCGCGAACGGCCCAAATCGTTCGATCTTCGTCGAACGATCGAACAGCCGATGTTCGAGTCGAACGTATGTTCGACTCGAACACGAAGCTCATCCCTAGTAAACAGCATCGTCTCTGTCCTTGCTGCAGATGACTACACGGTCCGCGTGAATGTGTTGACCATAAGTCCAGTCCTTGCGGCAGCCTTTATAACGCTCAGCCATTAAAGCAGAACACTTTAAATATCGGTAGCCTCTTGGTACTTTCACATGGTCCCATACAAAGTCAGCGTACCAATGTTCACGAGAGGCCTCAATCTCGTAAAGAAGTTCTTTAGGAACATAGGGATATTCCCAACCATAGTCAGCGGCAACCTTTTTGTGTAGGAGCCGTTGCAACCGGGCTAGAGGTGGCATGGGCGCTCGATCTCCTGCTCCTGGGAAGACAATGGCGTCCGGAGACCTTCTCAATGGTGCAGGCTCCAGCGGCAGTAAAGGTGGCCGCAATGGTGTCCGGACATCCGCAACAGCGGGCACAGAAGACGCCGGAGCTGGCAAAGCGGGCGTAGCATCAGTCTCCTCCCTTGCAGCAGAGACTTCCACTCGGGGTGTAGTTTCCCCAGAGTCCATTAATGAAACTCCACCTAAACTGCGGGGTGAAGTTGCCGCTCAGACCAACCCCCAAATTTAGGCACATAACACCCCTAAAAAGTAAAGGCCCGCTACACATGATTAAAATAAGTGGATGGATATGAGAGATTTTAGGTATCTATATGCAATATCCATAGAGATCCTACAATCATTGCCTTGTCATCATTATTAATAGTTAATCTCTAACTAATAAGAGATCATTCCAAGGTGGTAGTTTATACTACTTTGTGCATATATTGTAGTGAAAAGCTTCAGTTTTTCTTAAAAATTTGGGTGCGTGGGGAGTAAGCGTGCTTGAATCTGATGCGCTACCAAGTTGGCATGTCACAGGAAGTGCTAATTGACCTCCCTGGTGGTATGATTATGTCTGATTTTTGAATGTCAAAACGGTACATTGTTTTGCATGGAAAGTTGTTGTTTTATATTGTAGGCCTGTAATTTTTAGGAATAATGCCGCGTACACAAGACCGTTTTTAATGACGAGAAAAATGCAATTTTTTAAAATGGTCATTAAAAATTATCTTGTGTGGGCTTCCGAGCATTTTTCACGACGTGAAAAATGGGCAAGAAAAAATTGGAACATGCTCTAATTTTTCTCGTCGTTTTTCACATCGTCGTTTTTCTCGTCATGAAAAACGGCCGTGTGTAGGCTTTAACGACGTGAAAAAAATGCACATGCTCAGAATCAAGTATGAGACGGGACTGGTAAAACTAGCGTTCGTAATGGAGATAGCACATTCGTCACGCTGTAACGGACTGAAAAGCACGAGGCTGAAAAGTGCGAATCGTCTCTCAACAAACTTTACTAACATGAAGGGTGGCGCCATCCGAATGGAACTTCCCCTTTATAGTGCCGTCGTACGTGTTGTACGTCACCGCGCTTTACTCAAACATTTTTTTCCACGATAGTGTGTAGGCAAGGCAGGCTTGAGAGGAAACACGAAAAATCACGTCGAGAAAAATGCAGTTTTTTTCAATGACATTAAAAACGGTCGTGTGTACGCGGCATAACTCACTTAAATCTGTCCAAAAAAAAGTCTAGTAGACATCCCAGGTATGATAACGTTTGAAACACAAAATCATAAATTATAATATAATAAATAACTATAAATAATTATAAAAAATAATAATATAATATTATATTCAATAATGTAATCAAATCAAAAACACTGGAATTTGTCCAAAGAAGGGTGCAAAATTACTAGTCACTGTAATACTAGACACTGCATATTGGTTTAGTAAACATCCCGGGTATGAAATATTTTGAAACATGGGACTGCACAAAGTCCAACGTCACAATCAGGACAATGGAAAGCGCCCCTCTACGTCAAAAGCGGTTTTAGACCAGCTAGAAGACAACGATAGTGAATTAGAACCACTTGCAGAATTGAGCGATAGTGATTCGTGAGGAAATTTGTTGTCAGACACTGAAAGTGACAAAAGTGACTATTCTGCGACTGAGCTCAGTGCTGCGTGATCCGTACCACAGTCAATAGAGCACCAAGTCCGCACATCACTGAGCTCAGTTGCAGAATTGTTGCTGTCGTCACTTTCATTGTTTGACACAGAGGGATGCTTTTTGGATGCCATGGAAGTTTTCAAGTTTCCAGGCAGAATGAATGGCAGAAAGAATGGTAAAAGTGCAGGCAGGGCACTGGACAAAGCACTAGGGACAAAACTAAGGTGAAATGATTTGATATAGTAATGTGATCTACAGATTACAACGTATTGTGTGTGTTATGTTTTTTGTCCTTTTTTGAATTTGCCGCCAGGCTCCGCCCCCATGCGTTGCAAGGTGGAGGATCCGGCTGAAGGATACAGCGGGAGGACATCGCAGGATCCTAGGTACAAGTACCTGTACCTGGATACTGTGGTGTAAACCCGAGTGTGGCTTGGGGGTTACTAGTTTTGGTACTGAAAATTAACCCCCGAGCCACATTCGGGATTACCGCTAGGAGGTTAATTAGGGCCTCTTGTACACGGGAATAAAAAAACGCCACAGGAGTAAAAAAAAACACCACGTTTCTTACTGATTAGATGCATTGTGGTCTATGGAACAATGCACACAGATGAGTAAAGATCAGTAATACAGCAATGAGTACAGAGTCGTGGAGCGCCCTCCTCACTCCCCTCTTTGTCTTCAGCTCGTCTGTCTCTTGTCTAGGGGTACCTTAGAGGGGAAGGGAGCGGGGACACCACGCCTGGCCTTCACCACAGGTGTTAATGTGGTGTAAGCAAAGTTCTTTTACCTTCGGGTCAGTGCTGTGCACCTGGAGCCTCCACCGAGAGTTACCTTGAACAATGTCTGTCAGGAAATGAGCCCCACACCATTAGAGTTCAACACTCCTTTATTCCTCTCGAATGAACACAATCAGTTGAACTCCCTTGTAGAAACAGAACAGAAAAGGAGGTGTGGATGCGAGTAGGCCCAGACACAATGTGTTCTCCACTTTCCTCCCTGAAAGTGAGTTGCGGTCTCCGAGCGGGGGGAGATTTCCTTCCAGGCGGTCTCCGATGAGAGGCTTACCCGTCACTGGCAATATGCTGCACCAGGTCTTCGAATGAGGAGCTCCCCCCGGTCCATTATGCCTTCCGGATTCGGGTACCCACTCCCGGGGTTCCCTAGGATCTCCTTGCCTCGCGGAACTCAGTGTTGGGCACTGAGCTCCAGACCTCCATCCGAGTACCTCACCCCAGGCTGAAGGTGCCTGGGATGGAACACGACCTCCAGCTGTCCTCTAGGCCTAGGCCGCATAGAGGACCGACACGAACCACCGCCCGCAAGCTGAAGGATCCTGGGACTCGACCCCGTGACAAAGATGGCCGGCCCCTTTATACCCTCTCCCAGCAAGCACGGCGGGTTCCCTGCCCCACCATACCGCTGCCGAGGAAGGACAAAAAGGAGGCACGGCACACAGCAATGATTCAACCCCAGCCCAGGGCGACAGCGCCACCTGCTGGGCTGCAGGGAATTACACATCACTGATGTCTCTGCCAAGTTCAAATTACACCCGGGAAAGTACATACCCACTACATTCTCCCCCTGGTGGTTTGACACTGGTCCCCAGTGTCTGGAGTAAATCATGCCCTCAACGGCTGACATAATCCAATCCAGAAACCGACTAACAATTGTACAAAAATAAAACTTTTAGGAAAAACGACCCAACTGAAACATTGTGTCTGAGCCCTGTAATAAAAAAGGGAATAAAGAAAAAAGAGAAGACAACAGCATTAAACCATAACTTGGAATCACATATTCACATTCTACTTTTCCCACCCATCCTGACTAAAACCCACCCCATACTCAGTGGTCTTGATGGGATGTTCTCCTGCAGAGGGAAAAGAAAAAGGATTAACACACATAACCCTGACACATGTATTCGTGTGAGGGAAAATAAACTTCTCCTGGAAGAAATCCCTTTTCTCCAAAGAGTGAGTGCGTGAAAAGTGTTTAACATTGCGCAACACTGCCACCTGGTGACAGCGCCGCGGTAACTGCACTCGTGGAACTTTTCCTTTTCTCTTTGGCCCTATCTACCCAGAGTCCATGATCTCTTGTAGGAAAGGTGAAGAACAACAGGAACAGTCCTTCATTCCTCTGGGCACAAAAGCAACGGGCCTCAGAAGGTTCAGCAACATAACAAGAACGGACTCTTTTCTCTCCTACAGGTAAAAGCAGGGATGCGGCAGAACAAGTGGCTTCAAGTGTTGATCCATGGTCTCCAAATGATACTCCACATCTTCTCCTTCCTTGCGCCGGATCAACACCTTGTCTGCATGGATGTGCCGTCCCAACATCCACTCTGCCTTGCAGTCTTTAAAACACTGAGAGGCCTTTGGAGAGCATGCCAGGTACCTGCGGGCGTGGGGAACCTGAAGGTGGGTCCACACAAAGTCATTGTACCAGCGCTCCCGACACACTTCCACCTCATAGAGCAGTTCCTTCGACAAGTATGGATACTCCCATCCGTACTCTGCAGCAACCTTCTGGCCAAATAGGCGTTGTAGTCTCGCCAAAGGAGGCATGGTAGCTTTGTCCCCTTCGCCAGGCAAAACTATTGAGTCCGGGTGGCGAGGGACCTTGATCACATCTGATCTGGGCATTGGTGCCCGCAGTAACAGTCTCTTTTCCCCGGACTTCGGTACAGATGACACCGGGGATGTAGAGGCAGGCTGGGGACGGGACCCCTCTTCAGGCGCTGGTGCCTCCACCTGGGGTGTACTTTCCCCTGTAGACATGGGTGGATCCCTGGTCCTCCGGGATGAAGCGAGAGGTACTTTGTCCCAGCCCTTTTCTACAAACAGTTCATCTATTGCAACATCGTCTCCCATGTCCGAGAGCGACTCTAGGTCAGAGGTGTCACACTCCTCCGCGGGCAGGTAGCCTGTAGTGGAGACTGAGCTTTCACCTCTTCCCACACACCAAATCTCTCCGCCTGGCTTACCTCGGCCTTTACTTGAAACAGGACATCTGGAACTCTTGTCGACGGATCCATCCAGGCCGGGCGTAAGCAGGCGAGACGGTCCACCACAACCGCTGTTCGGGGCTACCATACCGGTCTTTCTCTTCGGTGGTGGACGCTGCGAGACAGTGGTGACCGAGTCAGCATCCTCGGATTTCTCCCGTTGAGTTTTCACAACCTCCTCCGCGGTCGCTGCAGTGTGCATAGGGGTGGCTGTCAAAGCAGTGATTCCTCCTCTGTGAGTGGTGTTGCCTGTAGCACGGCCAGGGTAGATGGTTCTCGGCTTCTCAACCACCGGATCCACTTCGAACAGGAACTCCCCACAGGCCTCGCATCGCCCGAATGGCTTCAGTTGGCACACCAGTCCCGAACAGCCGGGACAAATCACACCCAGGGCCTCTACGTCCATGCACGAATACAGGGCGAATCGACCCCTTGGCTTTAGCCGGATCCCCGTATCTGTTACCGGAGCAGCAGCAGTCAATGTCGTGGTGGAAGGGTGAACTGGAATCCACGATGTATGTCCGAACATGGCGACCTGTTGCTGATCCATCGCACACTGCAAAGTTTTTGCGCCAACATCCCACGTGTAGTCCTTCACACGTATTGGACTCCTCCCCTTTGCTCCAGTTCGCGGGCTTTTCTTCTTTTCTGTTTCTGAGTCACGCCCACGAACTAAGGCGATGGGGGTGTGCCTGGTGGCGCAGTGCAATAGAAGCCCCCACATGTACTACTTCACACGGCTGAGCTTCCCCCTTTTTTCACTCTTCTGCGCGGGCCTTTCCCTTCATTGGGTCATGTCCACGACTTCAAGCAGGGATGCACTTCGGCCAATGAAGGCCTGCCTACTCGTAGCTCCTCCAGCAGACACGTGTTCAATTCTGTGGTGCACAAACACTATCCCGGACCCGAGCCCCCACGTGTAGCGCCCTCCTCACTCCCCTCTTGTCTTCAGCTCGTCTGTCTCTTGTCTAGGGGTACCTTAGAGGGGAAGGGAGCGGGACACCACGCCTGGCCTTCACCACAGGTGTTAATGTGGTGTAAGCAAAGTTCTTTTACCTTCGGGTCAGTGCTGTGCACCTGGAGCCTCCACCGAGAGTTACCTTCAACAGTGTCTGTCAGGAAATGAGCCCCACACCATTAGAGTTCACCACTCCTTTATTCCTCTCGAATGAACACAATCAGTTGAACTCCCTTGCAGAAACAGAACAGAAAAGGAGGTGTGGATGCGAGTAGGCCCAGACACAATGTGTTCTCCACTTTCCTCCCTGAAAGTGAGTTGCGGTCTCCGAGTGGGGGGGGATTTCCTTCCAGGCGGTCTCCGATGAGAGGCTCACCCGTCACTGGCAATATGCTGCACCAGGTCTTCGAGTGAGGAGCTCCCCCCGGTCCATTACGCCTTCCGGATTCGGGTACCCACTCCCGGGGTTCCCTAGGATCTCCTTCCCTCGCGGAACTCAGTGTTGGGCACTGAGCTCCAGACCTCCATCCGAGTACCTCACCCCAGGCTGAAGGTGCCTGGGATGGAACACGACCTCCGGCTGTCCTCTAGGCCTAGGCCGCCTAGAGGACCGACACGAACCACCGCCCGCAAGCTCAAGGTGCCTGGGACTCGACCCCGTGACAAAGATGGCCGGCCCCTTTATACCCTCTCCCAGCAAGCATGGCGGGTTCCCCGCCCCACCATACCGCTGCCGAGGAAGGACAAAAAGGAGGCACGGCACACAGCAATGATTCAACCCCAGCCCAGGGTGACAGCGCCACCTGCTGGGCTGCAGGGAATTACACATCACTGATGTCTCTGCCAAGTTCAAATTACACATGGGAAAGTACATACCCGCTACAGTCATAAAACAAAAATAGAAAATTTTACAGTTGAGTGCAGTAATTTATATGCGTACGCTTGTTCACATGTCTATAAGCATGTGTATAAAGGGGTATATTACACTGGCAATGAAGAAGAATTTTACTTGTCTATAAACTTGTGTATAAATGGGTATATTACACTGGCAATGAAGAAGAATTTTACTTATCTATATGCTAAAGCACCTTTATTCGCCTATACACATGTTTTTTGCAAGGTCTTTACGGAACGTTTTACTTACTTACTGTCAACAAGATCCTGAGTATAAATATCAGTAAATTATTATGCCCGCGTGCAACTGACCTAAGCTAAGGTGACCAGATTTTTTAAAAGAAATCCGGGGACATATTTTTACTAGTAATGGCGGCAATCAGCGACTCTCTGCCCGTCACCGCCACCGCCCGCCTCACAGCCTGTCAAGTCTTACTCTCCAGGCCCCGGCTACTACTGGGTGGGGAGCGGAGGAAGATCACTCTGCCAGGGAAGGCAAGGAGATAATCTGGCAGGCGGCTAGCCGGTACTTGAGCCTAGGCAGAAGAACATGTGAGCGGAGCTGGATGGGCATGCACCCAAAATTGAAGAAATATTCCCTCCGCTCCAACCAGCACATGATCATGAGAAAGGGGCACAGATAATGGAAAAAAATACACCCCGTAAGCTAGTAGGAGCGGAGGTGTGTAATTCAGATTTTATTTTTATTCTGTACTGACCGTCTTTGAAATTGCTCCAGCCCCTGTTCAAATCCAATCCGGGGACAAAACCGGGGACAGACTTGGTCCGGTGATAGTGTCCTCAATCCGGGGACTGTCCCTGGAAATCGGGGATGTCTGGTCACCCTAACCTAAGCAAGCATATAGAAAGTGGAACATTTTTGGAAGTGCACCAGCCTTTGGTAATTCCCCCCACCATGTTCCTAGTACTGGACTGATTCCTGGTAGTGAATGGGTTAACTGTTACCTGTTTCCACATGTTTCTTTGCCTGGTGTGTTTGCTCCAGCTGTTCACAAAGACCTTTGTACTTATTTTCTCTCAGTTAAATGAAGCTAGCAATTGCAGGTGACGTGACTGCCAGCAGATAAAATCAATACAAAACATGGAAATAGCCTTAATGTTCAACATCGAAAATCCGGCATCAAATTCTACTGATTTACTTACAGCTCTGATTTAGGAATGCTATAAAAACTGAGGAAAATATATTGAAGAAGTCCAAGGTTCTCCAACATCATATTCCAGTCTATACATTGGATAACATACCTCTGGAATCTGTTATATTGCCATAGCTAACACATTTGTGTTGCTTTTTGCAATCCCCTTAATAATGTATATGTAGCGGCCTCCACTCTCTTTATCGGTTATTTCTCGCTACAGTCTAGGGGTACCTTGGAGGAGAGAGTGCGGGGTCACCACGCCAAGCCTTCACCGCAGATGTTTGTGTGGTGTGAGCAAAGTTTCTTTTACCTTCGGGTCGGTGTTCGGTGTTTGGAGCCTCCGCTTCTTCTGTGGAACAGTGTCTGCCAGTAAATGAGCCCCACACCAATAAAAGTCCAACGCTCCTTTATTTTCCAATGTCAGGATGAAACACAATCAGTTGGACTCCCTCAACGAACAGACAGGGGGGTGTGGATACGAGTAGGCCCAGGCACAATGAACTCTCCTATTCCTTTTAGCGTGCGAATAGGCTTGGCGCACGGTCTCTGCCACCGACCGTGAATTGGTAGCTGCCACCTACTGGGTGAACTGTGAACCTTCCTCCTGACTTCACTAGGCCCCTGTTTGGGAAGACATCCCTCCGGGCGGTCTCCTGAGGCTCACCCGGCACCGGCAATCTGCTGCACCAGGTCTTCGGGTGAGTAACTCCTCCGGTCCCTTACGCCTCTGGATTCGGGTACCCCACTCCCGGGGTCCCCTAGGAAATCCTTCCCTCGCGGAGACCAGCGGAGGACACTGGGCCCCAGGCCTCCAACCGAGTACCTCACCCCAGGCTGAAGGTGCCTGGGGTGGAACACGAGCTCCGGGTGTCCAGGCCTAGGCCGCCTGGACACCGACCACGAACCACAGCCCTCAGGCTGAAGGTGCCTGGGACTCGACCACCCCGTGACCAAAATGGCCGACCCCTTTATACCCTCCCCCAGCAAGCCCAGCGGAGCCCCCGCCCCACTGTACTCATGCTGCGAGAGGCCAAAAAGGGTACGGCACTGTAATGATGGCTCAACCCCGGGCCCAAAGCGACAGCGCCACCCGCTGGGCCCCAGGGAACCATACATTACAGATATCCCCACCAAATTCAAACCTGAGAGAAAAGCATATACCCGCTACATATAATTTTGTGTTAAGTACAAAATTCTCTCCAAACACAACTTAACTGGGAAATGTCAGTAATTAAGATTTCTTCTTTTATGCTCTTTCACACTAGTGTTGTATGGCCTCTTTACCACTTGTTTTAACCCCTTGGACCTCGCACTAGTGCGCCGCAACCACATGCATTGTATGCACTGCAGAGAACTTGGAGAGCAACCCCATTAATCACTTCAGCCCAGGAAGGATTTACCCCCTTAATAAAAGGCCCATTTTTTGCGATACGGCACTGTGTCAGTTTAACTGACAATTGCGCGGGCGTACGATGTTATATCCAAACAAAATTTAAGTCCTTTTCTTCCCACAAATAGAGCTTTCTTTTGGTGGTATTTGATCACCTCTGCAGTTTTTATTTTTCGCACTATAAACAAAAAAATACCAATCATTTTGAAAATAAATAAATACATATTTTACTTTTTGCTATAATAAATATCCCCCAAAAAATAAAAAATAATTTAAATTTTTTATCAGTTTAGACCAATATGTATTTTTCTACATATTTTTGTTAAAAAGTCGCAATAAGCGTATATTTGATCGGTTTGCGCAAAAGTTATCGCGTCTACAAAATAGGGGATAGATTTATAGCATTTTTATTTTATAGTTTTTTTTTTTTTACTAGTAATGATCAGCGATTTTTAGCGGGACTGCAACATTGCGGCGGACAGATCAGACACTTCTGACACTTTTTTGGGACTAGTGACATTTATACAGCGTTCAGTGCTATACAAATTCACTAATTACTGTATAAATTATACTGGCAGGGAAGGGATTAACACCAGGGGCAATCAAAGGGTTAAATGTGTCCTAGGGGGGTGCTTTCTAACTGTGGGGGGAGGGGACTGACTGGGAGTACAGAGAGATCGCTGTTCCTAATAACTAGGAACAGATGATGACTCTGTACTCCCCTGACAGAACGGTTTGTTTACATTGGCAGATCCCCGTTCTGCCTCTCTGTGGAGCGCCATGTGCACACCCGCTGTATATTTTACACGAAGCGCCGTACTGGTACAGCGATTCGTGCAATAGAGCGGCCCTGCCGCAGTATATCTGCCGTGGGCGGTCATTAAGTGGTTAACCTGTAGTGCCTGCTGAAAGTAGCAAGGGTTATAATTCCTGCCGCGGCTGCAGCATGTGTACACCCCCGGCCACTGCTGCGGCTGCTACAGAGGTTAGCATTTGAAGAGCAGTAAAAGTGTGGCTCAGCTGCATGCTTTTACCAACCCTCAACCACTAGTGTTAATGAGCCTTTAATCCAAGCCTGCATATGACATGAGATCTGTCCTGTTTATAAAAATATGTTTATAAAAAGATGTATTTTAGTATGTGACTAGGGTGCAGCCGAGGAGGATGAAAATAGTTTATTGTGAGAGTTCCAACAACATACAAACAGGCCTGGCGGGAAGGCACAGCGGAGCCACTTACAAACAGTAGCAAAGGATCAAGGTCCTGAAATGATGCCGATAGCTTCTGCAGCAAGGAGCAGGAATGCGGTCTGGCCAGGTCCACACCCAAACAGGAGGCTTCCTACGAGGAGATAGCATAGTCCCTGCGCTTTCCCTACTCCTCAGGAACCTTTCTCTGCCACTAAGCACTGTCTCTGCCAAACGGGCAACCTGTCCCTGCACTAATCACTTGCATAAGGAGAAAATAGGAAAAATAGGCATGCGGCTCCTTTAACAACTCAGACTGGTACTCTCATGTGCTCTGAAAATAAGCTCATAACATTAGTTATTAGCTCATAGTGTATTAAGTTTAAAACCGATTTATTTTGATTAAAAATGCAACAAAACTTCAATAAACAGAGGGCCACGGCTACCGCAACACTTCCGGTTTTGGCTGTCAATCACGTCACCCGGCTCCACCCTATGTGTGTCGTCACATGACTTCCACAGAAGAGTACCAGTCCGCATAAGAGTACGAGTCTGAGTTATTAAGGGGTTGCACACCTATTTTTCCTACTACTAATCAGGAGGAGTACCACAGTGGCATCATTGGAGGAGAAGCTGGATTATCCCCCATTGGAGAAAGTGTAAGTGACCCGATTTCGTGCAGGTTCAAAGTTTAAGGTGAATATACAGGGCACAATGATGGTGGGAATCACTACGTATGGTCTAATAAACTGAACTGCTCTTTTCACTGGGGACTTGGCAGCAGTGGAAGCCAAAGGCTCCTGCTGCTATCAGTAAAATCTTAGTCTTAAGGAAGGACATTTTGACAAGGGGGACATTAATTGAACTTTTAAGTACACAAAGGGTGTGAATAAGGTTTAGGAGGGCAGTATTTGTTATGCGTAGCTGAGATCAAGGACATGAGTACATGACCTCAAACTTGAGGAGCAAATCAATTTTTGAAAGTTTTATTTTACAAAATCAGTAGTTAATGGTGTGAATGGACTTTCAGCAGAGGTAGTGAGTCAGTCACCAGTAAGGCCCCATTCACACCTGAGTGTTTTTTAGCTTGAAGCTCTAAAACACTCAACATCAAACATGGTTTTCAATTGTGCCTGTTCACACCTAAGAGTTGGGTCGCTTAAAGTGGTTCTAAAGGCAGCACATTTTTTATTTTAATGCACTCCCTGCATTAAGGTAAACATGTCCCAGTAATTGTATCGCCCTCTCGCCTCCCTATATATTTATCTAACTCAAGCCAGTTCTGTGCCCGTCTGCAGCGGCATTGGTCTATGTTCCTCTCCTACCAGGACACAGAGACAGCAGCAAACACAGAGGCAGCGGTGGGAGCCACTGGCAAATCCTGTGAGGAAGGAGCGGAAGGCAGGGCTGAACCGCGCTGTGTGTCTCTATGGACACACACATCCTGGCTTGGGAGCTAGCCTGCAAGCGTGCTCCCATAGCAAGCAGCTTGCTATGGAGGCACACACAGAAGAGGTGAAGCCAAGAGCACCAGCGGGAACCCCAGAAGGGGAGGTTTTGAATGCCTCTCTGTGCAATTCACAGAGCATGTAAGTATACCCATGTGTATAATTTTAATAATAAAAAAATAAAGTACTTTTACAACTGCTTCAAAGCTTGTAGCCCGAAAAAGTATGTAGCGACCTCACCCCTCTCACCCCTTCTCATTCACGGCTTGTCTGTCTCGTCTAGGGGTTAACACTGGGGGGAGGGATGAGATACACCACGGCCCATGTCCTCCAATGGGTGGAGGTGAAAGCCAGAACTATCGGGTTTTGTGTATGTGTCCCAGAGTCAAATCCTCTCCTTGGATTGACTCCCCTTTGGGCCTAGTAACCAGAGTTCCACACACTGAATAGGTCCAACTCGTATTTATTCTTCTCAATAAATAGTCATACAGCACAGACAGGTTGAGACCCATATACCACTTCAGTATTTGTGGGGAGTAGGCCAAGGCACAATTCTTCTAGATAGAGCTAACCACTGTGGTGTCACCAGTGGCGATTCTTTTAGATAGAGCTAACCATTGTAGTGTCACTTCACTATCGTAGCCCCTATCAGGGGAAGGACATCCATCCAAGACAGTTACCGGAGGCCTCTCCGTCACCAGCAATGCTGCGCTGGACTCTTCGGAGAAGTTCCGCTCACCGGCCTCCTCGTCTCAGACACGGGCACCCAAGGAGTTAGGGCCCCTTTGGATTCCTCCACCCTCGCGGAACTTAGTCAAAGGTACTGAGCTCCAGGCTTCCGCCATAGTACCTCACCCCAGGCTAAAGGTGCCTGAGATGGACTCCATCTCCCGCTCCGGCCAGGTCAAGGGCACCTGGGCCCGGAACTCCGGAACGCCAGCACCCAGGCTGAAGGTGCCTGGGTGCGGCTGCGTCCTCTGACTCTGAACCCCAAGGTCAGGGCGTCCGCCCCTTTTATCTCCTCTCCCTTTGCGTCACAGCGGGTTCCCCGCCCCGCTGTACCAGCGCCAGGAAAGGACAAAAAGGGAAGCAGTCTTGCAGTGAGTGTTCAACTCCAGCCAGGGCGACAGCGCCACCTGCAGGCTGCAGGGAACCTCACACCACCAGAGTCCTCCAAGAACCATAAAAGGATCCCAGATTCCCTGACAATCAATGCATCTGGGTTACACTACCACCCAGATGCCTCCCCTAAAATCAAACACCCGCTACAAGTACATGAGCTTCTTTTGATGTACAAGCTTCAATTGTTTTTGGCCCCAATAGACTTCAATTGAAATGCCTCAAAAAATGTGCAAAAAACTTGCTTATTGTGTGGTTTCCCCCTAGTGACTATTTTTCCATTGGTTAAGAATAAGAAACGCTCCAGCAAAAACTTCTGCTAAAAATGCTCAAAAAACACCTGTATACTGTGCATGCTACAAAAAAGACTGTAAAAACAACCAGAGATGCCTATCTCAAGTGTGAACAGGGAAAGATCACGTGATCACACAACAGTGCTGCGCAAATAAGGTACGGTACTTTAAGGATTAAAAAATAAAATAAAATACAGTAGCATGATATTGGTATATGATTTATGTGAATGAATTATGGCAATGAACACTTCTCTGTTTAGTGTCACTTTAAGCATAGGATGGTCCTTTAACCTAGACTTTGTCCTTGTATGTATCTACTGTACCTTTTAAATCCAAAGTCCCAGTATCACTTCCTAGTATTGATTGTCACATTTGGTGTATCAAATTAACCACTTACAACACAAGCAGATTGGTAGCATAAGATCCCTTTCACACTGAGGCACTTTGCAGGCGCTATACCGCTAAAAATAGCGCCTGCAAAGTGCCCTGAAGAGGGCTTTCACACTGAATCAGTGCGCTGGCAGGGCACTAAAAAAAATCCTGCTAGCCACATATTTGAGGCGCTGTAGGAGCGGTGAATACAATGCTCCTAAAGCGCCCTTGCCTATTAAAAACAATGGGCAGCGCCGCTGAACCGCCGGCAAGGCGCCACTGCGATGGCCCTTTGCCAGCGTTTTTAAACATTTTTTGGCCGCTATCAGGGGTTAATAGCGCTCCGCTAGCGGCCAAATAGCACCGCAAAAACTACGGTAAAGCGCCACTAAAAATAGCTGACGCCCCCACCATCCAATTGTGAAAGGGCTCTTAGTTTATTAGCATCGTTCACCTAAAGGACATCTCGCGTGAATTCTATCATTATAAAAATGATTAAAAAAATGATTTTGTTAATAAATATTTACAAATACATAATATAGACTAGAGATTAAAAAATAAAATGCTTAAAGGGGAGTTCCAGACTTTTTTAATGTTTATTAAAAGTCAGCAGCTACAAAAAGTGTAGCTGCTGGCTTTCAATAAACATACACTTACCTGTTCCACTGTCCAGCGACGCCCCGCCCGGAGCTCCACTCCTGTCCCCCCTTCTCCGCCGGCGCCTCCATTCATAGTGTGGGCACCTGGCCGTGACAGCTTTCGGCTTCACGGCCGGGCACTCACTGCGCATGCGCGAACGGCGCAGCGCTCTCTGAGTGGACAGGCGATCGCCTGGGACCTGTCACGTCCCAGGTGATCGCCTACAGGGAGGGGCCGCCAAAAGGCGATATGACAAATCGCCTAGGCGACCCCAGGGCGGAAGGAGGAAGTGGGACAGGAAGTCCCACTCCTACTGAAGCCCCCACTCCCCCCCCAAAAAAATTGACATGCCAAATGTGGCATGTAAGGGGGCGAGGAGTGGATTAAGCGGAAGTTCCAAATTTGGGTGGAACTCCGCTTTAAAGAGGGGTTCCACCCGTGATTTTTTTTTTAAAAGTCAGCAGCTACAAACACTGTAGCTGCTGACTTTTAATAAGGACACTTACCTGTCCTACTCACCCGCGATGTCAGCCCCCCCGAGTTCGATCCCTCAAACCTGGCAGCTCCCGGTGCCACCATCCTCAGTAAGGGAAACAGGCAGTGAAGCCGTGCGGCTTCACTGCCCGTTTCCTACTGCGCAAGCGCGAGTCTCGCATTGTTTTCTGAATGGACGGCTTGCTCTCTGGGATACACAGTTACCAGAAGGCAGCGCGCCCCATTCACCAGAAGACAACACAAGGAGGATGCGGAAGAAGACCAGACGCGCATAAGGAAGAGGCAGATTAGGGACTTCCACATAGCAACCGGTATTTTTTTTCTATTTTTTTGCAGGTTTTTTGTGAATTTTTTTTTTTTAGGGTGGAACTCCACTTTAAATAAAAATTGATAATTTAAACAATTTTTTACATGCTCGCAACCCAGAAGCTTCACGGCAATGTTGGAGATGTCAAAGTGATATAGGTATTGTGACAGCAGGAAGGTAAAGTCACCTGGTTGCATCCAGGGGGGTAGATATATTTCGCCCAGATTCAGGCTTTACGCCGACTTATACAACTAGGTGGAGAGTTGTATAAGGCTAGTGGGCTCATGGATGACTCATACCTCTAGGGAGAGTGTGGGGCGTCGTGCAGACAGGGAGTTGATGAGACCAGCTGAAGCTTGTCAGCTCATTTAGGCCTCTATAAGAACTCCCAGCTTCATTAGATGTTAGCTCATGCCTGGAACCAGACCTGTGTGGACTGTCTAGGGAGAGTGAACCCCTGTGCGGTGAGACAAAGCCTGTGTGGCTATTTGCTTGGACATTTAAAACCAGGGACTTAGGGACTAGGACAGCACTAGGCTGATCCCAGTTGTTAGTTAGGAAACCTGTATGTTTAGTCAGAGGTCAAGTTGACCAGGATTTATTTTGTTTATGTTTCTTTTGCTTTGCTGTGTTTTGTCACTGTAAATAGAAAATAAACCGCACCTTTTTGATTTTGAAAACCACAACCTCCGTTTGCTGGGCCTGTTTTTGTGTGGGGAGCCCATCTCGGGGGTAACACACACCCGCTGCCGAGCTAACCCCCTCACAGTTGGTGGAGAACCAGTGGCAGTTTTTTTTTTAAGCCAGCATGGAGGAGATACTGAAGCAGCTGGCTCTAGCAAATGCCAATCAACAGCAGACAAATGCAGGTTTGCAAAAGAACTTCGCAGCCCAGCAGCAAGCTCATCAACAGAGCCTTGCAGCCCAGCAGCAGACAAACGCAACTTTGCAACAGAGTCTGGAGGCTCAGCAACAAGCCCAGCAGCAATCTGAGGCCCGCTTCATAGACCTGTTGCAGAAGCAAGAGCAGAGACTACAACAACAGATGGAAGCAGTAATGCAGCAACGTCCGCAGACCAGTGAGGAAAGCCGTCCCACTAATACCGCGTCCTTTGGGGTGAGTCGTTTATTGACAAAAATGACTGGAGAGGATGATCCAGAGG
This sequence comes from Rana muscosa, assembly GCA_029206835.1. Taxonomy (NCBI): domain Eukaryota; kingdom Metazoa; phylum Chordata; class Amphibia; order Anura; family Ranidae; genus Rana; species Rana muscosa. The sequence continues at coordinate 205,774,169 of CM055117.1, read as the reverse complement.
TATTTTTGACCACATTTGAAAGGACCGCTGAAAGAGAAAAGTGGCCTGAGGAGCAGTGGGCTGGACTGGTGGCTCCTCTGTTAACTGGTGAATCGCAGAAAGCTTACTATGACCTAGAGCCTAACCAAGCAAAAGACTATGTGATGCTAAAAGCTGAAATATTGGCAAGGCTGGGTGTCACCCAGGCTGTTCGGGCTCAGCGTGTGCATAACTGGACTTTCCAGCTTGGAAAACCCCCCAGGTCTCAAATGTATGATCTCATTCACCTGAGCAGAAAGTGGCTACAGCCAGAGACTTTGTCCGCACCAAAGATTGTGGAACGTGTTGTAATGGATCGGTTTTTGAGAGCTCTTCCTACTGCCATCCAAAAGTGGGTAAGCCATGGAGACCCAGAGACGGCCGATGGTCTTGTGGATCGTGTGGAGAAATACTTGGCTACAGAGAACCGGACGGCCTCTTCCAGAGACACTCGGACTTTCCACCCTAAGACCAGACCATCCCCAGGGGCGGATAAGAGGATTCCAAGGGGTGAGGGTGGAGAGAGTGAGAGGGTGGGAGCTCTACCCCAAGTTTGGCGAGAACAGCCTGGGAAATCAGCGGCTCAAGAGGCCGCAAGAAGGATCGTTTGCTACCGCTGCCGGCAAGCGGGACATATTGCAGCCAATTGCCCGGTTGTGGAGGAACCCATGCAGTGTGACTTTCTGACGGGCAGACGTCAGTCGCTGTGTGCGACAGTCGCATGCACTGCCATTCGAGGAACTGAGAAACATTTATGCAAAATGTGTGTTAATGGTAGAAATGTTGTGGTATTGTTGGATTCAGGTAGCCTTGTGACCCTGATAAAGGCTGAGTTAGTTAAAACAGAGGTCTCTGGGAATAGCAAGGTAGCTGTTATTTGTGTGCATGGGGACACCCGAGAGTATCCAGTGACTACAGTGTGTTTCGAGACCCCCAAAGGTACCCTCTCTCATCCAGTGGGCTTAGTATCTCAGTTACCGCATGACGCCATTGTGGGAAGGGATTTTCCGAAGTTCTGGGAACTGTGGGATGATCCTGAGCCCCCCACTGGTGCCCCTATGTACCAGGAATGTGATAGCCAGAACTCCCCTGAGAGTGGTGAGGACTCTCCGGAATTTCCCTTATCAGTATTGGCAGGGGAGACTCAAGAAACTGGAGAGGAGCCCACCTCCTCAGACGAAAACCTACCGTCTGTGGAGTTTTCTGATCTTGAGGTTCACAGGGAAAACTTTGCCACAGAACAGTTGAAAGACCCCGCCCTAATAAAGGCACGGGAAAACGTAGTGAAAATAGATGGCGAGTTAGTGAACCCAGATAATACCTGCACTTACCCATACTTCAGCGTAGAGAAGGACCTACTGTATCGGGTGGCAAAAAGGGCAGAAGAAACCGTTGAGCAGCTTGTGGTGCCCAAACCTTACAGGAAGTTGGTGTTGGAGTTGGCCCATGGGCACATTCTTGGAGGTCATCTGGGGACAGAGAAAACCCAAGAGAGGGTATTACAGAGATTCTATTGGCCGGGGGTGATGAAGGACATAGAAAATTATTGTTCCTCCAGCCCTGTGTGTCAGAGGTCGGCCCCGATGCCACATTTCCGTAGCCCGCTGGTCCCTCTACCCATCATTGAGGTCCCGTTTGAGAGGATCGCCATGGATTTGGTAGGTCCTATAATCAAGTCCGCTAGGGGGCACCAGTACATATTAGTTATAATGGACTATGCCACCCGTTATCCAGAAGCGATCCCTCTCCGAAATACCTCGGCCAAAACCATAGCCAAAGAGCTATCTCTTGTGTTTAGCCGGGTGGGTATTTGTAAAGAACTGCTTACGGACCAAGGTACACCCTTTATGTCCCGGGTTATGAAGGAGCTGTGTAAATTGTTCAAAGTGACGCAATTACGTACATCTGTGTATCACCCCCAAACCGATGGGCTGGTTGAAAGGTTCAACAAAACCCTAAAACAAATGTTGAAGAAAGTGGTGGATAGAGATGGAAAGGATTGGGACTGTCTACTTCCTTATCTGATGTTTGCTATTAGGGAGGTGCCCCAATCCTCTACGGGATTCTCCCCCTTTGAGTTACTGTATGGGAGACACCCAAGAGGGCTGTTGGATATTGCCAAGGAAACTTGGGAAAGTGAGAGTTCTCCCCACAGGAGTGTGATTGAGCATGTCGCCCTGATGCAAGACCGAATTGCACAGGTAATGCCCATCGTGAAGGAACATTTGGCCCAAGCGCAGTTAGCACAGCAGAGAGTGTACAACCGTGGAGCCAAGACCCGTACCTTTTCCCCGGGGGATAGGATACTGGTACTTGTCCCTACGGTTGAAAGTAAATTCCTTGCCAAATGGCAAGGCCCCTACGAGATAATGGAAAAAGTGAGCGAAGTGAATTACAAGGTCAGACAACCAGGAAGGCGAAAGCCCGAACAGATCTATCACGTTAATCTGTTGAAAGCCTGGAGGGATAGAGAGTCCCTAGTCGCAGACACTTGGTCACCAGCTCAAACTGGTTGCGTGATTCCTGAGGTTGGAATAGCAGCCACCTTGTCACAACCCCAACAACAGGAGGTTAAGGAGTTTGTGCTTCGCAACAAGGAGGTATTCTCTGAGCTGCCGGGACAAACATCTGGGGTAGAGCATGACATCATTACCCCGCCCGGTGAAAGGGTGAAGTTAAAACCCTATCGGATCCCAGAGGCCCGACGGGAGGCAATACGGGAGGAAGTACAGAAAATGCTGAACTTAGGGGTGATAGAGGAGTCCCAAAGTGATTGGTCTAGTCCCATTGTGTTGGTGCCTAAACCGGATGGGAGCTGGCGATTTTGTAACGATTTTCGTCAGTTGAACAAAGTTACAAAATTTGACACCTACCCCATGCCACGTATAGATGAGTTGATCGACCGGCTGGGAACAGCCCGATACATGACGACTCTTGACCTCACAAAAGGGTATTGGCAAATCCCCCTGGCCAAGTCGGCCAAAGAGAAAACCGCATTTGTAACCCCAGACGGGGCGTTCCAATATAAAAGAATGCCGTTCGGGTTACAGAATGCGCCGGCCACATTCCAGCGGAAAATGAACCAGATGCTGAGGCCCCATCGGAAGTATGCTGCGGCTTACCTGGATGACATAATTGTCCATAGCACAGATTGGGCCTCACATCTGCCAAAAGTGCAAGCAGTCCTGGACTCTGTTCGGGAAGCGGGGTTTACGGCTAACCCCAAGAAGTGTACCATTGGGCAGGAGGAGGCCAAATATCTTGGGTACACCATTGGGAGGGGAGTAATAAAACCCCAACTCAACAAAGTCGAGGCCATCCAGAGTTGGCCACGTCCCAACAGCAAGAAGCAGGTACGAGCCTTTCTGGGAATCGCTGGGTATTATCGGCGATTCATTCCCCACTTTGCTTCTAAGGCTGTGCCCCTAACCAACCTGACGAAGGGGAAAGGGTCGGTCATGATTAAATGGACCCCCGAGGCTGAGGCAGCATTCCAATTCTTGAAACAAGCCTTATGTAGCCAGCCAGTGTTGTACTCACCCGACTTCTCTAAAGACTTTGTCGTACAAAGTGATGCGTCAGATGTGGGGTTAGGAGCAGTATTGTCCCAGGTCTGGAACGGGGAAGAGCACCCAGTCATTTACCTCAGCAGGAAGTTGAAGTCCCATGAGGTAAATTACGCCACCGTTGAAAAGGAGTGTTTAGCGGTGAAGTGGGCTCTAGATTCCCTTCGGTACTACCTGCTAGGTAGGCACTTTGACATGATTACGGATCACGCTCCGTTAAAGTGGATGGCTCAAAACAAGGAAACAAATAGAAGAGTGAATAGGTGGTTCCTGGCCCTCCAGGAATTCAACTTCACAGTAAAGCATCGCCCTGGCGTTCAAATGGGGAATGTGGATGCTTTGTCTCGAGTACATGAATGCCTGATTGCTGGTGTTCCAACCCCGAGGTTAAAACAAGAGGGGGGGGGTATGTGACAGCAGGAAGGTAAAGTCACCTGGTTGCATCCAGGGGGGTAGATATATTTCGCCCAGATTCAGGCTTTACGCCGACTTATACAACTAGGTGGAGAGTTGTATAAGGCTAGTGGGCTCATGGATGACTCATACCTCTAGGGAGAGTGTGGGGCGTCGTGCAGACAGGGAGTTGATGAGACCAGCTGAAGCTTGTCAGCTCATTTAGGCCTCTATAAGAACTCCCAGCTTCATTAGATGTTAGCTCATGCCTGGAACCAGACCTGTGTGGACTGTCTAGGGAGAGTGAACCCCTGTGCGGTGAGACAAAGCCTGTGTGGCTATTTGCTTGGACATTTAAAACCAGGGACTTAGGGACTAGGACAGCACTAGGCTGATCCCAGTTGTTAGTTAGGAAACCTGTATGTTTAGTCAGAGGTCAAGTTGACCAGGATTTATTTTGTTTATGTTTCTTTTGCTTTGCTGTGTTTTGTCACTGTAAATAGAAAATAAACCGCACCTTTTTGATTTTGAAAACCACAACCTCCGTTTGCTGGGCCTGTTTTTGTGTGGGGAGCCCATCTCGGGGGTAACACACACCCGCTGCCGAGCTAACCCCCTCACAGTATCCATATTTTCTGGGACTTCCCCATCATTAAACCTTTTTGGGCTTATGTCCAGACCGTTTTGCAGAGCCTTCTGGATACAGTCATACCCTTTAGGCCGGATTCACACTATTGCGAATTGGATGCGGGATTCCAATGTGGGGACATTTGCAATAGCAGGAGATTGTGACCATGGAGCCGGTTCACATATCTCCGATGCAGCTCCAATGCGAATGTGCACAGGAGCCCTGTGCGTCTTTTGGTCCGTTTCAACAAAATTTGGGCTGAAATCGGACCTGAAACGGTGAACCAGGACGCACAGGACCCCTGCTGGGAGCCGCATCGGCATGCAGTCTGAACCGAGCCTCAATCCTATACTGTACATTATTTAATGGGACTGCCTTTTTCGGGTATCTCCAAATATTCAAGGAAGCTGATGGCTTTTGTTTTACTAGTGTAGCACGACCCCCGTAGGAGCTGCTGGTTATATTTTTGGATCTTTCCTGTTACCCCTAAACACAGTTCACCAGGTTAGAAACTTAGAGTCTATACTGGGCCTTGCGCCCACAGATGTATGCACAGTCACTTAGCTCTTTTACAATGCTTTTTATTGAACAACTTGAGCAGTAGAGGGATGGAGGGTTAGGGGAAGGTTCAGATAACTGGTGCAAATCACTGAGGAACTTTGAGATCCCGGAGACAAGTACACTTCAGTCAACGGATCTTGCTCACCCGGATAGGCCTCTCTCACTGACCTAGCAGCCGGAATGATACACGGAACAAAAGTCTCTGCCACAGACTTGATGAGAACAATAACTGATGAACAATCCTCTGCCACAGGATTCAGTATCAGTTGAACAATCCTCTGCCACAGGATATTAATAGTGAACACAGCAACACAGTACCAAAGTTCCTTTAAGCCATCCGGCAGTACTGTGATGTAGATTGGTTAGGATGCATCCTCCAATTGAGTCACCAGGCACTTCTTGAGTACCAGCATTCTGCTCGGTCCTCTCCGAGACGAGTCCTCCCCCCGGATCTTTCAATTGCTCGGCTTCTTCCCGCAGGACAGAGCACAGGACCACCTCTGAACCAGTATGCCCCAGACAGCTTCTGGGCTTACTTGCAGTCACGGAGCCTCGGGCCAGCAGGGCTCCGAGGCCAGAAGAGGAGTTGTCACATACCTTAGGCCAGGCAGGCCATGAGGTGAGAGAGCGAAAAGATGGTGTCTGCCCCTTAAGTATCCTCTCCCAGAATGCACAGCTCCCACTGGGCTGCTCCTGAGGAAAAGGACACCCAATACACCTTAGCCTGTCATCCTTCCATCACTGGTCGGTGGTGACAACGACACCTACAGGCAACAGTGTGGAACTGCACACGACACAGCCAATGCTGGAGCAGAAGCTAATTTAGCCATAATATTAAATATGAACTATATACAGAACAGATAACCCACTAAATTTACATGCAAGTGCCTGGTCAGGAGGAGCAGGGCGCTACACTAGAACAAAAATAATTATGCCATCCTGTTGGCTATCCACCTCCACATACATTCCCAACTCTTATCTACTATAGTGGAAATACATAGGATGGAGCACCTGACTGCTTTGGTTGAAGATTCGATGTTGAGATTTCCAAAAATTTGGAATACTTTGGATAGTTCAGAGTATTGCCCTGAACAGGCACTTTTGGAACCATAGCTAGGTATCTCTTTTTATTATTATTATACAGGATTTATATAGCGCAAACAGTCAGGGCTGGTGCAAGGATGTTTTAACACCCTTGGCGCAACCTAATTTTGCCGCCGCCATAGCTCCGCCCCTGACTCCACCCCTTTACCCTGTGACAAGACTCGGCGCGATACAGGAAGCGTATGCTTTGCTTCCTCTAGTGCCGCCTCTGTTTTTCACACTGATGCTTTAGGGTTGGCGAGTCAGGAACCCGCAATCTGGGCTTGTTGACCCACCATCCCAGAGCAGGAGGTGGTGAGCCACATCATAGTGTGAAACGCGTCAGCTTGTTCCCTGTTTGATGTGGCATGTATCCTGTAACTTTACTTTTACAATAAAAGCAATATCTTTTTTGGAGTGCGGCTGTCCAGACATCCCTCCTTTTATCCATGCATTATCCTATGCATTGCCAGCACCCGTGGCTTCGGATTGAGTGAAGAGGTTCATTATCAGTATCCTTGAGCAGTGACTTTCCTTCTTTATCCCAGAGCAGGAGGTGGTGAGCCACATCAGAGGGCCAGCAGTTGGGCAGCCCTGCTGTAAGGAATGCATTGTGTGTAAAGGCCCATATACACGATCAGACTTTTTGAAAACAATTGTCAGACGGACCTGTTTTATGCTCCATTGGACAAATGTTTTGTGTTTTTCATCGGACAAATGTTAGCTGTGAAAACAGACAAACTTTCCGGCAACAAATGTCCGATGGAGCAAAATCCGATCGTGTGTACACAAGTCCATCGGACTAAAGTTCAGAGTACAAACACGCATGCTCAGAACCAATGCTAAAGTTCAGACAACAATAGCAGAAGTTGCCCAAAGGGTGGCGGTAAAGAGCAGAAAAAACACGTGATTTGGTGAAAGTTGGCTGAAAAAGTCCTGCCGTGTGTATGCATACCAAGTTCAGGGACAAAAAAGCTCTACTGGGACGATGACCAGAGAGTCTCTGAGAGAGACAGGTTGGTCACTGTTGATCATAGAGGCGTGCAGCGCAGGGGATGTTTGCTTTTGTTCTGTTGGGAGACTCGGGACAAGTCCTCCAGGCTCCAGTGCTGTGCTGTGCCTCTAAGTACACTATCGATTGGACAGAGCAGCTGCCTGAGACTGAGTTACATTCTGCAGCCTGCAGAGCATACAGACGCGGAGGAAAACCAGCGGCTGGGCGCCCTAGGCAGCTGCCTAGTTGGCCTTGTGGTAGCAGTGGCCCTGCAAACAGTTTGCGCAGTGCTTTATAACATGGGGGCAGACAGTACAGTTACAATACAATTCAATACAGGAGGAATCAGAGAGCCCTGCTCATTAGAGCTTACAATCTCTTATGTCATATGCTGTATGACCCTCTGATTCTTGAAATCCATGATTTTCCCCCCACCTTGTTATCTCCTAGTTCTTTAAACTGTTGCGCGATATGCTATTTTTGCATATATTTTCTTTAGATCCTGCTCAATTTATGACATTGTAGTAAGCTGATACTTTTCTTGTTATAATATGGCATTTACCTGATGCAATCATCTCTGTTCCCCCCTATAATGTTGGTGGACGCGCCCGCCCTTTATGTCTGTGTATTAATACTTAAAAAATAAAAATAAAGTGATCATTTGTTTCACCGATTTAGTATTTACATTATATCTTTGCTGATTGTGTGAATACAGTGCCTTGAAAAAGTATTCATAACCCTTGAAATGTTCCACATTTTGTCATGTTACAACCAAAAACGTACATTTTTCTATTGGGATTTTATGTGATAGATCAACACAAAGTGGCACATAAGTGTGAAGTGGAAAGAAAATGATAAATGGTCTTCAACATTTTTTACAAATAAATATCCAAAAATTTGGGGTGTGCATTTGTATTCGGCCGTCATGAGTCAATACTTTGTAGAACCACCTTTCACTGCAATTAGAGCAGCAAGTCTTTTTGGGGATGTCTCTACCAGCTTTGCACATCTAGAGAGTGACATTTTTGCCAATTCTTCTTTGCAAAATAGCTTGAGCTCTGTCAGATTGGATGGAGAGTGTCTGTAAATAGCAATTTTCAAGTCTTGCCACAGATTCCCAATTGGATTTAGGTCTGGACTTTGACTGGGCCATTCTTACACATGAATTTGCTTTGATCTAAACCATTCCATTGTAGCTCTGGCTGTATGTTTAACCACTTAAGCCCCGAACCATTTTGGCTGGTTAAAGACCAGGCCCCTTTTTGCGATTCGGCACTGTGTCGCTTTAACTGACAATTGCGCGGTCGTGTGACGTGGCTCCCAACAAAATTGACGTCCTTTTTTTCCCACAAATAGAGCTTTCTTTTGGTGGTATTTGATCACCTCTGCGGTTTTTTTTTGCGCTATAAACAAAAATAGAGCGACAATTTTGAAAAAAATGCAATATTTTTTACTTTTTGCTATAATAAATATCCCCAAAAAATATATAAAAAACATTTTTTTCCTCAGTTTAGGCCGATACGTATTCTTCTACATATTTTTGGTAAAAAAAATTGCAATCAGCGTTTATTAAATGGTTTGCGCAAAAGTTATAGCGTTTCCAAAATAGGGGATAGTTTTATGGCATTTTTATAAACTATTTTTTTTACTAGTAATGGCGGCGATCAGTGATTTTTTTCATGACTGTGACATTATGGCGGACACATCGGACACTTTTGACACATTTTTGGGACCATTGTCATTTTCACAGCGATCAGTGCTATAAAAATGCACTGGTTACTGTGAAAATGACACTGGCAGTGAAGGGGTTAACCACTAGGTGGCGCTGTAGGGGTTAAGTATTCCCTGCATTGTGTTTCTAACTGAGGGGGGGTTGGGCTCTGTGTCACATGACACCGATCTCCGCTCCGAGTACACGGAGCTGAGATCCGTGTCATTGTCACTAGGCAGAGCAGGGAGATGCTTGTTTACACAAGCATCTCCCTGCTCTATACCTCCATGAGACGATCGCGGGGATCCCCGCGGCGATCGAGTCCGCAGGACCCGCGGTCCGACTCACGGGGATGGCGGCAGGGTCGCAAGCGCGCCCGCGACCACACGGACAGGCACTTAAAGGGGATGTACAGGTACGTTGATGTGCCTGTCCGTGCCGATCTGACGACATATATCTACAGGAGGCGGTCGGCAAGTGGTTAAGGTCGTTGTCCTGCTGAAAGGTGAACTTTCGCCCCAGTCTCAAGTTTTTTGCAGACTCTAAGGCCTCGTACACACGACCGAGTTTCTCGGCAAGAACCAGCAAGAAACTTGCTGGCAGAGATGTCTTGCCGAGAAACTCGTTCGTGTGTATGGTTTCTCGTCGAGAAAACCGACAAGTAACCTCGACGAGAAAATAGAGAACCTGCTCTCTATTTTCTCGTCGAGATTCTCGTCGGCATGTTTCTCGACGAGAAAAGTGAGTGTGTGTACACTTATCTGTCTTCCCGGAAGCCCGCGCATGTTCGAAATGAATTTGACGCATGCGCGGTAGCTTCCTAGGCATACGTAGGGTATACCAAGATGGCGGCGACGGCATCGAATGTGACGAGCGCATGCTCGTCGTAGTCAATGACATCACCACGTACGCTCCATTCAAAGAACCGCGGGTTCTTTGAATCGAGCGTGTGTACACTCGGCCGGGACAATTTTCTTGTCCAAGAATCTCGTCGAAAAAAAGACATGTTTTTTTCAACGAGAATCTCGGCCGTGTGTACGAGGCCTAACAGGTGTTCTTCCAAGATTGCCCTATATTTAGCTCCATCCATATTCCCATCAGCTCTGACCAGCTTCCAAGTCCCTGCTGAAGAAAAGCATCGCCATGACATGATGCTACCACCACCATGTTTCACAGTGGGGATGGTGTGTTCAGGGTGATGTGCAGTGTTAGTTTTCCACCACACATAACGTTTTCCTTTTAGGCCAGAAAGTAAAATTTTGGTCTCATCTGATCAGAGCATCTTCTTTCACATATTTGCTGTGTCCCCCACATGGCTTTTTTGCAAACGGGACTTCTTATGGCTTTCTTTCAACAATGGCTTTCTTCTTGCCACTATTCCATACAGGCCAGATTTGTGGAGTGCTCCACTAATAGTTGTCCTGTGGACAGATTTTCCCACCTGAGCTGTAGGGATGAGCTCGGTGTTCGAGTCGAACATACGTTCGACTCGAACATCGGCTGTTCGATCGTTCGAAGAAGATCGAACGATTTGGGCCGTTCACGCCAAATTCGAGTGACGCGAACGGCCCACAATACACTGCGCCATTGCAGTGCAATCCCGGCGCTGTGATTGGCCAAGCATGCACTGTGACCCCGCATGTATGGCCAATCACAGCGCCGGCAGTGAGGAGAGCCATAATTGGCCACAGGCAGGATGCCTGTGGCCAATTATAGCTCAGGGGGGTTTAGTATACACCCCACACTATAAAAGGCCGCCAGCGCGGCGGCCTTGTGTAGTGTGTTCTCGGCGTGCAGGGAGAGAGAAGGATAGGCAGGGACAGTGTCTTTGCTATTTGTTCATTAACCTTGTGTGCAGGGAGAGAGAAGGATTGTCAGGGACAGTGTCAGTGATATTATTTGCTAAACCTTGTGTGCAGGGAGAGAGAAGGATAGGCAGGGACAGTGTCAGTGATATTCTTTGCTAAACCTTGTGTGCAGGGAGAGAGAAGGATAGGCAGGGACAGTGTCAGTGATATTCTTTGCTAAACCTTGTGCATTTACAGTGTGTTGGCTTGCAGGGACAGAGAAGGATAGACAGGGGACAGTGTCAGTGTAATTTTTGCTAAGCCTCCTGCACAGTATACACCTGAAGCTAGCCCTTATTGCTGTGTTTTCCTGTTGTGTAACACAGGCAGGCATCTGCAGCACTTACAGCGGGCATAGTGTGCCTCCTGCACTATATACACCTGAAGCTAGCCCTTATTGCTGTGTTTTCCTGTTGCGTAACACAGGCAGACATCTGCAGCACTTGCAGCGGGCTTATTGTGCCTCCTGGACAATATACACCTGAAGCTAGCCCTTATTGCTGTGTTTTCCTGTTGTGTAACACAGGCAGACATCTGCAGCACTTACAGCGGGCGTAGTGTGCCTCCTGCACAGTATACACCTGAAGCTACCCCTTATTGCTCGTGTTTTTTTTCTTTTGTGTTACACTAACAGGCATCTGCAGCACTTACAGTGGGCGTAGTGTGCCTCCTGCACAATATACACCTGAAGCTAGCCCATATTGCTGTGTTTTCCTGTTGTGTAACACAGGCAGGCATCTGCAGCACTTACAGCGGGCGTAGTGTGCCTCCTGCACAGTATACACCTGAAGCTAGCCCTTATTGCTGTGTTTTCCTGTTGTGTAACACAGGCAGGCATCTGCAGCACTTACAGCGGGCGTAGTGTGCCTCCTGCACAATATACACCTGAAGATAGCCCTTATTGCTGTGTTTTCCTGTTGTGTAACACAGGCAGGCATCTGCAGCACTTACAGCGGGCATAGTGTGCCTCATGCACAGTATACACCTGAAGCTACCCCTTATTGCTCGTGGTTTTTTTCTTTTGTGTTACACTAACAGGCATCTGCAGCACTTACAGTGGGCGTAGTGTGCCTCCTGCACAATATACACCTGAAGCTAGCCCTTATTGCTGTGTTTTCCTGTTGTGTAACACAGGCAGGCATCTGCAGCACTTACAGCGGGCGTAGTGTGCCTCCTGCACAATATACACCTGAAGCTAGCCCTTATTGCTGTGTTTTCCTGTTGCGTAACACAGGCAGACATCTGCAGCACTTACAGCGGGCTTAGTGTGCCTCCTGGACAATATACACCTGAAGCTAGCCCTTATTGCTGTGTTTTCCTGTTGTGTAACACAGGCAGGCATCTGCAGCACTTACAGCGGGCGTAGTGTGCCTCCTGCACAGAATACACCTGAAGCTAGCCCTTATTGCTGTGTTTTCCTGTTGTGTAACACAGGCAGGCATCTGCAGCACTTACAGCGGGCGTAGTGTGCCTCCTGCACAATATACACTTGAAGCTAGCCCTTATTGCTGTGTTTTCCTGTTGTGTAACACAGGCAGGCATCTGCAGCACTTACAGCGGGCGTAGTGTGCCTCCTGCACAATATACACCTGAAGCTAGCCCTTATTGCTGTGTTTTCCAGTTGCGTAACACACAGGCAGACATCTGCAGCACTTACAGCGGGCTTAGTGTGCCTCCTGCACAATATACACCTGAAGCTAGCCCTTATTGCTGTGTTTTCCTGTTGTGTAACACAGGCAGGCATCTGCAGCACTTACAGCGGGCGTAGTGTGCCTCCTGCACAGTGTACACCTGAAGCTACCCCTTATTGCTCGTGGTTTTTTTATTTTGTGTTACACTAACAGGCATCTGCAGCACTTAGAGTATGCGTAGTGTGCCTCCTGCACAATATACACCTGAAGCTAGCCCATATTGCTGTGTTTTCCTGTTGTGTAACACAGGCAGGCATCTGCAGCACTTACAGCGGGCGTAGTGTGCCTCCTGCACAGTATACACCTGAAGCTAGCCCTTATTGCTGTGTTTTCCTGTTGTGTAACACAGGCAGGCATCTGCAGCACTTACAGCGGGCGTAGTGTGCCTCCTGCACAATATACACCTGAAGATAGCCCTTATTGCTGTGTTTTCCTGTTGTGTAACACAGGCAGGCATCTGCAGCACTTACAGCGGGCATAGTGTGCCTCATGCACAGTATACACCTGAAGCTACCCCTTATTGCTCGTGGTTTTTTTCTTTTGTGTTACACTAACAGGCATCTGCAGCACTTACAGTGGGCGTAGTGTGCCTCCTGCACAATATACACCTGAAGCTAGCCCTTATTGCTGTGTTTTCCTGTTGTGTAACACAGGCAGGCATCTGCAGCACTTACAGCGGGCGTAGTGTGCCTCCTGCACAATATACACCTGAAGCTAGCCCTTATTGCTGTGTTTTCCTGTTGCGTAACACAGGCAGACATCTGCAGCACTTACAGCGGGCTTAGTGTGCCTCCTGGACAATATACACCTGAAGCTAGCCCTTATTGCTGTGTTTTCCTGTTGTGTAACACAGGCAGGCATCTGCAGCACTTACAGCGGGCGTAGTGTGCCTCCTGCACAGAATACACCTGAAGCTAGCCCTTATTGCTGTGTTTTCCTGTTGTGTAACACAGGCAGGCATCTGCAGCACTTACAGCGGGCGTAGTGTGCCTCCTGCACAATATACACTTGAAGCTAGCCCTTATTGCTGTGTTTTCCTGTTGTGTAACACAGGCAGGCATCTGCAGCACTTACAGCGGGCGTAGTGTGCCTCCTGCACAATATACACCTGAAGCTAGCCCTTATTGCTGTGTTTTCCAGTTGCGTAACACACAGGCAGACATCTGCAGCACTTACAGCGGGCTTAGTGTGCCTCCTGCACAATATACACCTGAAGCTAGCCCTTATTGCTGTGTTTTCCTGTTGTGTAACACAGGCAGGCATCTGCAGCACTTACAGCGGGCGTAGTGTGCCTCCTGCACAGTGTACACCTGAAGCTACCCCTTATTGCTCGTGGTTTTTTTATTTTGTGTTACACTAACAGGCATCTGCAGCACTTAGAGTATGCGTAGTGTGCCTCCTGCACAATATACACCTGAAGCTAGCCCTTATTGCTGTGTTTTCCTGTTGTGTAACACAGGCAGGCTTCTGCAGCACTTACAGCATGTGTAGTGTGCCTCCTGCACAATATACACCTAAAGCTAGCCCTTATTGCTGTGTTTTCCTGTTGTGTAACACAGGCAGGCATCCGCAGCACTTACAGCGGGCGTAGTGTGCCTCCTGCACAGTATACACCTGAAGCTACCCCTTATTGCTCGTGTTTTTTTTATTTTGTGTTACACCAACTGGCATCTGCAGCACTTACAGTGGGCGTAGTGTGCCTCCTGCACAATATACACCTGAAGCTAGCCCTTATTGCTGTGTTTTCCTGTTGTGTAACACAGGCAGGCATCTGCAGCACTTACAGTGGGCGTAGTGTGCCTCCTGCGCAGTATACACCTGAAGCTAGCCCTTATTGCTGTGTTTTCCTGTTGTGTAACACAGGCAGGCATCTGCAGCACTTACAGTGGGCTTAGTGTGCCTCCTGCACAGTATACACCTGAAGCTACCCCTTATTGCTGTGTTTTCCCATCTCCCTGCAGGCCATTAGAATGTCTGGAAGGGCAACAAGGAGAGGCAGACAGTCAGGAGCCAATAAAAGAGGGCAAGCAGGCTCTGTGTCTAGAGACAACAGTGCTGGTCGTGGACGCGGTGCATCGTCATCAGCACGTGGCCATGGGACACGCTTGTCCTTATTTTCGGCAGCTGGACGTGTTGAGCCGCATCATGCCGAAGACTTGGTAGAGTGGATGACCAAGCCCTCCTCATCCTCCTCATCCTCTCTCACCCAGGCTCAGGGTACTGGCAAAGCAGCTGCCAAAGCGTCCTCTTCCCTCGTATCAATGTCATCATCAGTCACTCCTTCCCTACACCCACCATGTCCTCCTGAGGAGTCCCCCGAACTGTTTGAGCACAGTGTTGGGTACATGCTCCACGAGGATGCCCAGCTTTTCGAAGGGTCTGATGATGATACCCAGCTAGAGGAAGGCAGTAGCGTGAGAGCAGAGAGAGGGGGTGCTCAAGAAGGACAGCAATCTGGCAGTCATGTTCCAGCAGCTGCAGCATACTGCCAGATTGGCTCCAGTGATGAGGAGGGAGGGGATGATGAGGTCACTGACTCCACGTGGCTGCCTGATAGGAGAGAGGAGGAGGAGGAGGATGAGGAGGAGGCACATCTCCATCGAGGCAGGATGCCCTCGGGGGGCTAGCGTAAGGGCAGCACACCGACTGAATCACACCGCAGAGCTCCGCCTGTGCAGGGCGCTGCCTCTGCCCGTTATTCCAAAAGTTCTTTGGTGTGGGCCTTTTTTGAGTCAAGTGCATCAGATCGCACCGCTGCTGTTTGCAATATATGTCTCAAGCGTATCTCGCCTGGCCAAAACATCAACCGCTTGGGCACCACATGCTTGACCAGACATATGTTGACCTGACATGCAGCTCGTTGGCAAGCCTACCTTAAAGACCCACACCAAAGAACAAAGCGGACCTCTCCTTGCTCCGCATCAGCTGGGATCTCCAACCCCACTATACCTTCAGTCCTCTCTGAAACCTGCACTGAGAGGAATGAAGGTGTAGAATTAGGTGTGTCACAGCCAAGTACACTCTGCTAGCAGTACACCGACGTCTGGTTCTAGCAGGCAAATTTCCCTGCCCCAGCTCCTGGACCGTCGAAAGAAGTTCACTCCCAGCCATCCACATGCCCAGCGGTTGAATGCTAGCTTGGCTAAATTGCTAGAAATTCAACTGCTGCCTTTTCAGTTGATAGACTCGGCCCCCTTCCGTGAGTTTGTGCAATGTGCTGTTCCTCAGTGGCAGGTTCCCAAACGCCGCTTTTTCTCACGGAAGGCTATTCCGGCTCTCTACCGGCATGTGGAAGGCAATGTCCATGCCTCGCTGGACAGGGCGGTCAGCGGTAAGGTGCATATTAGGGCTGACTCATGGTCCAGCAGGCATGGACAGGGATGTTACCTTTCTTTCACGGCCCATTGGGTCACTCTTTTGGCAGCTGGGAAGAATGCAGGACAAGGTGCAGTAGTGTTGGAGGTTGTTCCGCCGCCACGCCTCCAAAATGCTACTACTGGTTGTGACACACCTCTCTCCTCCACCCCCTCCTCTTCTTCTTCCTCCATGGCCTCTTCCTGTGCTTTGTCCTCGGAACCAGCGGTGCTCCGTAGGCGTTCAAGGGGCTACGCAAGTACGCAGGCAAAAAGATGCCATGCCGTGCTTGCGCTGGTGTGTTTGGGGGACAGGACCCACACTGGGGCAGAGGTCCTGTCTGCTCTGCAGGGGCAGGCCGAGAGGTGGTTGACGCCACGCCAGCTTAAGCCAGGAATGGTGGTTTGCGACAATGGCACCAACCTCCTCTCCGCCCTCCGACAGGGACAACTGACCCTGTGTGGCTCACGTCCTTAACCTGGTGGTGCAGCGGTTCTTGGGCAGGTACCCAGGCTTACAGGATGTCCTGAGGCAGGCCAGGAAAGTCTGTGTGCATTTCCGCAGATCATATAATGCCAGTGCGCGGCTGGCTGAGCTGCAAAAGGAGTTGAACCTGCCCAATAACCGCCTTATATGTGACATGCCCACCAGGTGGAACTCAACGTTGGCCATGCTGCAGCGGCTGCACATGCAGCAGAGGGCCATCAATGAGTACCTGTGCGACTACGGCACCAGGACAGGGTCAGGGGAGCTCGGGTTTTTTTCACCACTCCAGTGGGGCATGATCAGGGATGCATGCACTGTCCTGGCACCATTTGAGGAGGCCACGAGGATGGTGAGCAGTGACAGTGCATGCATCAGTGACACTGTACCTCTTGTCCACCTGTTGGAGCATACGCTGCGTGGAATAATGGACAGGGCACTTGAGGCAGAACAGAGGCAGGAAGAGGAGGACTTCCTTGCCTCTCAAGGCCCCCTTTACCCAGACAGTGTTCCTTCTGTCCCACCCATCACACAGGAAGAGGACGAGGAGGAGGAGGAGGAGGATTGTGTCAGCATGGAGGTGGAGCATGGCACTCAGCATCAACAGCAGCAGTCTTTTAGGGATGATTTACAGTCCCAACAAACCCGTGGACTTGTACGTGGCTGGGAGGAGGTGGCTGTGGATCATATCATCCTTAGTGACCCAGAGGACTCCGGACCGAATGCCTCAGCTAACCTACACTGCATGGCCTCCCTGATCCTGCAAAGTCTGCGGAAGGATCCTTGTATTCTTCGGATCAAGGAGAGGGACCATTACTGGCTGGCCACTCTCCTTGATCCACGGTACAAGGGTAAAGTTGCAGACCTTATCTTACCCTCGCAGAGGGAGCAGAGGATGAGACATCTCCGGGAGGCCTTTCAGAAAGGTCTGTGCAACGCGTTCCCAGAGACTGGGAGGTTACAAACTCCTGGTCCTGGACAACGAGTTGCTGAGGCTTCGGTCAGTAGCAGAAGGAGCGGTGGAGAAGGTGGCCATCTGACCGATGCGTTCAGACAATTTTTTAGTCCACAGCCCGAAGGTATGATCGGTTCCAGCAACCATCGCCAGCGTCTGATATACATGGTGCAGGAATACCTAGGAGCAAGGTCAGACTTGGACACCTTTCCCACCGAAAATCCTCTGGCTTACTGGGTGTTGAGGATGGATCACTGGCCAGAGCTTGCACAGTATGCAACTGAGCTACTGGCCTATCCTGCATCCAGCGTTCTTTCGGAACGCACATTCAGTGCTGCTGGAGGCTTTGTCACGGATCACAGGGTGCGCCTGTCCACCGACTCGGTTGATCGACTGACCTTCATAAAGATGAACCAGTCTTGGATCACCACCAGCTACCAAGCACCTGAAGCTGATATAACAGAATAATTTATTTTCAAATGTCACATCCCTTCAAGACTGATGCTGATGCTGAGTGACTGTCCTCCTCCTCCTCAATGATCCGATTCTTGATGATAGCTTGGAAGAACTTTTTTGTTTCTGGGTGCCGCCACCAGTGGCTAAAGCCCAATTTTTCAGCCCCTGTTTGCATGTAATTACAATTTTTGATGCAATGCTTTGCAGCAGGGCTCATTCCTGCACTCTAACTAGAGTATCTGGGAGAGGTTGCAGTGTCGTGGCACCAGCACCAGTGCCTAAGGCCCAATTTTTCCGCCCCTGTTTAACAGGGGCGTGTAATTACAATTTTTGATGCAATACTTTGCAACAGGGCTCATTGCTGTGCTCCAAGTACAGTATCTGTGAGGGGTTGCAGTGTTGTGGCACCAGTGCCTAAGGCCCAATTTTTCTTCCCCTGTTTAACAGGGGCATGTAATTACAATTCTTGATCTAATAATTCACAGCAGGGCCCATTCCTGCGCCCACCAAGAGTAACTGTGAGGCCTTACAGTGTTGTGGCAACACCACCACCACCACCACCAAAGGCCCAATTTTTCAGCCCCTGTTCAACAGAGGCATGCAATTTACAATTCTTGATCTAATAATTCACAGCAGAGCCCATTCATGCGCCCACCAAGAGTAACTGTGAGGGCTTACAGTGTTGTGGCACCAGCACCACCACCAAAGGCCCAATTTTTCCTACCACTGTTCAATAATGGCATGTAAATACAATTCCTGATATAATAGTTCACAGCAGGGCGTTCCAGCGCCCACCAAGAGTAACTGTGAGGGCTCACAGTGTTGTGGCAACACCAACATGTAAGGGGCTAATTTCAGCAGAGTATATACGGCAGGCCCCTACTTTCAAACATCCAACTTACAAACGACTCCTACTTGCAAACGAAAGGAGACAACAGGAAGTGAGAGGAAATCTACCCCTAGGAAGGGATATTCTCTCCTGTAAGAGTTAATATGGGAAAAAGGTGTCTCCTCTCTACTGATGCTTTATCACCAATCCTTGTTTCAATAAAAACCCCACTTTTCAAAAACATTTGTCATTGGGACGGAAAGTGAGGTGAAATGTTCTGAACAGGGGCACAGACAGCAAAACAAATGTTACAGGGGTGATAACCCTTCCCTATGTTTTCCAAAAAGCTTAAAAATAGATTTTTTGGCTGGAGCTACACTTAAACAATGTACCTGTTCAAAATTACAAACAGATTCTACTTAAGAACAAACCTACAGTCCCTGTCTTGTATGCACCGCCTGTATACTGCTGTTCAGAGTATATAGGGAGTTTTTTATTTTGTGTGCGGGGTTCCCCTTAATATCCATACAAGACCCAAAGGGGCTGGTAATGGGCTGGGGTAGGGGGGGGGCGGGGGTGATGGGGTAGCCATGCCATTTTTCTCAAAGATTTTCATCCATATTGCCAGGACAAGACATGACATTAAAGCCGCAAGCAGTTTTAAATGGCTTTTTTTTCCTTTAGAAATGTCTTTTTGTGCAGGGACAGTTCTAAACACGGGAAACACGTGCCACTTCACAGGCATACTCTAGACACCCCCCAGGTACGATATTTAAAGGAATATTTCACTTTTTTTTTTCACTTTATGCATCATTAAAATGACTGCTCCCGAAAAAACGTCAGTTTTTAAAACTTATTTTTGCATTGATACATGTCCCCTGGGGCAGAACCCGGGTCCCCAAACCCCTTTTAGGACAATAACATGAATATTAGCCGTTATAATTAGCACTTTCGATTTCGAAAGTTCGTGTGCATTGTATTTAATAGGGTTCTAACGTTCGCGCGAACTTTCAGTCCGTTCGAAGGTTCTGGTGTGAACCGAACGGGGGGGGGGGGGGGGTGTTCGGCTCATCCCTACTGAGCTGTGGATCGCTGCAACTCCTCCAGAGTTACCATGGACCTCTTGGCTGCTTCTCCGATTAATGCCCTCTTTGCCCGGCCTGTCAGTTTAGGTGGATGGCCATGTCTTGGTAGGTTTGCAGTTGAGCCATACTCTTTCCATTTTTGGATGATGGATTGAACAGTGCTCGGTGAGATGTTCAAAGCTAGGAGTATTTTTTTTAAAACCTAACCCTGCTTTAAACTTCTCCACAACCTTATTCCTGACCTGTCTGGTGTGTTCCTTGGCCTTCATGTTGCTGCTTGTTCACTAAGGTTTTCTAAAAAACCTCTGGGGGCTTCACAGAACAGCTGTATTTATACTGAGATTAAATTACACATAGGTGTGTTTATTTCTTGTTAAGCTGCCAGGAGATTCCTCGGTCAAGATATTTTGTTAGTGCCAACAAGAGTGGGGATCCATTTAGGGCCAAGGGAAGAGCAGAGGACCCAAATCTATCAGCGGCTCCTTCGGCAGCAGGCAGTCAAATGTCATGAGCTAGTTTTGTATAAAGATGAAAAAGTGTTAATACAAAACGTGTACCACTTGCTTCCTCTATTATTAAATCCAATAATCCACACAAAAAAATTTATATCCCAAACTAAGAAGGCATCCTACCAGAGCCTATCACTAGGAGGGAAGGCAAAAATAGCATTCACCTAGGTCAAGAAGGGTTGAAAGTTAAGATGAAGAGCCAGAGATGTGGCAGACCAACAATTTCTGCATCAGTAGAAGGGATGAGCTTCGAGTTCGAGTCGAACATGAGTTTGACTCGAACATTGCCTGTTCGCCCGTTCGCCGAACAGAGAACAATTTGGGGTGTTTGCGGGAAATTCGAAATGCCACGGAAAGCCCTGTAAAAGTGAGAAATCTAAAGTGCTAATTTTAAAGGCTTATATGCAAGTTATTGTCATAAAAAGTGTTTGGGGACTCGGGTGTTGTCCCAGGGGACATGTATCAATGCAAAAAAAAGTTATAAAAATTGCATTTTTTCGGGAGCAGTGATTTTAATAATGCTTAACCACTTCAATATCAGGCACTTATGCACCTTCCCGCCCAGACCAATTTTCAGCTTTCAGCGTTCTCACACTTTGAATGACAATTACTCAGTCATGCTACACTGTATCCAAACAAAAATGTTATCATTTTCTTCTCACAAAAAGAGCTTTCTTTTGGTGCAATTTAATCGCCACTGGGTTTTTTATTTTTTGCGATATAAGCAAAAAAACTGAAAAAAATGTTTTAAAAAAACACACTTTTTTTTAGTTTCTATTGTAAAATTTTGCAAATAAGTAATTTTTCTTCATAAATTTGTGCCAAAATTTATACTGCTACATATCTTTGGTAAAAATAACCCAAATTAGTGTATATTATTTGGTCTTTGTGAAAGTTATAGTCTACAAACTATGGTGCCAATCACTGAAAATTTATCACATCTGATTACGCCTGATGTACTGAAGGCCTATCTCATTTCTTGAGACACTAAAAAGCCAGGAAAGTACAAATACCCCAAAATTACCCCTTTTTGGAAAGTAGACAGTCCAAGGTATTTACTAAGAGGCATGGTGAGTTTTTTGAAGTTGTATTTTTTTCCCACAATTCTTGGGAAAATTCGATTTTATTTTTTTTTGTTTTTACACAAACTGGTCATATTAACAGGTTATTTCTCTCACACAGCACATGCATAATTGCAACTACACCCCAAAATACATTCTGCTACTCCTCCTGAGTATAGTGATACCACATGTGTGAGACTTTTACACAGCCTGGCCACATACAGAGGCCCAACATTGAAGTAGCACTTTCAGGCGTTCTACAAGCATAAATTGCACATATCCTTTCTCAATCACCTATTACACCTTTGAAGGCCCTGGAGCACCAGGACAATTGAATTGTCCACAAAATGACCCCATTTTGGAAAGCACACACCCCAACGTATAATCTATGAAGCATTATGAGTCTTTTGAACGGTTCATTTTTTTCCAGAAGGTTTTGGAAAATGTGGGAAAAAAATAAAAATGCATTTTTTTTTACACAAAGTTGTCCATTTATAAGATATTTCTAACACATAGCATGTACATAGCAAAAATGACACCCCAAAATGCATTTTGCTACTCCTCCTGAGTATGGCGATACCACAGGTTTGAGACTTTTACACAGCCTGGCCACATACAGAGGCCCAACATCCAAGTAGCACCTCCGGGCATTCTAGCAGCATTAATTGCACATATCATTTTCTGACTACCGATCACATTTTTGAAGGCCCTTCATATATCTAACACATAACAGGTACATACCAAATAACAAATGACTACCTGTGGTTTTAGAAGTGCAGTGGTCCACAGAGGAGAGCATTGGTCCAGGCAGCAGGCAGGGATGAGGTCAGCGACAGCAAAAGCAATCATCCAGGCAGCAGGCAGGAATACTGTCCATAGTTCGTACAGGCAGAGATACTGTCAGCACAGCCAGAGCACAGCCAAAGCACAGCCAAAGCACAGGTCCAGGTAGCAGGCAGAGGTGTCCCGGCAGAAATAATGTCCAAAGTCAGTAGAGGCAGCAGGAAGCTATATGGCCAACACAGCCAAAGTATTGGTCCAAGCAGCAGGAAGAAACATGGTCCATAATGTCATGGGTCATTACAGGCAGTAATATGGTCAGCACAGCCAAAGTATTGGTCCAGGCAGCAGGAAGGACCATCAAGCTTAGGGCCAGGGGGACAGGGGTAGAGGCTTCTCCCACCCAAATCGCTTTGAAGCCTCCGGGCAACCAGACCCTGTTCTGGGAGCACAGAAAACGAAAAACTGGTTTTCTCTATTTAGAACGCTATTCTGAAGCCCCTCACATATGTGAGACCCCTGTGTACTAAAAGTAGATGGCCAAAAGATCAGTCGAAGTGGCAGGCAAAAACATGGTCGATTAACAGGCCAAAGTCGGTACACGTGGAAGTCAGAAACGTGGTTTAAATCGGCAGGCAGAGGCATCGTCGGTAAACAGGCTGAGGTTGGTGCACGTGGAGGTCAGAAACGTGGTTTAAATCGGCAAGCAAAGACATCGTCTGTAAACAGGCCAGGGTCAGTTAATTAACATGGAAGGTAGTAACATGGTAGCAGGCAAATGGGGAAATGGCAGTCTGTTAATAATAAGGGGAACTAATGGATGTATGATAATTTTTGAAGCAATTTCCGATGCACAGGCCAGGTTGGGAGGGACAATCGGGACAATAATAGGTGGTGTCTCTTCTTACTCCTCCTCTGCTGCATACACGGTATTTCTTTTGGTGTCTTCTTCTAGATTCTGTGGGGGGGATGCTAAAGGGATAGTGTCGCTCGTGAAGCCGACTCACACTATCAGAGCAAATGCTTCCTGGGGCGGCATCTTGTTGGTAAATGAGGGCATCGATGATATCTTCGATATAATGGAGGTAGGGGAGTTGTTGATTTTGAGTTGCTTTTTGGTAGCAGACAAACGAATTAAACAGGGCCATGTGAAACAGGTGCAACGCAACTTTTTTGTGCCAATAACGGGACTTTCTGGTTGATAAGTAGGGCTGTAGCATCTGGTCGTTTAAATCCACCCCCACCCCATGTACAAATTGTAGTCATGGACAGATTCAGACTTTAAAATGGGGGTGCGTCTTCTTTGGATCTCCACCACGGTGTCATTGTGGATCGTAGAGAGGATGTGGACATCTTTCTTGTCCCTCCACTTCATGGCCAACACCTCCTCGTTCCTCATGGATGCCGATTCTCCAGGTTGCAATTTTTTGGTCAACAAATTTTGTGGGAATCCCTTCCGTTTTTTTTTTTTTTTTAAGGTACCGCAGGCCGGGGTTTGCTTACTTTAAAGGTGACGAAAAAGGGGCAGGCTGGTATAGTAATTGTCAAAATTTAAATGTTTTCTGAACAGGGGGTATGCCAACTCCCAGACAATTTTCCCACTGGTTCCAATATATGTGGGGCAATCACGGGGCTTGAGCTGGGAGTCTTTGCCTTCATATATCCTGAATGTGAAGACGTATCCAGTGGCTCGATCGCATAATTTATTTAATTTTAACCCATACCTGGCTCTCTTGCTTGGTATATATTGCTTGAAGTGCAGTTGGCCAGTGAAATGTATGAGGGACTCGTCCACACAAATTTTTTGGTCTGGGATGAAAACTTCTTGAAATCGCTGGGAAAAGGCATTGATTAGGGGGCGTATCTTGTACAATTTGTCGTAGTTGGGATGATCTCGGGGAGGGCACTGTGAATTGTCATTGAAGTGGAGTAAACGCATAATCATATAGTATCTTGTTCTGGACATGACAGCGTAATATATGGGCATGTGTTGGATGGGGCGTTTGGACCAATATGCATGGACTTCGTTCTTTTTTGTAAGCCCCATATTGAACGTAAGGCCCAAAAACAATTTAAATTCGTCCAATGTTAGATGCCGCCAGTGGAACATGCGGGCGTAGGAAGAATTGAGGTTGGTAGCAATAAATTGGGATGCATAAAGATTAGTTTGATCCACTATATTCTGCAGCAAATCTTGTGGGAAAAATAAACAAAAATAATCAAACTGAGAAAAATTTGTAGTGTCGGGCTGCACACCTGGCTGTGCGGTGAAAGGGGGGATGATAGCGGATCCTGAGTTGGCAGGCAACCATAAGGGCTTTGCCAGGGCATCGGGAAGGTAGGACTGGGGCTGGATTCTTCGGGTTGGGCGTGTATTTCCATTACTTGTACTGGGCTCGTCTTCCTGGAGTATGGTGCTGTTGGTGCTGGGCAGATCTCCTGATCTTGGTCCTGATCTTGGTCCTGATCGCATTCTTTTGGGAGGGACAGTTTCCTCCGGGGACTCGGACTCTGAGCCACTATCCTCCACTAGCTCGTATTCCGAACCAGAATCAGATAATAAGAGCTCCCCGCTGCTCTCATCATCCGACATGGTAAGAATGGCATATGCCTTCTCAGGTGTGTAAACCCTTTGGGACATTATGGCAGTGCTTATTAGTGGGCCTGTGTAATGGTACTGCTGGTGGTAGTGGTGGCCGCCTGTGTGGTGGTATCGATGGAGGTATTAGTGGTGGGCCTGTGTGGTGGTACCGATGGCGGTATGGGTGGTGGTGGTACCAATGGCGGTACAGGTGGTGGTGTTACCGATGGCGGTACGGGTGGTGGTGATGGCGGTACAGGTGGCGGTACAGGTGGTGGTGGCGCTACCGACGGTGGTACGGCTGGTGGTTCTGGTGGTGGTACCGATGGCGGCACTAGTGGCGATACTGGTAGCGGGCCTGTGTAGCAGTATAGATGCTGGGCCTGACGGCGGTACTGGTGGTGGTACCGATGGCGGTACTGGTAGTGGTACCGATGGCGGTACTGGTAGCCTGTGTGGCGGTACCAATGGCGGTACCGATTGAGGTGGGCCTGTGACAGATGATTGACAGATGGGACGATTGATTGATTGACAGATGGGCTGATTGATGGATTGACAGATGGGCTGATTGATTGACAGATGGGCTGATTGAATGTTTGACAGATGGGCTGATTGGTTGGGCTGATTGACAGATGGGCTGATTGATGTGCTGGGCTGTGTGACAGGTCCTCTTTTTTTTGGGGGGGGGGCGTGTTGTGCACAGTACACTACAGTAGACAAACTACACTGATCTCACTTACTGATCCCTGCTCTCTCCTCACAGATCAGTGTGTGAGGAGAGAGCAGGGATCAGGTAGTAACTGCTCCTCTGTGTTTACATTAGTGACCGGCTGTGATTGGACACAGCTGGTCACGTGGTAAACAGCCAATTTCAGTGGCTGTTAACCCTGATCGGGGACGCGCTGTGTCCAAGGGACACTCGACTTCCCCGATCCCCGCTCTGCAAGCCTCTGGCTGCACGCACGGAGCGCGCCGCCGAGTTTGTTGTGACATGTGATCGGCTGTGACTTTGACACAGCCGATCACATGGTAAACAGCCAATGAAATTGGCTGTTTACCGTGATCGGGGAAGCGCTGTGCCTCGTGGGCGAGCGCTAGGCATTATCCTGCAGGACATCAATGGACGCCCAGTCAGGATAATGCAACCACCGCCCTGCCGTCATTTGTCTATAGGCCGGGCGGGAAGTGGTTAATGTGAAACAATAAAAGTGAAATATTCCTTTAAATTTCGTACCTGGGGGGTATCTATAGTATGCCTGTAAAGTAGCGTTGTTTCCTGTGCTTAGAATTGTCCCTGCACAAAATGTCATTTCTGAAGGGAAAAAAGTCATTTAAAACTACTCGCGGATGTAATGAATTGTTGGTCCCGACAATACAGAGAAAAGTCATTGAAAGTCATTGATTAAAAAAAAAAAAAATGCGTGGGGGACCCCCAAATTCAATTACCAGGCCCTTCAGGTCTGGTATGGATTTTAAGGGGAACTCCGCGCCAAATAAAAAAAAATGGCGTGGGTTCCCCCCAAAAATCCATACCAGACCCTTATCCGAGCACGCAACCTGGCAGGCCGCAGGAAAAGAGGGGGGGGGACGAGAGAGCGCCCCCCTCCTCCTGAACTGTACCAATCCACATGCCCTCAACATGGGGCGGAGGTCCCCATGTTGATGGGGACAAGGGCCTCATCCCCACAACCCTTGCCCGGTGGTTGTGCGGGTCTGCGGGTGGGGGGCTTATCGGAATCTGGAAGACCCATCTAACAAAGGGGACCCCCAGATCCTGGCCCCATCCCTATGTGAATTGGTAAGGGGTACATTGTACCCCTACCATTTCACAAAGAAAGTGTAAACATTTTTAAAAAACCACACAGACACAGTTGGGATAAGTCATTAAAAATAAAAAAATAAAAAATTTAAAAAAGATTGCAGCGGTGTAAATCCACTCTCGATCTCCACTCCAGTGATGTTGGTATCCAGCGATGGATGATCTCCAGGCTCCAGCGAGGAACAGCACATGATCCTGTCTCCACCGGAGACACCCCAGGAATGACGCAGCGGAAGCCTGACAGGTCTTATGTAGCCGAGGACGGGGGCCACCCGTCACGTGACCCCGCCCCCCCTCTGACGAAAGGGGAAACCCGGGCTTTCCCAGTGATGTGACGGGTGACCCCGCCCCCCTTCGATGCAATGGGAAACCTCCGTCCCATGTTGAGGGCATATGGCCTGGTACGGTTCAGGAGGGGAGGGCGCTCTCTCCTCCCCCCTCTTTTCCTGCGGCCTGCCAGGTTGCGTGCTCGGATAAGGGTCTGGTATGGATTTTTGGGGGGAACCCCACGCCATTTTTTTTATTTGGTGCAGGGTTCCCCTTAATATCCATACCAGACCTGAAGGGCCTGGTAATTGAATTCGGGGGGACCCCCATGCATTTTTTTTTAAATTTTGGTTCCCTGCGCAAAATGTAATTTTTGAAGGAAAAAAAGTTATTTAAAACTATACTCGCGGCTATTATTGAATTGTCGATCCCGGCAATACAGATAAAAGTCATTGAAAAAAACGGCAGGGGTTCCCCTTAATATTCATACCAGACCCAAAGGGCCTGGTAATGGACTGGGGGGAACCCCGGCCGTTTTTTTATAGTTTTAAATTACTTTTTTTCCTTTAGAAATTACATTTTGTGCAGGGACAGTTCTAAACATGGGAAACATGCGTAACTTTACAGGCATACTATACACACACCCCCCCCCCCCCCCCCCCAGGTACAAAATTTAAAGGAATATTTCACTTTTATTATTTCACTTTAAGCATTATTAAAATCACTGTTTCCGAAAAAACTTCAGTTTTTAAAACTTTTTTTGCATTGATTCATGTCCCCTGGGGCAGGACCCGGGTCCCCAAACACTTTTTTCGATAATACCTTGCATATTAACCTTTAAAATATGCACTTTTGATTTTTCATGTTCGTGTCCCATAGACTTTAACGGTGTTCGCGTGTTCGAACAAATTTTTTGCCTGTTCGCATGTTCTGGTGCGAACTGAACCAGGGGGTGATCGGCTCATCCCTAATCAGTAGCAATGGTAAACTGTAGAGGTAGAAAAAAAGGAAGGGCGTAAGACATGGGTAGGGAACAGCGAGACACAGGACACCATTAGGGGTGAAGGTCAGGGTGAGGAGAGGGAAAAGGGGGGGGGGTGGGACCAGAGGCGAAGTAACCATGGATCCAAGTCAATATACAGTATATCCCAGTGTCAAAAGCCTGGTTGTCCAGTAGCAAGGAAAATGGGTGTTTAAAATTAACCTGTAGCAAGGGCATTACCTGCAAAGAGTGAAAGCTGCCATGTCTTTCTAAATTTCTCACCTTTGTGGTCACAGGTGGCAATACAGTTTTCCCTATTGTAGATATCACACGGTGAGGAGGTGTTGTTTGTTTCCATTTGAATGGAATACACGCTCTGGCGGTGTTGATCAAATGAGCCAAGAGGGAGATTTGTGTCTCTTAGACATGTGGATCAAGTGCAGTAAAAATGTCGCAGGGCTGTTTCCGAGACCGACATCTGTGCATTTCTTAACATGACACTGTACTGCCTCTCAGAAACCTTGAAGAAGCCGAAAATCCCAAAGGATATGTAAAAATGTACCTTTCTCTTTCTCACAGTGCCGACAGATTGGAAAACCCCTGTGCAGGATGGTGGGTACTCTATACCATCGGGATAAGATTTTAAATCCCAATTCCTGTATTTTATTCGCTATAGGTGATTTCTGGGTGAAGTTCAGCAATCGTGAGAGACAGCCAGAGATCCCTCCCCCACTTGAGAAAATCTGGAGCTCCAAATTCTGATTGTGGTTGATTAATCAATTTATATGAGTAAGACACTATTACTTTTTCTTGTTCATACATCACGGGACACAGAGCGGCATAGTCATTACTATGTGGGTTATATAGAATTACCTTCAGGTGCTGGCACTGGCAACTTCCAAAACAGGAAGTACCCTCCCCTATATAAGCCCCTCCCATCCGGGAGCACCTCAGTTTTTTGCCAGTGTCTAAGGTGTTGGCCAAGGTTAACATGTATTCATCTGGGCTTGTGTACAGGTTCTCTTGCTCTCCGCAGTAACTCGGGGATACAAGTTGGAGTTAAAAGAGTCTCCTCCTTCCCATTTTATGTGGTCAGGCATGCCAAAAGACCCTCTGAAAAGAAGGTGTCTCCTAGTGGCGTTAGAACAACTATTGCTCCAAGGAGTAATTATGGAGGTTCCTATGGAAGAGTGGGGGTTGAGTTTCTACTCAAACCTTTTCACAGTCCCGAAACCAAACGGGGACATAAGACCCATATTGGACCTAAAGAGTCTAAACAAATTTCTAAACGTCCGGTCCTTCCGGATGGAGTCGATCCGATCGGTCACCGCTGCCCTACAGGGGGAGGAATGGTTAGCCTCGATCGACATCAAAGATGCTTACTTGCATGTTCCCATCTTTCCAGGTCATCAAAAATTTCTACGCTTTGCAGTAGAAGGGCGCCATTTTCAGTTCAGAGCCTTACCATTCGGTCTGGCCACAGCACCACGAGTGTTCACAAAAATTCTGGCCCCACTGTTGGCCGATCTAAGAACACGAGGTGTAACGATAATGGCATACCTACACGACCTGTTGTTGATGGACCACTCAGTTGCCAAGCTAGAAGTGGTAATTGTCGATACAATCAAGTATCTAGAATCTCACGGTTGGGTCATCAACCTGGACAAGTCAGCCCTACAGCCAGTGAAAAACCTGGTATATCTAGGGCTACGGCTGGATTCAGACCAGAGGAAGATTTTCTTACCTCTAGACAAGGTATCCTCTTTGAGGGGCTTGGTCCGTCTGCTTTGTGCAAAAAGACAGCCGTCCATACGCCTGTGCATGAGGCTGCTAGGAAAGATGGTAGCATCATTCGAAGCTGTGGCATACGCCCAATTCCACTCAAGGAATTTACAGAGGGCCAATTTGTCAGCCTGGAACGGAAAAATTCAGGCTCTAGACTTCCCGATGGCTTTGTCCCCTTCCGTTCTGAAGAGTCTCTGCTGGTGGTTGATCCCCCAGAATCTCCAGAAGGGAAAACCCTTCAGTCCGATATCCTGGAAGGTGGTCACTACAGATGCCAGCCTTATAGGCTGGGGGGCAGTACTGGAGCAATGGTCTCTCCAGGGCAGATGGTCAAATGTAGTAAAAACCCTGCCCATCAATCTCTTAGAGATACGAGCAGCCCGGTATGCCCTAGTAGCCTGGGCATCCAGACTCCAAGGGTCCCCTGTCAGAATTCAATCAGACAATGCCACAGCAGTGGCATATATCAATCATCAGGGAGGCACCAGGAGTCGTGCAGTCCAGAGGGAAGTAAGTCACATCCTGGAATGGGCAGAAAAGCATGTCCCATGTATGTCAGCTGTCTTCATTCCAGGGGTGGAGAATTGGAAGGCGGACTTTCTAAGTCGCCAACAGTTATGCCCAGGGGAATGGTCCCTTCATCCCGAGGTCTTCCGAGCAATATGTCAGCGGTGGGGAACACCGGATGTAGATCTGCTAGCATCCAGATTCAACGCAAAGGTGGACAGATTTGTCTCCCGGACAAGGGATCCCCTCGCTTGCGGCTCGGATGCTCTGGTGTTCCCTTGGAATCAGTTCAGACTGATATATGCATTCCCTCCGCTACAATTGTTGCCTCGACTCCTTCGCAGAGTCAGGTTGGAAAAGAAGCCGGTGATCTTGGTGGCTCCAGCGTGGCCCCGAAGGGCCTGGTACGCGGAGATCATCAAAATGTCTGTGGGGAGTCCTTGGACCCTTCCACGTCGTCCGGACCTGCTTTCGCAAGGGCCGATATACCACCCTTCCTTACTAACTCTAAGTTTAACGGCCTGGCTATTGAATCCCACATCCTAAAGAAGAGAGGTCTCTCTAACTCTGTGGTATCAACTATAATCAATGCCAGGAAGCCTGTATCCAGGCAGATCTACTATAGAGTTTGGAAGGCGTACATCACTTGGTGCGAGGCCAGAAAGTGGCATCCACGTAAGTACGTTATAGGCAGAATTCTGGACTTCCTACAGTGGGCTGTAGACAGGAAGTTTGCCTTAAGTACTATCAGGGGTCAGGTTTCAGCCTTATCAATACTATTTCAAAGGCCCCTGGCTATGCATTCACTTGTCAAATCCTTTATGCAAGGGGTGACTCGTATTATTCCACCGATTAAAGCTCCCATATGTCCATGGGATCTAAATTTGGTTCTGTCGGTTCTGCAGAAGCAGCCATTTGAACCTTTGCGGCACATTTCCTTGGTTCTACTCACCAGAAAATTGATATTTTTAGTAGCCATATGCTCGGCTAGAAGAGTGTCGGAAGTAGCCGCCATGTCCTGTAAAGAGCCATATCTGGTTATTCATGAGGACAGAGTAGTATTACGTCCTCACCCAGCCTTTCTTCCTAAGGTGGTATCGAGGTTTCACTTGAACCAGGATGTGGTTCTTCCTTCTTTTCCCCAAACCGAGCTCGGTAGAGGAAAAGTTATTGCATGCTTTGAATGTAGTAAGAGCAGTTAAAGCTTATCTAAAAGCCACTGCTCAGATTCGTAGAACGGATTCTTTGTTTGTTCTGCCGGAAGGCCCCAGAAAGGGTCAGGCAGCATCAAAATCTACTTTAGCCAAGTGGATTCGACAGGTCATAATACAAGCCTATGGCTTGAGAAGTAGACCGTCTCCGTTCAAAGTTAGGGCGCACTCCACGAGAGCAGTTGGAACTTCATGGGCAGTGCATCACCAGGCCTCCCTGGCTCAAATTTGTAAGGCCGCAACATGGTCTTCAGTACACACGTTTACTAGGTTCTACCAGGTGGACGTTAGAAGTCAGGAGGATGTCGCCTTTGGGCGCAGTGTGTTGCAGGCCGCAAAAGATCCTCATGCCTGATGGCGCCCAGCTTATGTATGGTATATCCCCCCCCTCATTTGGCATTGCTTTGGGACGTCCCACATAGTAATGACTATTCCGCTCTGTGTCCCGTGATGTATGAACAAGAAAGTAGGATTTTTAAAACAGCTTACCTGTAAAATCCTTTTCTTGGAGTACATCACGGGACACAGAGCTCCCACCCCTCTTTTGGGGACACGTATTGCTTTGCTACAAAACTGAGGTGCTCCCGGATGGGAGGGGCTTATATAGGGGAGGGTACTTCCTGTTTTGGAAGTTGCCAGTGCCAGCACCTGCGGTAATTCTATATAACCCACATAGTAATGACTATGCCGCTCTGTGTCCCGTGATGTACTCCAAGAAAAGGATTTTACAGGTAAGCTGTTTTAAAAATCCTACTATTTTTACCTTTACTGTGATGATTGTTTAAAATACACTTAAAATACACTTACTTGTACAGTGGAACCTCGGATTGCGAGTAACGCGGTTAACGAGCGTTTCGCAATACGAGCACTTTATTTGAAAAAATCCTAACTCGGTTTGCGAGTGTTGTCTCGCAAAACGAGCAGGATTCAGGCCAAAGCGGTATGTAGTACCGCGCTTGGCTGTTTGGAAATGCTCGGAAAGACATGGAAATACTCAGTTTCCGAGCCTATCCGAGGTTTGCCGAGGTCAGCCAAGGTGTCCTCGGGCCTTTCCGGCCGTATTCCAGGCTCTCTCTGGCCGCATGCGGTATTGCATGCCGTTGAAGTCAACATGGAACAAATTATTTTAGTTTCTATTGACTTCAATGGGGAAACTCGCTTTGATATGCGAGTACTTTGGCTTACGAGCATTCTCCTGGAACGGATTATGCTCGTGTAGCGGGTGTCAAATTTATAGGGGCGTATCTGGGCTATAGATGGCCCAGATACATTGATTTTTAGGGATTTATGGACACTTTGGAGCGTGGGAGGTATGAATGGTGTCATGTTCCCTGCGGTCCCTAGGTGGCGCTGTCACCTGGGACTGGGGTTGAACTGCCATTCTAGCGCCGTGCCCTTTGTGTCCTCTCATGGCAGTAGTACGGCGGGGAACCCGCTGTGCCTGCTGGGAGAGGATATAAAGGGGCGGACATCTTGCGCACGAGGTCCATTCCCCAGGCACCTTCAGCCTGGGGGCTGCTGCGGTTCGTCGGTGCCCAGGCGCCCTTGGCCTGGGCGCGTGGAGTCGAGTTCCATCCCAGGCACCTTCAGCCTGGGGTGAGGTACTTTACAAGAAGGCCTGGGGCCCAGTACCTTCGACTGGGTCCTGTGAGGGCGAAGCATTCCTAAGGCGCCCCCCGGTATTGGGTGCCTGAATCCAGGGCGTAAGGGACCGGAGAGGTGACCCTCCCATAGAGCCAGTGCAGCATTTTGCCGGTGCCGGTGTGGGCCTCTGGTGACCGTCCGGATGGATGTCTTCCTCTGACAGGGGTCGTTTGTCCTAACGGAGATATTTCATGTTCTCATGGTCTGTGGCAGAGACCCATCTTCATCAGGTCAGTGGCAGGCCTCATCTAAGGCCTGTGGCAGAGGCCTCAACATTCACCCAGGTCAGTGGCAGGGACCGAATTCACAGTCGGTGCCAGCAACTGTGCGCCAAGCCTGTTTGCACTAAATGGAACAGGAGAGACTTTATTCATTAAGTTGTGCCTGGACCTACTCTTTCCCACACCCTGTCTGTTCTTTTAAAGTTCAACCAGCCTACCTATTGATCAAAGCAATAAAACAGTGTTGGACTTTTTATTGGTGTGGAACTCGTGTTACTGGAAGCTAAGTGTCCCTGTCTATGACAGTGGCAATCATCCTCCACAGGAGAAGCTGAGGCTCCTGCCTAAAACGCATACCCGAAGGTAAACAGTTAGCTCATATCTCTGCATCCTACATCAGAGAGCCGAGCTGGTGGTGTGCATCTTTCCCCCTTCTCCCAGATACCCCTAGACGAGTCATACAGCCATAAAGAGAGGGGAGAAGGCGGGTGAGACCGCTACACTCGTAATCCGAGGTTCCACTGTAATTATAAACGGTGTACTGAGGGTGATCCTGTAAAATTGTTAGAATTACAATTATTAAAATACACTGCATTGTTAAAATAAATATAAAAAAAATCTGATTCTCAGTATTTCTAGGTCACAAGGTTCCCCCTTCACGCACATACAGTACAGTTTGTACAGTGCTACTCCTTACCCAGATGATCCTTAATAAAAACCTGATTTTTTTCACTTCAAACTAGAAAGTAGGAAACCAATGGTCCTGCTCCACCGATTGCCAAGTAGCAAAGTCCAGATCAGTTGAAAATCAAGTTGCCAAGACACATCGCCTAGCCTGGCAACCCAAATAATTTCAATGGGTCATTTACTCACCAGCATTGTATTGTATCTCTTCAGGCAAGATGCACAAACACAATTCATACTGGGACTTTTGCGGGTCCAAATTATTTATGTGTACATAGGCAGGTAATGGTTTATGCTGCCTCAGCCAGGAGGGAAACATTTAACCCGTTTTTCCTAATTTTTTGCTGAGCTCTGCTTCTCTCACTCCCTGTGCTATAAATACAAGGGGGAGGGCTCTGCCCAGACACACTCAGTCTGTATGGGAGGAAAGACACAGACAGCTAGCAAGATGTAGGAGAGTGTTCTTGTTCCTAATTTTAGCAAAACTGCTACTTGCCTGTGTGCAGGAGCCTTCTGAAATGTAGGGGGGATTCCACACACAGAGAGAGACATGTTCTGCCTGATGCCATTACCGGAATACTGGCCTGTATTCTGTCAAAGCTGGAGCTAGTTTTCAGAAAAAGACTCAACCAATATTGGACTTTTGCTTGAACAGGTATGCTGGGGCAGCCACAAGCCTGTAGTTTGGGATGTTAGGAAATGTTGGCACTTTACCTTGGACTGTCGATTGTCTCTGTCATTATGTTAAAGCGGACCTTCAGTCATTTTTTCAACTTTCCATCTATTAAATCTACTGTCCTTGTTGTTTTAACTTCTGCCAGTAAATACCTTGAACAGCACACTTCCTGTTTCTTGTCTGGTAAAAAGCCTAAGCTTATGACATCATTCACAGCTTTATCTTTCACTCTCGTGAGAGTTTGCCAGATAGGAAGGGGGTGAGTCATAAGAGGGCTAATGAGAGCTGCAGCGCTGAAGGTGGGCCTTTGTGTAAATCCAGGAAGTGAACAGGCAGAAGCTTCAGCTGCCCACAGTTTAAATGGTTGCAGCCAGACTTAGTGGAGGGAGACATCTGCAGCATATTTGGCAAGTACAAAATCACAGTATATATTAAAAAAATTGCAAAGTGGTTGAAGGGAAGCTTACAAATTATGTGAGCAGACCGCAGTTCCTCTTTAACTTATTCTTCAAGTAAAACATTTGAAACTTTGCTATTGCTGGGTCTGAAGTAACGAAATGGGTGCGATGCAAGTAACCGTTGCATACAGTTACAGCTCGAATCCCTAAAGCACATTCGGGTAAGAAGATAACGGTACAAGAGTTAATACAGTGTGCAGTGGTGTATTTAGGTTTTGTGCTGCCCTAGGCCTGACTAAACTCACGCACTCCCTAATTTAAATATGACCCACCCCTTCCTGTCGAGGCCCCACCCCTTCCCTTTTAAGATCCGCCCTGTCAACTTCATGGGAGGAGGACAGAGAGACACCGCGGGAAGAGGACAGAGAGGGACACCGCAGGAGGACAGAGAGGAATGCAGCATCTTTTCATTTGGGGGGCAAGGGGATATGTGCTGGGTGCTTTGGGAGGGAAGAGGACATGTGCTAGTGGTGGGGGGGAGGATCAAACCCCCCCACTAGCACATATCCTCTCCCCTCCCAAAGCACCCAGCACATATCCCCTTACCCCCTCCCATCACTCCATGTGTGCATCTGTTACCTGCCCCCCCTTCCCGGTTACTGTGTCCCCCTCCACTGTAAACTATACACAGACCTCAAACCAGCAGCACGGCTCTTGCACTAAAGTGGTGTTCCTCCTCTGTGGCTCCTCCTGGCTGTGTACACTAGAAAATTGGAGCCGAGGAGGAGGAGGAGCCAAGGAGTGTGTGTGTCTGACAGTGGGGAGAGAGGTGTCGGCTGCTACTGAAGGCCGGTCACTGCTTGTGGAACCCTGGGTGGTAGATGTCCTGGGTGCCCACGCTAGCGCACCACTGTCTGGCCAGTTACTGGAGCTCAGTGCCGAAAATTGTTGTGGCACTGGGCGCTGGGACAGTGGCGTCACTAGGGTTGGTGTCACCTGGTGCGGTAAAAATCGTGTCACCCCCCCCCCCCCACCCCCTATTTTTGGACCAGAGGCTCAGCGTTGGAGCTCATTGTGGTCGTCAATAAGGCCTAGAGGATATCAGGTTAGGCACTTCCTAATGGCTCAGTCCCTGGGAACAGTAATGGATAATGGCCAGCAGGCCCTCTTACAAGACCTGGTGAAACCGCAACAGTGATCCCTCCGGCTGGACGTTTGCTCACTCTGGGTTGCCCAGGCCAACTCTAGTCAGTAGTGTAGCATGTCTGTACCCTGGCAGTGGCTCCATCTTTCTCCCCCTTTGCTGGTGCGGGTACAGCGTGGCTCCTTCTCTGGTGGTGTGGGTACACTGTGGCTCCCTCTCTGGTGGTACGGGTTCAGCGTGGCTCCCTCTCTGCTGGTGTGGGTACAACGTGGCTCCCTCTCTGGTGGTGCGGGCACAGCGTGGCTACCTCTCTGGTGGTGTAGTCACAGCGTGGCTCCCTCTCTGGTGGTGCAGGTACAGCGTGGCTCTCTGGTGGTGCGGGTACAGCGTGGGTCTCTGGTGGTGCGGGTGGTACAGCGTGGCTCCCTCCGCCAGCACAGTACTCTCTTTTTCTCCTCCTGATGGTGTTATACCTGAAGGGTTCCACATGTACTGTCACTTTAAGGCTGGCTCCACCCAGGAGTGATGACAAGGGTCAAAGGGTGTAGCAGCCATCTTAGTGCACATGTAAGGAAGCATAATGAGATGTACCTGTCCTGAGATGCATGTTGCAGTGTACAGCCTGTACTGAAATAAACATCCATTGTTCCAGACCAGAGTCTTGTGTCTCTCACAACTCAGAGGATATAACAGTAACACTCAATTCCTCTGATTTTTTCCGGGTTCCAAGCTCTCCCCCCCCAGCAGAGTGCATGAATGCTGGAGGCTGAAGCATGGTGTCTGTGGACACACTGGGGCCGCCAATCTTCAGGAACTACATTTCCCATGATGCATCCCCCAGTGTCTTCTGATTGGCCACAGCAAATAGTGAACCCAATTAGAGCCACTCTCTCTCTTTTCGGCTGACAGAAGGGAGAGGGGGGGAGATACACAGACAGCCTGCAGCTCTCCTCTCCCTGTCATAGCGCTGCTGCTCCATTTGCCAGAGAACTCGGCAGCAGCGCTGTGACAGGGGGAGGAGAGCGGCAGGCTGTCTGTGTATCTCCCCCACTTGCCCCCCCTCCCCCTTCTGTCAGCTAAAGGGAGAAGAGAGAGAGAGCGTCTCTAATTGGGTTCGCCACGCCGCCGCCCAGCTTCCTGCCTGCTTTTTCCCTCCCCATGATTGGCCAAAGCAGAGGGCCAATCAGAGAGGGAGTCACGGCTTTAGGGGGGGACGACACCTACTAAAACTGCTTCCTGGCCCCCTCCACACCCAAGACGCCACTGCTCTCTTCAGCTGTACTCCCCTGATGGTGGCCCTGCGTGTGGGAGTCGGGAGGAGGGCGCGGGTGCCTTTTTCGTGGGGGAGGCGGCTTTTTAGCCGCCCCCCTCAAAGTGCCGCCCTGGGCCTTGTCAGCCTAGGCCAAAACACAGCCCTGACAGTGTAAAGATATTGTGGTTACCAAGGGAAACAAAGGTTTCCCTCTTAAATGCAAAAGTAACCGTGGTGATGCTAATAATATAATATGTATTAGAGCGCTACTCGGCACAATGTAGACAAATCAAGGGTGATCAATTGGTATCAGCTGCAACCATTCTAAGTGAAAAAATCTGTGTTTCTCAAAAATCAAGTGTTTGAAATATAATATTATATTATATTATATTTCAAACAACCGTGGTGATGCTAATTACATCAAGAGAGTTTACCAGAGTTCGTTCATGTGTAGTCATTTGTCCGGGTCGTGAGCATGACTCAAGTCAAGGTACCCATTGTGTATGGCAGTGACCCTGTACAAAGTGCCTAGTGTAGCCCAGAAGAACCTACCCTAGGGTAGGCCTGTCATCTGACCCTTGCTTGGTGCCCATTGAAGAGGGGAAAATAGAGGGTGTGATGACCACCCTATCGCCTTACCCCTTACATTGAAAATGGTACATACAGTATATAATTTCCAACTCAGCAAACTTCCACTACTATAACATCCACTGCATTCAACACATTAAAGGCCTTGACTGTTGGGCATCCCAGGATTAGTAAAAACAGGCAGTTAAGCTGTGTTTCTTTCTCCCTGTATGGGAATACAGTAACCTCTTGAAGCAGGTCAAATGGAGGTGAGTAGGTCAACTGCAGGTTAAATGCACCTGTCAATGAATTCAGAATGATGCCACATGCATCTCAAACTGATCGAATCAGCACAAGCTCAAAGCTCCAAATCCAATGCGCTTCACCCCACCTGTCATAGAGGACAGGTTATAATGGCTTTGTCTACTGGCCTTATATACACATGGCTTTAAAATGGCAGCACAGCCACGTATTTTGCTTTACATGAGCTCACAACAAAATTTTATGCTAAAACACACAGAGATACAATTAAATTCTATGAAAATACCAAATGCTGTAATTGTGTGGCATTTAGCAACTATCCTAGTATCTATTTGTCTTTCAAACTGAATTTATCTTTGCCGATGCAGTTGGCCCTAATACTGCCATATGATTTCTTTACTGAAAAAGCTGTTCCCAATGACTAATTAAATATTTTTGTAGTTTTTGCCATTGAAGCTAAG
This sequence comes from Rana muscosa, assembly GCA_029206835.1. Taxonomy (NCBI): domain Eukaryota; kingdom Metazoa; phylum Chordata; class Amphibia; order Anura; family Ranidae; genus Rana; species Rana muscosa. The sequence continues at coordinate 205,735,705 of CM055117.1, read as the reverse complement.
GTTTATGTATAACCAACACTGTTTCTTAGAGTCCTTGTACACAGTACTAATGAATGAATGCTGGAATTTCCTGACAGAAATTTACTGCACAGAAAAAGCAAGTATGGTCCGTATAGTGCGCTTGTGTACATGCTGTTCAGGAGGCCAGGGATGAGTTTCAGTTCCATTAAGGGGGATGACAAATAGCAATTGGGAGTACTTAGCGATTCTCACCTATGCAGGGTGAGGGATTCCAAGGTGATCTGGCAAAAAAGGGAAAACTGATGTACAGTTTTCCCAGGATTGTTAAGTCCTGGCATGGGACTTTGGTCCTGATGGGGGTTAATCCACCTGTGAAGGGCTGAAAAGAGCAGGATGCTGTCAGTAGGTTGTCCATAAGTTGTGAGATAAAACAGGACATTCTTGTGAGGTAGAGCTGTTTACTGCTGAGCTCTGGTGACATTTTCGGTGGACCTCGAAGCAGGCGGGGACTTTGAAACTCTGTTAAGGGACAAGTTTTACGGGAAGTGAGCCAAAATCTTTATTTTGTGTACCACGTGTAGCGGCCCCACCCTCTCTCTCTTCTTTAGTGGATACTTTGGCTTCGGTCTAGGGGTACGTTGAAGGGGAGAGCGAGGTGCGCCACGGCCCATGTCCTCTAGATTTCAGCATGTAGAGGTGAAGGCCAGAATCAGATTACACCCGGGCTGTGTATACGATCAGAGCCAAGTCTGTTCTGCTGATAACCCCCTTTGCTCCCAGTAATTGGAGTACCACACACTGAAAAGGTCCAACACTTATTTATTCCATAACGGCAAACAAATAGTCCTTTGCGAGCAGACAGTTTGAGACCCATAGAACAGTTCAGTATTGGTGGGGAGTAGGTCAATGCACAATCCTCAGAGAAAACTAAACCGTTGAGGTTTCACCAACGGTTGCTAAGCACAGTGGCTGTTAAATGGACTTTTTGGCTTCAGAGTCTCTTCCAGCGACTCTAGTGAACAGGAACTGGAGTTACCTTCGCTACGTTGCAGCCCCTGTCAGGGGGAAGACATCCCTCCAAGGGAGTTACCAGAGGCCCCGCCGTCACCGGATTAATGCTGTACCGGGCTATTCGGAAGGGTTACACTCCCCGGCCTCCTCACCTCAGATACGGGTCCCAACACCTTAGGGCCCCTCGGACTCCTCTACCCTCGCGGAACCCAGTCGAAGTTACTGGGCCCCAGGCCTTGGCCATAGTACCTCACCCCAGGCTTAAGGTGCCTGGGATGGACTCCATCCCTCGCTCCAGCCAGGTCAAGGGCACCTGGGCCCGGATCTCCGGAACGCCAGCACCCAGGCCAAAGGTGCCTGGGTGCGGCCGCGTCCTCCAACTCTGAACCCAGAGGTCAGGGCATCCGCCCCTTTTATCTCCTCTCCCTTTGCGTCACAGCGGGTTCCCCGCCCCGCTGTACCGGCGCCAGGAAAGAACAAAAAGGTACAGTCTTGCGGTGCAGGTTCAACTCCAGGCCAGGGCGACAACGCCACCTGCAGGCCACAGGGAACCTTGCACCACCAGAGTCCTCCAAGAACCACAAAAGGGATTCTCAGATTCCCTAACAATTAGTACATCTAGTTTAACTAACCAAGATGCTCCCCCCCCCCCCAAATTTAAATACCCGCTACACAGGTATATGGACTGTTTTGCTTATTATTTTTATGCTGACATTAAGCTATTTTGTTTACCTTTTGAATCTATAAGACTGTTTTGCTTTTACCAACACGGCTGGCTGATGATCTGAACTCCCCTGATGCGTATATATGTGTGTAAAAGTTTTATAATCTACGATTCCGGGGAACTGTAATATATGCACATTCTTGCAAGTATTTAAAGTATTTATTTTTATATACTGATCTACTGTAAACTGTAAACAGTGTTTACAGTAGATCAGTATAAAAAAATAATAATCTGTAAATACTTGCAAGAATGTTCATAAGTGCGTATATCACAGCTCCCCTGAATCGTAGATGATGAAACTTTTACACATAAATATGCATCGGGGGAGTCCGGATCACCAGCCAGCCGTGTTAATAAAAGCACATACCTGTGTATACAGGCCCAATACACTGCAAGATGTGGCTTTTTGACACCTACACTATATTACCAAAAGTATTGTGACACCTGCCTTTACATGCACATGAACTTTAATGGCATCCCAGTCTTAGTCTGTTGGGTTCAATATTGAGTTGGCCCACCCTTTGCAGCTATAACAGCTTCAACTCTTCTGGGAAGGCTGTCCACAAGATTTAGGAGTGTGTGTATGGGAATGTTTGACCATTCTTCCAGAAGTGCATTTGTGAGGCCAGGCACTGATGTGGACGAGAAGGCCTGGCTCGCAGTCTCAACTCTAATTCATCCAAAAAGTGTTCTATCGGATTGAGGTCAGAACTCTGTGCAGGCCAGTCAAGTTCCTCCACCCCAAACTCGCTCATCCATGTCCTTATGGATCTTGCTTTGTGCACTGATGCGCAGTCATGTTCTTACAGGTGGATGGAACATGCTCTGGTCAGATGATGCCAAAATGTATATTTTTGGCCTAAAAGCAAAACACTATGTGTATCAGAAAACTAACATTGCACATGCCCTGAACACACCATCCCCACCATGAAACATGGTGGTGGCAGCATCATGTTGTGGGGATTTTTTTCTTCAGCAGGGACAGGGAAGCTGGTCAGAGCTGATGGGAAGATGGATGGAACCAATTACAGAGCAATCTTAGAAGAAAACCTGTTATAGTCTGCAAGAGACTTGGGACTGGGGTGGAGGTTCACCTTCCAGCAGGACAACGACCCTAAACATACAGCCAGAGCTACAATTGAATGGTTTAGATCAAAGCATATGCATGTATTAGAATGGCCCAGTCAAAGTCCAGACCTAAATCCAATTGTTAATCTGTGGCAAGACTTGAAAATTGCTGTTCACAGATGGTCTCCATCCAATCTGACAGAGCTTGAGCTATTTTGCAAAGAAGAATGGGCAAAAATGTCACTCTCTAGATGTGCAAAGCTGGTAGAAACATACCCAAAAAGGCTTGCAACTGTATTTGTAAAAAAAATTTAAAACCATTTATCATTTTCCTTCCACTTCACAATTATGTGCCACTTTGTGTTGGTCTATCACATAAAATCCCAATTAAATACATTTACCTTTTTGGTTGTAACAATATTATTTTGTGTGGCCACCTGTCAGGTCACCTGTGGCCAGATGACAGATGCACACCGTTGGGGGTCAGGAGTGCACCACAAGGTAGTGAACCCTATGGCTGACTGCTGCAGATGGGACACTGGGTGGTTGTGGAAAGCGGGACCAGTGGAGCACAAGAGGGATCCACAGGGAGCTAGAGCCCAAGATTCTCCAGGGCGCGGAGTCTAAGATCCAGCAGGTTTTCACCAGAGCCTCTAGTGGTGAGGATGGCCTACGCTGCAGCTGGATCCAGGTCGCGGCCCCCAGAGTCCCCTAGCTCACGCTCCGTAGGGTAAAGAGGACAGAAGGGAAGCAGCAGCACAGGATACAAGAATAGTGAGGGGAAAAGCCAAGGTCAGGGCAACAAGCAGACACGGATAAACGAAGGACAAGCCGAAGGTCAAGGTCACTAGCAGACAGGGATAGTCGGGAACAAGCCAATATCGTAACACAGAGACAGACGTAGCACACGGCAGGCAGGAACCCAAACACACAATGCTTAACAAACACGTTGATCAGCAAGGCTGGCTTGCAGTGCACAGGTTAATATAGTGTTCCCTAATAGGGCCTGAGGTGGAGCATACTGGGAGGAGAGATTATTAAAGCAGCCAGGTGAGAGAGTCTGGCCTCTAAGGTGAACACATGAAGAGGAAGGTAAGATGGCAGACAAACATTACTGCATATCCATGACACCACCATTATTTTCCAGCACTGCCTTAACCCTCTTGGGCATGGAGTTCACCAGAGATTCACAGGTTGCCACTGGAGTTTTCTTCCACTCCTCCATGACGACATCACGGAGCTGGTGGATGTTAGAGACCTTGCGCTCCTCTACCTTCCATTTGAGGATGCCCCACAGATGCTCACTTGGGTTTAGGTCTGGAGCAGGGATGAGCCGAACACCCCCCTGTTCGGTTCGCACCAGAACCTGCGAACAGACCAAATGTTCGTGTAAACTTTAGAACCCTATTAAATACAATGGACGCGAACGTTCGAAATCTAAAGTGTTAATTATAAAGGCTAATATGCAAGTTATTGTCCTAAAAAGTGTTTGGGGACCCGGGTCCTGCCCCAGGGGACATGTATCAATGCAAAAAGAAGTTTTAAAAACGGCCGTTTTTTCGGGAGCAGTGATTTTAATAATGCCTAAAATGAAAAAATAAAAGTGAAATATTCCTTTAAATTTCGTACCTGGGGAGTGTGTATAATATGCATGTAAAGTGGCGCATGTTTCCCGTGCTTAGAACTGTCCCTGCAAAAAATGTCATTTTTGAAAGAAAAAAATGCATTTAAAACTGACTCGCGGCTATTAATGAATTGTCGGCTCCCGGCAATACATACAAAAGTCATTGATAAAAAAAAAAAAAAAAGCGTGGGGGTTCCCCAGAATTCAATTACCAGGCCCTTCAGGTCTGGAATGGATATTAAGGGGAACCTCGCCGCAAATTTAAAAAAAAATTGACGTGGGGTTCCCCCAAATATCCATTCCAGGCCCTTCAGATCTGGCATGGATTTTAAGGGGAACTCCACCCCAAATGTAAAAAAAAATGGCGTGGAGTCCCCCTAAAAATCCATACCAGACCCCTTATCCGAGCACGCAACCTGGCCGGCCGCAGGGGAAAAGGGGGGGACGAGAGAGCGGCCCCCCCTCCCTCCTGAACCGTACCAAGCCACATGCCCTCAACATGGGGAGGATGTCCCCATGTTGATGGGGACAAGGGCCTCATCCCCACAACCCTTGCCCGGTGGTTGTGGGGGTCTGCGGGCGGGGGACTTATCGGAATCTGGAAGACCCCTTTAACAAAGGGGACCCCCAGATCCCGCCCCCCCTTATGTGAATTGGTAAGGGGTACATTGTACCCCTACCATTTCACGAAGAAAGCGTAAAAAAATGTTAAAAAAAAACACACAAACACCTTAAAAAAGTCCTTTATTAAAAAAAAAAAAAAAAAAAACATTCCAGCGGTGAAATCCAGTGTCCCGCGGCGATCCCGATGTCCAGCGCTGTCCTTCATTGGTTGTGCCTGAGCGGACCTGATGGGGAACTCCCTCTCAGTATTTTAAATGTATAGACCCGCCCCTTCTAAAGTTCCCCATCAGGTCCGCTCAGCGGACCAGATGCGGAACATGAGAAGGGGCGGGTCTATACATGTATTACCAAAGTGAGAGCAGTTCCCCATCAGGTCCGCCCCCTCGGTATGTCGGACCCGCCTACGTCATTGGCTTGAGCGGGGAACTTCCTTCACTATGTAAATTTAAATTACACAGTGAAGGAAGTTCCCCGCTCAAGCCAATGACGTAGGCGGGTCCGACATACCGAGGGGGCGGACCTGATGGGGAACTGCTCTCACTTTGGCTATACATGTATAGATCCGCCCCTTCTCATGTTCCGCATCTGGTCCGCTGAGCGGACATGATGGGGAACTTTAGAAGGGGCGGGTCTATACATTTAAAATACTGAGAGGGAGTTCCCCATCAGGTCCGCTCAGGCACAACCAATGAAGGACAGCGCTGGACATCGGGATCGCCGCGGGACACTGAATTTCACCGCTGGAATGTTTTTGTTTTTTTTTTAAATAAAGGACTTTTTCAAGGTGTTTGTGTGGTTTTTTTTAACATTTTTTTTACGCTTTCCTCCCCATGTTGAGGGCATGTGGCTTGGTACGGTTCAGGAGGGAGTGGGGGCCGCTCTCTCGTCCCCCCCTTTTCCCCTGCGGCCGGCCAGGTTGCGTGCTCGGATAAGGGGTCTGGTATGGATTTTTAGGGGGACTCCACGCCATTTTTTTTTTAAATTTGGGGTGGAGTTCCCCTTAAAATCCATGCCAGATCTGAAGGGCCTGGAATGGATATTTGGGGGAACCCCACGTCAATTTCTTTTTAAATTTGCGGCGGGGTTCCCCTTAATATCCATTCCAGACCTGAAGGGCCTGGTAATTGAATTCTGGGGAACCCCCACGCTTTTTTTTTTTTTTATCAATGACTTTTGAATGTATTGCCGGGAGCCGACAATTCATTAATAGCCGCGAGTCAGTTTTAAATGCATTTTTTTCTTTCAAAAATGACATTTTTTGCAGGGAGAGTTCTAAGCACGGGAAACATGCGCCACTTTACATGCATATCATACACACCCCCCCAGGTACGAAATTTAAAGGAATATTTCCCTTTTATTGTTTCATTTTAAGCATTATTAAAATCACTGCTCCCGAAAAAACGGCCGTTTTTAAAACTTCTTTTTGCATTGATACATGTCCCCTGGGGCAGGACCCGGGTCCCCAAACACTTTTTAGGACAATAACTTGCATATAAGCCTTTATAATTAGCACTTTAGATTTCTCCCATAGATTTTTCGAATTTGCCGCGAACACCCCAATTTGTTCGCTGTTCGGCGAACGGGCGAACAGGCAATGTTCGAGTCGAACATGAGTTCGACTCGAACTCGAAGCTCATCCCTAGTCTGGAGACATGCTTGGCCAGTCCATCACCTTTACCCCCAGCTTCTTAAGCAAAGCAGTGGTCATCTTGGAGGTGTCTTTGGGGTCGTCATCATGTTGGAATACTGCCCTGCGGCCCAGTCTCTGAAGGGAGGGGATCATGCTCTGCTTCATTATGTCACAGTACATGTTGGCATTCATGGTTCCCGCAATGAACTGTAGCTTCCCAATGCCAGCAGCACTCATGCAGCCCCAGACCATGACACTCCCACCACCATGCTTGACTGTAGGCAAAACACACTTGTCTTTGTACTCCTCACCTGATTGCCGCCACACACGCTTGACACCATCTGAACCAAATAAGTTTATCTTGGTCTCATCAGACCACTGGACATAGTTCCAGTAATCCATGTCCTTAGTCTGCTTGTCTTCAGCAAACTGTTTGCGGGCTTTCTTGTGCATCATCTTTAGAACAGGCTTCCTCCTGGGACGACAGCCATACAGACCAATTTGATGCAGTGTGCAGTGTATGGTCTGAGCACTGACAGGCTGACCCACCACCCCTTTAACCTCTGCAGCAATGCTGGCAGCACTCATATGTCTATTTCCCAAAGACAACCTCTGGATGTGACGCTGAGCATGTGCACTCATTTTCTTTGGTCGACCATTGCGAGGCCTGTTCTGAGTGGAACCTGTCCTGTTAAACCGCTGTATGGTCTTGGCCAACATGCTGCAGCTCAGTTTCAGGGTCTTGGCAATCCTCTAATAGCTTAGGCCATCTTTATGTAGAGCAACAATTTTTTTTTTCAGATCCTCACAGAGTTCTTTGTCATGAGGTGCCATGTTGAACTTCCAGTGACCAGCATGAGAGAGTGAAAGCGATAACACCAAATTTAACACACCTGTTTCCCATTCACACCTGAGACCTTGTAACACTAATGAGTCACATGACACCGGGGAGGGAAAATGGCTAATTGGGCCCAATTTTGACATTTTCACTTAGGGGTGTACTCACTTTTGTTGCCAGCGGTTTAGACATTATTGACTGTGTGTTGAGTTATTTTGAGGGGACAGCAAATTTACACTGTTATACAAGCTGTACACTCACTACTTTTCATTGTAGCAAAGTGTAATTTCTTAAGAGCCCATTCACACAGGGGCGTCTTTGGATCCGACTCCAAATCGCCCCAGGTCGCCCCTAGTTGCCTCAGGTCGCTCTGGCTGAAGAAATCAATGTAAGTTAATGGAGCCGTCCTTATGCACACTACTGCAGTCGCTCCGACTTCAAAAAAGGTCCCTGTACTACTTCAATGCGACTCCTAGGCGACCTGTAACCATTCATTTCAATGGGAGTCGCCTCTCCCTGTCTTAATAGGAGCGACTCTCCAGGAAGATAACATACATTTATCAGGCAAAATGCTCTCTCCCCCCTCCCTCCCACAGAGCTGATTCTTGTTTGATTGGCCACTGGAATGTCTCCTGTCCTGCAGGCAACTTGGAGTTGCCTTGTAAATAGCTCCAGGTCGTGCTGTGATTCATACTCAGGTCGTGTGGGAGTTGCCTCATAAAATCGTGCTGGAAGTCGTGTTGCCCCTGTGTGAATGGGCTCTCAGTGTCACATGAAAAGATATAATAAAATATTTACAAAAATGTGAGGGTGTACTCACTTTTGTGAGATACTGTACACAATAAGTGTATGTATGCTTCAAAGGTAAAGCTGGCCATAGATGGATCAAAATGGATCGGCTGAATTTCGAACCATCTATGGCCATTTCTGTTTAATGATCAACTGGTCTTAAATTTGCTGGTTGGAAAACTTTTGTTTGATCAGTGCTGCAGTCAATCAGATTGAGTGTCCTCTGACAGCTAAGGAGTCCCCGTTGTCAGAATACAATAGTGCGAATGGGGAATCTATTCAGTTTTTTTTTTGATCAGCCCACTGGTTGATTAAAAAAAATGATCTGTGTATGGCCAGCTAAGGTCTGTTGTAGGTCACCATCAGACTGACGTTTCAGTTACTACATGCCACTTCATTTAGAATAAGTGAGCTCCATACTGCAAACACAAATTTTTTCTCTTCCCTGTCTGTCTATGGACTGTTGTTCACAACTGGACAACAGTAGAAAAATACGTGGCATTTATTTCATAAAATGTACATTTGGGTCTATTAATCAATTGTTTGAAATATAATAGTGCGCTGGAAACCTAGAACCTACAATCCTAAAGTGATGTCACCGTGAATAAGCAAAAATAAACTGAGTGAAACAATACCTCAAAAAGTAGGTATCAATAAACTATTGTGATCTGCATTAGTACAAAAAAAAAAAAAAAAAGTGAAATATTATAGGATATCAAAAAATACAAATATAATTCACAATAGTATTCCCAAAAAAATATGAGGGCTTCTGTGATAAAATACAAATAAAAATACAAATAAAAAGGTCTGTGTACAAAGCTGAATGCCAGGTCTCAACAATAATCCTATGAACTGCTTAGTCACAATTGAAGTCAATATACGTGATGAGCATAAACTTGTCCACACCAACGAGAGCTGTCAGCTGTTTCACTTGCATGTAGCGATATGATAAGAAACAAAGAAAACAATCATAGCGCAGACATCCCTACTAGAAATAGAAACATCAAGTAAAATCTGCACTCACACAGCCAGGAATAAGAGGCGCTTGATAGCTCAGTAAGATGCAATCTCCTCACTAGTCACTTGCATGACTAGCTTGTAGAGTGATTAGTCAAATTAATCAATGTTTTCACCCAAGAGGCAAATACTTTCACCCAAAATTCAGCAATTTCTATCATTGAAACATGTTAAAATTGGTGAATCTTGGGTGAAAATTGTCTGACTCTTTTGTTAAAAAAAAAAAAAATAGACCCCATTGCTGTGATTACCTGATCTATTTGTGTGCAAGACCCTGCTGCATTGCTGTACACATATAATAGCAGGATGTACATTGCTCTGTAATTTTGTGTAACATACAGCACCCTGCTGGTGTACACTTTTTAATACCAGAGAAAGACTAAACAGTCCTCAAAGATTTAAACCCTGTACACACGATCGGTTTTACCGATGAGAACATGCCGATGGACTTTTTTCATCGGACAAACCGATCGTGTATGGGCCCCATCGGTCTTTTTTACGATAGCAAATTCCGATCGTCTGTGTGGAACTCCATCGGAGAAAAAACCCACGCATGCTCAGAATCAAGTCGACGCATGCTCAGAAGAATTGAACTTAATTTTTCTGGGCTCGTCTGAGTGTTTTACGTCACCGCGTTTGGGACGGTCAGATTTTTGACTGATGGTGTGTAGGCAAGACTGATGGAAGTCAGCTTCATTGGAAATCCGATGGAAAAATCCATCGGATTTTATTCAATCGGAAATCCGATCGTGTGTACAGGGCTTTACAGTTGTATAAGGATAATAATATGATCGTTTCAGGATCATACATCATAGTGCAAAATACATTTGTAGCCAGCGTTATATTCAAAACACATAATAATAATAATAATAATGCTAGTTATAAACATTATATAAAGTGTGGTTACAGAAAATAGAAACTAAGATGGCGATTGTGAAGTTGTTTGAGAATACCATGCTGCCATGTACTTATCTCAAGAGATAAAGAAAAATATTGCGCTAATCTCAAAAATAAGTGAAGAAACGTGAGGAAAAAACTCAACTCTGGGGGTGGAGACTGCCCACCTCTGAACAGGTGTGCCGTTCCTCCAATTGTATGCTGTAACTAATTATCTCTCTGATTGGCTGAGAGTCCTGTTAGACTGTGTACGTTCAGTATATATTCCTTGGCAGTGGAAGAGGTAGGTTGATTCCCCTTGTTGAAAAACTCTAGTTCGAAACGCGTTGGGCTTGGTACACTACTTTACTCACTGCCCCTTTTTTAACAATTTTATTGTATGTGATCACTTTTATATTGTTGGTTTCAATAAACCCGCATTGATCTGCACCATCGGAGCTTCCCCCCCCTTTTTTTTCTCCTTACATGGGTGGTCAGTTAAGCTAAAGTTTCTTTTGCTCCTTGCTGCAAACATTTATTGTGGAAAAGAGTTTTTTTGTTGGGAGGTGGTTCCTGTTCCATTTGAGGATCACCTTGATCAACGTCGAACCCAAGGTCTGCTGTCAAGTTGGGGAGCCTACCCGACAGACTACATCGGGGATTCGTTTGATCCAGCCTCCAGACCAACAGACGAGGACTGCCACTGAGATCTCTTATGCCCATTTGACCTGCCTAAACCACAGGTCCAACGCTCTGGTAAGAGTATTCTACCTCTCTTTTTCTACAAGAGTTATGTGATGACCCTTCAGTGCTTTATGGTCTTTTCTTCACAATACAGATTTATTTATGGACACTGTGTGGACTCACTATATTGATATTGTTTATCATCTTGGTTTATTTTGAGGCCTAAATTATTGGGCTTTATTTTCATATAGCGCTACATTCCAATTCCACACTTATCTCAAGAGAACATGTTTGTGAAAACATACCAAAGAGCGCAGATGAGCATGGTACTCTCACTCTGCAGCTTCTGCAGCTGGGCTTGGGTGACTTGCTGATAACACACCCTATAAAGAGGATATCAAGTAGGGTGACCACATTTCCAAACTAACATTCAGGGACACCCTCCCTTCCCAAAAATTAGTTTGTGCTGTAACGAATCACAGCACAGTGATTGGACACAAGAGGCGGGATTTATGATTTCTCCAATCACAAGCAGGGGGCGGGATTGTGCTCCTCCAGGCATTCCCGGCCAGGACAAGTACTGTCAGTGAGTAAATCGGTGACGTGGCGGCCTTTTTTGGGGGCATGAGATTGGCCCGGGGGGGGTGGCTGTGTCAGTTTCATTGCGGGACACTGTATTGTCCTGGAATGAATGTGCTCGGGACAGACCTGCAAAATGCGGGACTGTCCCGGGCAATCCGGGACACATGGTCACCCTAATATCAAGCTTTATTGAATTCAGAGCATACTCTGACGGCCTTATGTATGTGTGCTCTCCGTAATTATGTAATGTAATTGCGTAACAAATAAACATGATTTGGAACTCTCTCAGTCTGAAGGTTATTTCACAGGTTTCCTGTAAAATATGGGACTTGAGGTTAAATCCCTATTCACAGTCCTGAAATCTGCATTTCTGTTCATACAAACGGACTGCATTTAAAATGATTTAAAACTAGCTTTGTTTAAAGTGTTGAAAGGGATTTCTACTTTTCTATGTGACGTGATATCCAGTGATTTGAGCTGTTCCTCTAATGCCGCGTACACATGACCGTTTTTCATGACGATAAAAATGCCATTTTTTTATTTGGTCATTAAAAACGATAGTGTGTGGGCTCCAGAGCATTTTTTACAACGTGAAAAATGGCCATTAAAAATTTGGAACATGCTCTAATTTTTCTCGTCGTTTTTCACGTCGTCGTTTTTCTCGTCATGAAAAACGGCCGTGTGTAGGCTTTAACGACGTGAAAAAAACGCGCATGCTCAGAAGCAAGTGATGAGACAGGAGCGCTCGTTCTGGTAAAACTAGATAGCACATTCATCACGCTGTAACGGACTGAAGAGCACGAGGCTGAAAAGCGCAAATCGTCTCTCACCAAACTTTACTAACACGAGGATCAGCAAAAGCAGCCCAAATGGTGGCGCCATCCGAATGGAACTTCCCCTTTATAGTGCCGTCGTACATTTCGTACGTCACCGCGCTTTACTCTAGCATTTTTTTTTCATGATCGTGTGTAGGCAAGGCAGGCTTGAGAAGAATCACATCGAGAAAAACGTCGTTTTTTTCAATGACATTAAAAACAGGGCATAAGACCTGTCTATTCTGATTTTGGCCATTCAGTTTGTCTCTTGAGCTAGATATGATCCATTGAGATGAAAGTTGACAAAACCTGGATCAATGATCATTCAGGCCTCTAATCCTTTAGCTAGATTATAACATTAGTAGCAGCTTCATCTACTGAAGAGCTGTGGAAATGTCAGTCTGTGAAGCCGTGTACACACGATCGGTTTTACCGATGAAAACAGTCCGATGGACTTTTTTCATCGGACAAACCGATCGTGTATGGGCCCCATCGGTGAGAAAAAATAGAACATGTTTTAAATTTATCCGATGGAAAAAAAAACGATAGTCTGTGTGGAACTCCATCGGACAAAAACCCCACGCATGCTCAGAATCAAGTCGACGTATGCTCAGAAACATTGAACTTCATTTTTCTCGGCTTGTCGGAGTGTTTTACGTCACAGCGTTTTGGACGGTCGGATTTTTGACTGATGGTGTGTAGGCAAGACTAATGAAAGTCAGCTTCATCGGATTTCCGATGGAAAAATCCATCGGATTAGAATCCATAGGAAATCCGATCGTGTGTACAGGGCTTGAGAGTAGTTTCCAGGGCAATTTTCCAGGCATTAGGCATGCAGGGTGAAATGTGAGCATCACCAAATTAGCACAGATCAAATAAAATTGACAGAATAATAATAGGTGGAAATTTAAATTATACCAAAATATACTGTCTATTCATACAGTAATATATATATATATAAAAAAGAAAAGAAAATACAGTCAAAGACTGCCATACTGAATGATAAATTGCCCCTTTTTGGAAAGGTGTGGTCCCAATGAATCCAACACCACCTCCCCAAAATGTGACTGCTGCCTCTTGAACCTTTAAACCTTACTGAGAATCCCCTAAGCTGGTCCAGAGGACTCAGCAGGGCCTGTTGACCACAGGCCTACTCAAATCCCTACCCCTACCATTTTCTCGTCTTCCTATCTTTCCTTCTTTTCTCTTCTGCCCATTAATACATTGGTGCACTGCCTCTCACAGTACTATGCCACATCTCATCAAAACTGTGCATATCTATAATGGAGCACACTGTACCTTCTGTATTGTAACTTTGCCAATGTGACCTATTACTGTACTCTGAATTTCCTGTATGTAGCATTGTGAAACCCTAAAAAATATTGAACACAAAAATACAGTTTGCAAACACTGCTAGCTTCTTTCTTCCACTATATAATGCTTACAAAAACATTAATATTTATGCAGCACACCCCCGCAGGAGCTGCTGGTTTTAGTTTTGGGCCTTGCACGCTACCTCAGTATTCGTTGTCAGGTGAGGAAAGTCTGTAGAAACTCCAATGTCCACACAAGATGTAAAACCTTAAGCAGTTAGGTTTTATTTTCCTTTTGCATAAACAGATGAACAATGGTAGAAGGGTGAAGGGAAGGGGTAGGTTCAGGCACACAGTACAGATCACTGGGGAAACTTCTCACGTATAAAGTTAGTCACCACTCCTCCCTGAGTGGGTATTGCTCACCCGGATAGACCCCTCTCACCTGGCCTAGCAGCCGGTATGATGCACGAACTATAATCAGGACCAGTCTCTGCCACAGACCGGTTGTGGACAAAATTGGATAATCCGGGATCCTCTGCCACAGGATTTAACACCCGAACTTCCAGCCAAACAGTCAAGAGCCTTTAAAGGAGTAGTAAAGTTACATGTTTTTTCACCTTAATGCATCCTATGCATTAAGGTGAAAAAACATTCGACAATACCGCCCCCCCCCCCCAGAGCCCCCGTTTTACTTACCTGGCCCCTCGAAAGTCCCACGCTCGTCCCCGTCATCCTCTTCGTTTTTCAGCCTGGCCGCCGATTGGCTACACTGGATGGATTGAAAGCAGCGCAGCCATTGGCTGGCGCTGCTGTCAATCACATCCAATGACGCGGCGCGCGGGGGGTGGGGCCGAGTGATACAGTCGGCGGCTATGGCCGCCGCTGTATCACGGGAGCGCGCCCGCAATCACTCCACACCATGCGAGCTCACTCGCATTATGGTGTGGAGTCCTTGCGGGGAGGAGCCAAGACAGCCGCCGAGGGACCCCAGAAGACCAGGATCGGGGCCACTGTGTGAAAAACGAGCTGCACAGTGGAGGTAAGTATAACATGTTTGTTATTTTTGAGCAAAAAAAAGGGAAGCTTTAGTGCTCCTTTAAGCCAACCCGGCAGACTGTAAGGTGAACTTATCTGCGGTGCATCCTCCAATAGAATTACCAGGCCCTCCTCAAGACACCAGCCTTCCGCTCGGTCTTCTCCAGGACAGGTCCTCCCCTGGTTTCCTCCATTGAGTGGCTTCCTCCCTCAGGACGGACAGCACAGGATCACCTTTAAAGTGTAGGCCCAGTCAGCATAACTGGGCCTACCTGGTAGAGTTGCAGCCTCGGACCAGCATGGTTCCGATGCCAGAAACACACGATACACCCCTAACGCCAGGAGGGGCGTGGGGGGACGAAGGACCCCAAAAGATGGCGACTGCCCCTTAAGTACCCTTCCCCAGCATGCTCAGCGAGTAGACCACGCCCACTGAACTGTTCCCAGGGGAAGGTACCCAATACACTTTGGCTTGTCAGTCTGCCACATTGGCCTGAGGTGGTAACGCCACCTACAGGCGAACAGTGGGAAGTCTGCCCAACACAGCCATAGCCGAAACAGAGGCTAATTTAGCATCAATTATTTACATCTGAGCCTAACTATTGGCTCAGATACCCTCTAAATTGAAACATAGCGCCCAGTCATTGGGAGCAGGGCGCTACACTTTTATTAAGTAATACTATACTTGTGAGAAAACCCTACTATTGGAATCATTGCCAAAAAGTACTAAGAAGACAATCCCAGCCTGCTCACTCCAGCAGCACCTATTTAGTTTACACCAGGGGAGGGCAGCCTTTGAGCAGTTGAGGTCTACCTGAACGACATAGAAGAGCTTAAAGATCACTGGGCTGCAATGCCCTTTTTTTTTTTTTTTTCTAAAAGAAGTTAACTAGCAAGGCCCAAATTAAAAATAAGTACAGCATGAACAAAACTTGGAATTTTTTTATAAAACACATGTCACTGTAAAAATAAAAACTTAGCCTACCTTAAAAGTTAACTTCAGTGATAAACTTGGCATTCACTTTTATTCCCATTTTACACGCCTGGAGAGTAATTGGTTGACAAATTTGATGCAGGTGTCCATCAAGAAGCAGAACAACTGGTACTGCAGGCTGACCTGCTCGACAAGTTTGTGGCCTGGCTATCCTCAATTCTGGACTGGCTGCCTGCTCTGAGTTCTGGCCCGACTAGTTTGTTTTCTGGCCAGTGTATGTCATATGTAGGGAATAGTATAAGGGTTAGTAGGATGTAGGGCAGTGTACAAAGTTCAATAGTATGTAGGGCAGTGCACAGGGGTCATTAACCACTTACAGACCAGAAGATTTTCCTCCTTAATGACCAGACCATTTTTTTGCAATACGGCACTGCGTCATTTTAACTGACAATTGCGCAGTCGTGCAACGCTGTACCCAAACAAAATTGACATCCTTTTTTTCCCACAAATAGAGCTTTCTTTTGGTGGTATTTGATCACCTCTGCAGTTTTGATTTTTTGCACTATAAACAAAAAAAGAGCGACAATTTTGAAAAAATATATATTTTTTACTTTTTGCTATAATAAATATCCCCCCAAAAAATGTCTTTATCAGTTTAGTCCAATATGTATTCTTTTACATATTTTTGGTAAATAAAAATCGCAATAAGCGTATATTGATTGGTTTGTGCAAACGTTATAGCGTCTACAAAATAGGGGATAGATTTATGGCATTGTTATTATTTAATTTTTTTTTTACTAGTAATGGTTGCGATCTGCGATTTTTAACGGGACTGCGACATTGCAGTGGACAGATCGGACACTTTTTTGGGATCATTGACATTTATACAGCGATCAGTGCTATAAAAATGCACTGATTACTGTGTAAATGTCCCAGGCAGGGAAGGGGTTAACACTAGGGGGCGATTAAGGGGTTAATTGTGTACCCTGGGATGTATTTCTAACTGTGGGGGGATGGGACTGACTGGAGGGACTAATCACTAGGAACAGCAGATCTCTCTCTCCTCCCCTTTCAGAACAGGGATCTGTTTACATTGACAGATCCCCATTCTGGCTCTATTTACTGCGATCGCAGGTGGATGACGGACATCGGGGCCGCCGGCCACACACATCGGGTCCTTCGCCGTGCAGCAGGCGCACGTGCGCATCTGCTGTGGCTCTTAAAGGAGCCGACGTACACCTGCGGCGAATTGTGGGAACAAACCGACCTGCCGCAGTATAATGACGGCGGCTGTTCGGCAAGTGGTTAATATGTAGGGCAGTGTACTGGGGTCAGTAGTTTTTAGTGCGGAGTACAGGAGTCAGTAGTTTGTAGGGCAGATCATAGGGGTCAGCAGGACAGAGAATAGGGATTAGCAAGGCATAGGACAGGGGGGGCAGCAAGGCAGTGTACAGTGGGTCAGTAGCACAATATACAGGGGGTTAGCAGGGCAGAGACCAGGAGGTCAGTAGGGCAGTGTACAGGGGGTCAGTAGGGCAGAGGATAGGGGTCAGCAGGACAGTATACAGGAGTCAGGAGAGCAGAGGAAAGGGGTCAGCAGGGTGGAGAACAGGGGTCAGCAGGGCAGAGGACAGGGATCAGCAGGGCCGTCCACATGGGGTCAGTAGCACAGTGTACAGGGGTTAGCAGAGCAGAGGACAAGAATCAACAGGACAGTGGGTTAGGGGTCTAGCCTGCACCTGCTTGTGATTGACGGGTAGATTGATAGATGGATTGTGATCAGTGGGTTGCTGATCCCCGGTTTACACTCTGCCGCCACTGACTAGGAACATTTTCCTCAACAGTTTGGCTCTCACGTACAACAAGAAAATGACCACCACACACCTTCTGCCATAGATATACATACAGTGGGCATAGAAGAAAAATCACCCCTTTAAGTAATCACATTTTGTAAATTTGCAGCCTGAAATTAAGACAGACACCGTTTTTGTTTTATTCAGCTGTATTTACAAGTGCAACTTATAACATCCAAATGAAAGATAAAACACCATGGGTGGGCTGTGGACTTAGGAATTTGATGTTAGTATTTGATTGCAGGGGGTATATAATAGCTGTGTGGAGCTAGAAATATGTCATTATATGAAACTGCGTTCAACTATAATGATAAATTGTTGTTACTATGCTCATGTTTCAAGCCTCAGTTATACTGAGGGCCCAATGCTGAGACATGTTTTGGGGAGGTTTTTTTTTGTTGGGGGGGAGTGAGGCCTGGTACCAGACTATCCTTCGATTGTTATATGTGTTTGCCTTATTTTTTACATTTTTTTTGTTTCATACGTTTTTTATGTATGTGATTTAACCACTTCAGCCCCAGAAGGATTTACCCCCTTCCTGACCTGGGCATTTTTTGCGATTTGGCACTGCCTCGCTTAAGCTGACAATCGCGCGGTCACGTGATGTTGTACCCAAACAAAATTTACATCCTTTTTTTCCCCACAAATAGAGCTTTCTATTGGGGGTATTCAATGCAATTTTTTTTAAAAAAAGCAATATTTTTACTTTTTGCTTTAATAAATATCCCCCAAAAATATATAAAAAAATGAATTTCTTCCTCAGTTTAGGCCGCTATGTATTGTTCTACAAATTCTTGGTAAAACAAAAAATCGATAGGAGGGAATTTCAAAGGGACGTACGGGTACGCCCTTTTGCCTGCCATGCTGACGTAAATCGGTGTGCGGCGGTCGGCATGTGGTTAAAAATTCAATAAAAATAATTTTACAAAAAACATATAACACCAACATGTCAGAAAAAAATAACAAAACTCAAAAACACAATCACTGAGTTGGAAAAAGGCTCACCCCCTTTATGTCAGTATTTTGTTGAACCACCTTTTGCTTTAATTACAGCCTTTAGTCTGTTGGAATTTGTCTCTTCTAACTTTGCACATCTAGACTTTGCAATATTTGCCTACTTTGCTCAAGTTCAGTTCAATTTAATGGTGACCGTTTGTGGACTGCAGTCTTCAAGTCATTCCACATTTTTCAATGGGGTTTAGGTCTGGGCTCTGACTAAGCCATACAAGGACATTCACCTTTTTTTATCCTTCAACCACTCTGTGTTCATTTTTGCTGTGTGCTTTGGGTCATTGTCATGTTGGAAGGGCAGAAGATTTTTTTCAAGAATTTGATGGTATTTTTCCCCATCCCTTACTCGTCTCCATGTCAGCCCAGGAGAAGGGTCTGATCACCCCTGCCGCTGCCGACGGCTCCGGTAAGCGGCGGAGGACACTGGAGAGCAGCGGGAGGGGGGAACCCTCCCCCGTCGCCGATAAAAGTGATCTTGCGGCGAATCCGCCGCAGAGACCACTTTTATCTGAAAGCGGACCGCCCGCTCTTAAAGAGGGTTCCGGGGTTATGGTAGCTAGCTGCTACCATAACAACGGCATTCCTCCTCATAGTAGCGACTTATTCCTGCGGCGGGTGGTTCGTAAGTGGTTAGGTTGGGTTCATGCAATTGTTTAGATTTACGCTATTTTTGTCTATTTTCATTTCCTACTAGTGATTCACTAGGATTGAGTAGCAGCACTCTCCGATAAAATCCATAATTATTCAGCAGGTTCTGTGGAGCTAATTCCCTTTTTTCCTTTACTAAGCAAATACAGCTGGATAAAACAAAACTGTGTCTGTCTTTATTTCAGGCTGCAAAGCAACAAAATGTGATTATTTTAACTACTTGAGGCCCGCGCTATAGCCAAATGATGGCTTCGGCGCGGACCTGAAAACCCGGGAGGCCGTCAATAGACGGCCTCCCCTTTGCCCACTCCCAATGACAGCTGATCATGTGATGTAAACAAAGAATCGGTAATCGTTTTCTTTTTCTCCATAACGCTGACAGCGTGAGGAGGAAAAAAAGCCGATCACCGGCTCTTTCACAAGGGACATCAGTCCCGAAGAGGAAGGAGGCAGAAGGAGCCTCATCAGTGCCAGATGCCAGTGCCAGCCATTGTGAATAGAATTGCTCCCTGCCAGTGCCTACAGTGCCACCTATCAATGCCCACAGTGCCACATATCAATGCCCACAGTGCCACATATCAATGCCCACAAGTGCCACCTATCAATGCCCACAAGTGCCGCCAATCAGTGCCCCATCAGTGCCACCTAGCAATGCTGCCTATCAGTGTAACCTACCAGTGCCCATCACTGGCACCCATCAGTGCCCATCACTGCCACCTATCAGTGCCCATCACTGCCACCTATCAGTGCCACCTATCAATGCCACCTATTAGTGCCACTTCTCAGTGCCCACCAGTGCCACCTATCAATGCTCTTCAGTGCCCACCAGTGCCGCCTTATCGGTGCCCATCAGAGCAGCCCATCGGTGCCCATCAGTGCAGCCCATCAGTGCCCATCAGTGCAGCCTCATCAGCGTACATCAATGAAGGAGATAAATTACCTGTTTACAAAATTTTATAACAAAATATAAAAAAATATATATATTTTTTTTAACATCAGTCTTTTTATTTTTTTTAACAAAAAATAAAAGCCACAGAGGTGATCAAATACCACCAAAAGAAAGCTCTATTAGTGGGGAAAAAATGTCATTTGGGTACAGCATTGTCATTCAAAGTGCATCAGCGCTGAAAGCTGAAAATTGGTCTGGGCAGGAGAGGGGGTTTAAGTGCCCAGTAAGCAAGTGGTTAAAGAGGGTGATTATTTTCTATACCCACTGTAGGTGTTCATTTACTAAAGACAAATTGACTATTCACTTTACAAGAAAAGTTGCAGTTTGCAAGGTAAATAGCCCCAGAACTTAGTGAATGAGGTGAAGTTCTGCAGACTTTTATCATCTAATCATGTGCAAGCAAAAATGCAGTTTGTTGTATTTTCCTAGCACTTTATTTTTTGGGGGTAAGCATTGCAATGTGAAATTGCAACACATTCACTAAGCTCTGGGGAAAATTCCCTTGCAAAGGGAACAGTCTATTTGCCATTAGTATTTCAACCCCTTAGGCTAAAAATAAATATGTGTAACCTTTTATTAACGTGGGAGAATGCAGTTCCGGCACCTCCAGAACTTAATATATATAATAGCAAGGGGTGCTGGGGTGTACTGGATGGTCAATGGATGCTGACTACTGGGGAATCTATTGTTGCTGTAGGGGATCTATTTTTGTGGAACAAAGGGGTCTATTGTTGCTGGGGAGGTCTTCTGTTGCTTGTGGGGATCTATTGTTGCTGGGGTAGGTCTTGTGTTGCTGGGGGGTCAGTCGTTGCTGGGAGGCATCTACTTTTGAGAGAGGGGTCTAATGTTGCTGGGTGCTGGAGGGTCTATTAATGCTTGCTTTTGGGGAATCTAATGTTGTTGGAGGGGATCTATTTTTGCAGGGGAGGTCTATTGTTGCTGGAGGGGGATCTATTATTTCTGGGGGTGGGTCTTATGTTGCAGGGGATCAATCGTTTCTGATAGAGATCTACTGTTAAAGGGGGGGGGGTCTAATGTTGCTGGCTGCTGGAGGATCTATTAATGCTGGCTGTTGGGAGTCCATTGTTGCTGGGGTAGATCTATTGTCGCTGGGGTGTCCATTGTTGTTAGATCTATTTTACTGCCTTTCTTGTTATCATTAACAAGTTCCATACAGGGGGCGTGACCGGATGTGATTGCGGCAGGACGTGTCTGCCCGGAGCTCCGGCTTTCATCCGGCTCTATATCCTGATTGCAGCTGACTAAATATCCGGTACTCGGTGCTGCACTGCTCCGGTGAAAGGGGAACTGCCGCGGCACCTAACGATGCCATCCTCGGCTTCGAAGAAGCAGCAGAAGCACCTTAATCAGCCACCTTTAGAACAGAGGCAGTTGCGCTCTCAGAGCAATATGGCGCTTGGCTCCGCCCACGCCATCTTGGTTCCTGTTAACTCGACACAGCGCGCCAAACCACAGATCTCCAGGATGACGCAGCCAGTGAGTATGGCGTCGCAGGTACAGGAGGCACCATCTCCCTTGCCGCAAGAAATAGAGGTGGATACGGCAGCCATAACAGGTCCAATCCTGGAAGCTATTGCAGCTTCTAAAACGGAGCTTATGACACGTATTGACTGTTTGGCCTCGGAGTGTAACCTTATCCGGCATGATCTGGACAAGATCAGAGGCAGGCTATCCACAGCGGAGGATCGCATCTCTGGAGTGGAGGACGCTGCCCATACTCAGGGTTTTCAACTCGGGGAGCTGAAAGATATGGTCCGGTTCTTGCAGCACAGAGCAGATGACGCCGAGGACCGCCAGAGAAGAAACAACATAAGAGTTGTGGGGTTACCTGAAGGGGCTGAGGGGGAAGCCACTACTACTTTTGCCGAGCAGTTCTTCAAATCACTGCTGGCTTTAGGGGATCTCCCCCCCACATATGTTGCTGAGAGGGCACACAGGGTCCCCACTGGAGCTCGGCCATCGGGTGCCCCACCTCGTCCTTTTCTGGTCCGGTTCCTAAACTATAGGGACCGTGACATGTTACTGGCGGAGGCAAGAAAACATAAGGAGCTGAAATATGACAACGCACGCATCATGCTTTTTCCGGATTTCTCGGCGGAGACTCAGAGGAGGCGTCGCTCCTTTACAGATGTGAAAAGAAGGCTCAGAGAGAAAGATCTGAAATACAGTATGTTGTACCCCAGCCGTCTCCGAGTGCAGCACAAGGGTTCAGTAAAGTTCTTTGAAACTCCACAGGATGCCTGCGACTGGTTGGACCAGAATCCGTGATGCCGTACGAGGTTTACCTGTCCACCTTGTTACTGTTATGATTTTTCTATTTTTATTTTCTGGTCTGTTGTTTTTTGCAAGGGAACTGCCTGTCTACTCCTGTAGACTTACTCTATTTTCCCCTTCTCTTTTTGGGGCATCAGGCATTGCTATACTCTCAGGATCAGAGTCAGGGGGCAAGATGTTTTCTTTTGCTATTTTTTTTCCCCTGGGACCCCAGTATTATGGCTGAAATCCGGAGCCCTTGGATCTGCTTTATTGTGGGGCCACCATCTCACTATTCCTCTGTGAGTGCTCTTTTTCAGAGATGCACAAATGTGGCAGCTGCATTGTACTTTTGTGGTAACGACTACACAATGGTACATTCCCACGGTTCAGGTTGTACCCACAAGGGGTTCCTTGTGCACGGTCAGCTGCTACTTCTATATCATGGACAGCCGTAGGAGTCTGGTGCGACTGGCACGGATTTTTTTATTTTTCCAGCTTCAAATGCCGAACTGTCAACGCTTCAGGTTGAACTCCTACAGGTTTGTTTGTTTTGGGACTAAAGCTGCATACCAGAAGATTTTTGTTTTTGTTCAGGTTTTGGATTTCATGTTGATTTTGTATTTTTTTGGTAGATTAGTAGTTTGTGGTATGACAGCAGGGGTGTTTTTTTGTTTTTCTGACCAAGGCCATGGAGCTTCTCCCGGATTTGCACAACTACTGGCTGAAATGTCCTCCTATATGATAATTGCAACTGTTTTCCCTCCGCTAACTGTTTTCATGTGGTTATCATATCTCTTTGATTTTCATAATGGATAGTAAACTTAAAATACTTTCCTGGAATGTCAGGGGTCTAAATAATAAATTTAAGAGGGCTGCAGTTTTCCAATACCTCAAACGGGTCAAACCACATGTTGTCCTCTTACAGGAAACTCACTTGGAGGGCAGTACGATTTTGTCGTTACGCAAGCCCTGGATTCAAAGGGCGGTTCACGCTACCTATTCCACATACTCTAGAGGGGTTTCCTTGCTAATTAGTAAGGCAATTCCATGCACAATACATCAAGTGTTTACTGACTCGGGAGGTCGATATGTGGCAGTCCTCTTGGAAATATTCTCTCATAAAATCCTACTGGTGAATGTATATTTGCCCCCTCCTTTCAAGGTTAATTTACTATGTGATTTGTTGGTAACATTGGCCCCGTATCTCCATCTGCCGATACTTTTCATGGGGGATTATAATGCCATCTTAGACCCGGTGCTGGACTCCTCCAATGCTGGGAGACCGGCCTCGGCGGATCTCTGCTCCTGGATGTCGATGGCGGGTCTGACTGAACTGTGGAGGTGGAAGCATCCGGATACGGAATCCTACTCGCATCTGTCTTACACTCACAAATCTTCCGCTAGGATTGATTTGGCGTTTGGCAATGCTTCCATTCTGCAGTATGTATCTTAGGTGAACTACTTACCTGGGGGAACTTCGGATCATAACCCACTTATGGTCACTATGGCCTTTCATGTGAAGAAAAGGGTAGGGGGGTGGAGATTGTCACCAGGTTGGTTGTTAGAGGATCAAGTGCTGGCTCAGATTCAACAATCCACAGACGCCTACTGGGAGGCAAACGAGGGATCGGCTGATCCCTCGGTGGTATGGGATGCTTTCAAAGCAGTGGCAAGAGGGGAGTGTATTTCCGCAATAAAGTCAGTCAGGAAGGATCATATCCAGGAGAGTGAGCTTCTCATGGCTCATGAGCGAGAGAGTGCTAAAGTAAATGCAGACTCTACCTCAGAGGCCAATTATGTATCCTTACTGGAAGCTAGACGCTTAGTAGCTGTGAGGGGGGTTAACTCGGTAGCGGGTGTGTGTGACCCCCTGGTTGGGCTCCCCACACAAAAACAGGGCCAGCAGACGGAGGTTGTGGTTTTCAAAATCAAAAGGTGCGGTTTATTTCTCTATGTACAGTGACAAAAACACAGCAAAGCCAAAAAGAAACAAACAAAATAAATCCTGGTCAGTTTGACCTCTGACTAAACATGCAGGTTTCCTAAACTAACAACTGGGATCAGCCTGGTGCTGTCCTAGTCCCTAAGTCCCTGGTTTAGTAAAAGTCCAAACAAATAGCCACACAGGCTTTGCCTCACCGCACAGGGGTTCACTCTCCCTAGACAGTCCACACAGGTCTGGTTCCAGGCATGAGCTAACATCTAATGAAGCTGGGAAGTCTTATAGAGGCCTAAATGAGCTGACAAGCTTCAGCTGGTCTCATCAACTCCCTGTCTGCACGACGCCCCACACTCTCCCTAGAGGTATGAGTCATCCATGAGCCTACTAGCCTCAGCTGGGCTTATACAACTCTCCACCCTAGTTGTATAAGTCAGCATAAAGCCTGAATCTGGGAGAAATATATCTACCCCCCTGGATGCAACCAGGTGACTTTACCTTCCTGCTGTCACATACCCCCCCCTCTTGTTTTAACCTCGGGGTTGGAACACCAGCAATCAGGCATTCATGTACTCGAGACAAAGCATCCACATTCCCCATTTGAACGCCAGGGCGATGCTTTACTGTGAAGTTGAATTCCTGGAGGGCCAGGAACCACCTATTCACTCTTCTATTTGTTTCCTTGTTTTGAGCCATCCACTTTAACGGAGCGTGATCCGTAACCATGTCAAAGTGCCTACCTAGCAGATAGTACCGAAGGGAATCTAGAGCCCACTTCACCGCTAAACACTCCTTTTCAACCGTGGCGTAATTTACCTCATGGGACTTCAACTTCCTGCTGAGGTAAATGACTGGGTGCTCTTCCCCGTTCCAGACCTGGGACAATACTGCTCCTAACCCCACATCTGACGCATCACTTTGTACGACAAAGTCTTTAGAGAAGTCGGGTGAGTACAACACTGGCTGGCTACATAAGGCTTGTTTCAAGAATTGGAATGCTGCCTCAGCCTCGGGGGTCCATTTAATCATGACCGACCCTTTCCCTTTCGTCAGGTTGGTTAGGGGCACAGCCTTAGAAGCAAAGTGGGGAATGAAGCGCCGATAATAACCCGCGATTCCCAGAAAGGCTCGTACCTGCTTCTTGCTGTTGGGACGTGGCCAACTCTGGATGGCCTCGACTTTGTTGAGTTGGGGTTTTATTACTCCCCTGCCAATGGTGTACCCAAGATATTTGGCCTCCTCCTGCCCAATGGTACACTTCTTGGGGTTAGCCGTAAACCCCGCTTCCCGAACAGAGTCCAGGACTGCTTGCACTTTTGGCAGATGTGAGGCCCAATCTGTGCTATGGACAATTACGTCATCCAGGTAAGCCGCAGCATACTTCCGATGGGGCCTCAGCATCTGGTCCATTTTCCGCTGGAATGTGGCCGGCGCATTCTGTAACCCGAACGGCATTCTCTTATATTGGAACGCCCCGTCTGGGGTTACAAATGCGGTTTTCTCTTTGGCCGACTTGGCCAGGGGAATTTGCCAATACCCTTTTGTGAGGTCAAGAGTCGTCATGTATCGGGCTGTTCCCAGCCGGTCGATCAACTCATCTATACGTGGCATGGGGTAGGTGTCAAATTTTGTAACTTTGTTCAACTGACGAAAATCGTTACAAAATCGCCAGCTCCCATCCGGTTTAGGCACCAACACAATGGGACTAGACCAATCACTTTGGGACTCCTCTATCACCCCTAAGTTCAGCATTTTCTGTACTTCCTCCCGTATTGCCTCCCGTCGGGCCTCTGGGATCCGATAGGGTTTTAACTTCACCCTTTCACCGGGCGGGGTAATAATATCATGCTCTACCCCAGATGTTTGTCCCGGCAGCTCAGAGAACACCTCCTTGTTGCGAAGCACAAACTCCTTAACCTCCTGTTGTTGGGGTTGTGACAAGGTGGCTGCTATTCCAACCTCCGGAATCACGCAACCAGTTTGAGCTGGTGACCAAGTTTCTGCGACTAGGGACTCTCTATCCCTCCAGGCTTTCAACAGATTAACGTGATATATCTGTTCGGGCTTTCGCCTTCCTGGTTGTCTGACCTTGTAATTCACTTCGCTCACTTTTTCCATTATCTCGTAGGGGCCTTGCCATTTGGCAAGGAATTTACTTTCAACCGTAGGGACAAGTACCAATATCCTATCCCCCGGGGAAAAGGTACGGGTCTTTGCTCCACGGTTGTACACTCTCTGCTGTGCCAACTGCGCTTGGGCCAAATGTTCCTTCACGATGGGCATTACCTGTGCAATTCGATCTTGCATCAGGGCGACATGCTCAATCACACTCCTGTGGGGAGAACTCTCACTTTCCCAAGTTTCCTTGGCAATATCCAACAGCCCTCTTGGGTGTCTCCCATACAGTAACTCAAAGGGGGAGAATCCCGTAGAGGATTGGGGCACCTCCCTAATAGCAAACATCAAATAAGGAAGTAGACAGTCCCAATCCTTTCCATCTCTATCCACCACTTTCTTCAACATTTGTTTTAGGGTTTTGTTGAATCTTTCAACCAGCCCATCGGTTTGGGGGTGATACACAGATGTACGCAATTGCGTCACTTTGAACAATTTACACAGCTCTTTCATAACCCGGGACATAAAGGGTGTACCTTGGTCCGTAAGCAGTTCTTTACAAATACCCACCCGGCTAAAAACAAGAGATAGCTCTTTGGCTATGGTTTTGGCCGAGGTATTTCTGAGAGGGATCGCTTCTGGATAACGGGTGGCATAGTCCATTATAACCAATATGTACTGGTGCCCCCTAGCGGACTTGATTATAGGACCTACCAAATCCATTGCGATTCTCTCAAACGGGACCTCAATGATGGGTAGAGGGACCAGCGGGCTACGGAAATGTGGCATCGGGGCCGACCTCTGACACACAGGGCAGGAGGAACAATAATTTTCTATGTCCTTCATCACCCCAGGCCAATAGAATCTCTGTAATACCCTCTCTCGGGTTTTCTCTGTCCCCAGATGACCTCCAAGAATGTGCCCATGGGCCAACTCCAACACCAACTTCCTGTAAGGTTTGGGCACCACCAGCTGCTCAACGGTTTCTTCTGCCCTTTTTGCCACCCGATACAGTAGGTCCTTCTCTACGCTGAAGTATGGGTAAGTGCAGGTATTATCTGGGTTCACTAACTCGCCATCTATTTCCACTACGTTTTCCCGTGCCTTTATTAGGGCGGGGTCTTTTAACTGTTCTGTGGCAAAATTTTCCCTGTGAACCTCCAGATCAGAAAACTCCACAGACGGTAGGTTTTCGTCTGAGGAGGTGGGCTCCTCTCCAGTTTCTTGAGTCTCCCCTGCCAATACTGACAAGGGAAATTCTGGAGAGTCCTCACCACTCTCAGAGGAGTTCTGGCTATCACATTCCTGGTACATAGGGGCACCAGTGGGGCGCTCAGGATCATCCCACAGTTCCCAGAACTTCGGAAAATCCCTTCCCACAATGGCATCATGCGGTAATTGAGATACTAACCCCACTGGATGAGAGAGGGTACCTTTGGGGGTCTCGAAACACACTGTAGTCACTGGATACTCTCGGGTGTCCCCATGCACACAAATAACAGCTACCTTGCTATTCCCAGAGACCTCTGTTTTAACTAATTCAGCCTTTATCAGGGTCACAAGGCTACCTGAATCCAGTAATACCACAACATTTCTACCATTAATACACATTTTGCATAAATGTTTCTCAGTTCCCCGAATGGCAGTGCATGCGACTGTCGCACACAGCGACTGACGTCTGTCCATCAGAAAGTCACATTGCATGGGTTCCTCCACAACCGGGCAATTTGCTGCAATATGTCCCGCTTGCCGGCAGCGGTAGCAAACGATCCTTCTTGCGGCCTCTTGAGCCGCTGATTTCCCAGGCTGTTCTCGCCAAACTTGGGGTAGAGCTCCCACCCTCTCACTCTCTCCACCCTCACCCCTTGGAATCCTCTTATCCGCCCCTGGGGATGGTCTGGTCTTAGGGTGGAAAGTCCGAGAGTCTCTGGAAGAGGCCGTCAGGTTCTCTGTAGCCAAGTATCTCTCTACACGATCCACAAGTTTACCGGCCGTTTCTGGGTCTCCATGGCTTACCCACTTTTGAATGGCGGTAGGAAGAGCTCTCAAGAAACGATCCATCACAACACGTTCCACAATCTCCGGTGCGGACAAAGTCTCTGGCTGTAGCCACTTCCTGCTCAGGTGAATGAGATCATACATTTGAGACCTGGGGGGTTTTCCAAGCTGGAAAGTCCAGTTATGCACACGCTGAGCCCGGACAGCCAGGGTGACACCCAGCCTTGCCAATATTTCAGCTTTTAGCATCACATAGTCTTTTGCTTGGTCAGGCTCTAGGTCATAGTAAGCCTTCTGCGATTCACCAGTTAACAGAGGAGCCACCAGTCCAGCCCACTGCTCCTCAGGCCACTTTTCTCTTTCAGCAGTCCTTTCAAATGTGGTCAAAAATACCTCTGGATCATCCTCTCCAGTCATTTTTGTCAATAAACGACTCACCCCAAAGGACGCGGTATTAGTGGGACGGCTTTCCTCACTGGTCTGCGGACGTTGCTGCATTACTGCTTCCATTTGTTGTAGTCTCTGCTCTTGCTTCTGTAACAGGTCTATGAAGCGGGCCTCAGATTGCTGCTGGGCTTGTTGATGAGCTTGCTGCTGGGCTGCAAGGCTCCTTTGCAAACCTGCATTTGTCTGCTGTTGATTGGCATTTGCTAGAGCCAGCTGTTTCAGTATCTCCTCCATGCTGGCTTAAAAAAAACTGCCACTGGTTCTCCACCAACTGTGAGGGGGGTTAACTCGGTAGCGGGTGTGTGTGACCCCCTGGTTGGGCTCCCCACACAAAAACAGGGCCAGCAGACGGAGGTTGTGGTTTTCAAAATCAAAAGGTGCGGTTTATTTCTCTATGTACAGTGACAAAAACACAGCAAAGCCAAAAAGAAACAAACAAAATAAATCCTGGTCAGTTTGACCTCTGACTAAACATGCAGGTTTCCTAAACTAACAACTGGGATCAGCCTGGTGCTGTCCTAGTCCCTAAGTCCCTGGTTTAGTAAAAGTCCAAACAAATAGCCACACAGGCTTTGCCTCACCGCACAGGGGTTCACTCTCCCTAGACAGTCCACACAGGTCTGGTTCCAGGCATGAGCTAACATCTAATGAAGCTGGGAAGTCTTATAGAGGCCTAAATGAGCTGACAAGCTTCAGCTGGTCTCATCAACTCCCTGTCTGCACGACGCCCCACACTCTCCCTAGAGGTATGAGTCATCCATGAGCCTACTAGCCTCAGCTGGGCTTATACAACTCTCCACCCTAGTTGTATAAGTCAGCATAAAGCCTGAATCTGGGAGAAATATATCTACCCCCCTGGATGCAACCAGGTGACTTTACCTTCCTGCTGTCACATAGCATTACATTTCACGGATCTGGCGCACACTGAGGTGCGTCAGAGGGCAGAAACGGTGTTCGCTGAGGGTGACAAAAATGGCAAGTTGTTAGCTAACCTTGCCACTGACCAAAAAATACCAGTTAGTATACCGGTGATACGGAATAAAGGGGGGACCTTGATTACGGATCCCACAGACATATTAAGGGAATTTGTTCAATTTTACTCGTCCCTGTACTCGCCTATCCCTTCTTACGATCCCTCGGAACTGAATGAGTTGTTGCTGAGCCTCTCCATACCGAGATTGTCAGATACTGATGCTATTATGTTAGATGAACCTATTTCTGTATTGGAAATTGAAGCAGCTATGCTCGCTTTTCCCCCACAGAAGGCGCCGGGTCCGGATGGATTTCCGGCGGATTTCTACAGAGCGTTTAGGTCCCGATTGGCCACAAGACTAAATGTGCTCTTTCGTCACTGCTGGGAGCGGGGGGCCTTGCCGGCGTCAATGATGGAGGCCTACATGGTGCTCCTCTTGAAGCCGGGGAGGGACCCACTACAATGCTCATCATATCGACCGATTGCGTTGCTAAATGTAGATCTGAAGATCCTTGCTAAAGTGCTGGCGTCAAGGTTGGCCAGGGTAATTTCGTCCCTGGTGGACATTGACCAGACGGGCTTCATACCCGGCATGTCGACGGACACTAACTTGAGGAGGTTGTTCACGCATATTCAGCTAGGTACCACTGACTCCCTGGCCAAGGTAATTGTCTCGATAGATATAGAGAAAGCATTTGACTCGGTTGACTGGTGCTACATGCATGGGGTGTTGGAGGGAATGGGCTTTGGACCCGGTTTCCGTCGATGGATCACTCTATTGTATACTAATCCTCGAACAGCGATTCGGCTCGGTACAACAATCTCTGAATTTTTTCCGTTAGGTAGGGGTACTAGGCAGGGGTGTCCACTCTCCCCCTTTCTTTTTGCATTAATGATGGAACCAATTGCTAGAGCACTTAGGCGCTCCAGTGGGGTGGGGGGTATCCGAGTTGGCTCAATTACAGAATGTGTAGCACTATATGCTGATGACTTGCTCCTATTCCTTAGGGACCCTGGGCCCTCCCTCAGGGCTGTTTTGCAGATCTTAGATTTATTTGCCTCCTTTTCGGGGTTGCGGGTGAACTGGAGCAAGTCATCTATTTTGCCGCTGGGCCCTGAAGCACAGATGCTTAGAGATAACGACTTACCGTTGCAGTGGGTCTCTACTATTACCTACCTGGGTGTCAGAATAACTGCCCATATTGGAGATTATATGGCTTTGAACCTTCTCCCGCTGGTGTCTGGCCTCAGACAAAAAACTCAGGTCTGGCGGAAACTGCCTCTCTCCCTGATAGGGAGAATAAGTCTTCTCAAAATGAAATTCCTACCAGTACTCCTATACTTCCTGCGTCACTCTCCAGTGTGGATTCCCAAAGATTTCTTTAAAACATTGAATAGTATAGTGGGGGCTTTTCTTTGGTCTCCACAATCCCCTCGTATTAGTATTTCGGTCCTGCAGGAGCCCCTGGGGCAGGGGGGGTTGGCGCTTCCGGACTGGCAAAAGTATTATCTGGCTGGCCAGATGGTGTTTGCTAGGCGCTGGCTGCTGGCTGATGACGGCGATTCGGCCACGGTCCTGGAAGCGGCTCATTTGGGATCATATGAGAGCTTACGATTGGCCTTATTTAGGGGTCCCAGGTCCAGTCTCCCTTTAACAGTCTCTATGAAGGCCACCATTAGGGCCTGGGAGGTCACTACTGCTCTGATGTCACCTTCCTATCTGGGAGTTTCGCCTTCGGCCCCTCTCTGGTTGAACCCAAACCTATCAGATTTTTGCTCCCTCCCGGATCCAATGATTTGGGCTTGTGGGGGGATTAAAGTGTTAGAGGATATTACTAGGGAAGGTGAGCTTATTTCTTTTGATCAATTAAAAGCAAGGCATGATTTGCCAAATTCCTTCTTCTTTCGCTATCTGCAGCTGCGCCACACTTTTCAGGCGCAGTTCAGTGGCCAAAGAGTCGAGTCCCTTCCATCCCCACTGGAGACCCTTTTGAAAGACAAAGACCTAGCCAAACCTCTGTCCACTGTTTACAAATCCCTATTTAAAAAAATACCGTTGGGGGTAACTAGGTGTAGAGAGAGGTGGGAAAGGGAAATTCCAGAGATACAGGGGGAGGATTGGGAGGATATGTGGGATCGCCCATTTAGGCATTTGGTTTCTGCTAGAGATCGTCTAATACAGTTCAAATTTCTGCACCGTATATATTTCACTCCTGCTAGGCTTTCTCGTATATATCCTACCACCAGTGGTCAATGTTGGAGGTGCACATACTCCCCGGCAGATTCGGAACATGTTTTCTGGACGTGCCCACGGATTCAGACCTTTTGGTCTGGGGTGGTGGAGTGCATGTCGGAGGTGCTTGGAGCTCCGGTCCCCCTGGCGCCCAGGGTTTGCCTCCTGGGTTTGGTGGAGGGGGTGGTTCCATCATTGGCACACCGCACATTGCTAATTATTGGGATGTTTTATGGCAGAAAGGCTATTTTATTAAAGTGGAAGAACGCTAGTGCCCCCACACTCTCATTCTGGAAAGGTCTGGTTAACTCAGTTATACATCTATATAAGGCTACGTACAGGGCACGTGGATGTGGGAAAAAGTTTGACAAGATCTGGCAGGCATGGCTGGACTCTTCTGCAACAGTAGGCTGATCTGATCAATGGAATTGACGGTCGGTCAAAGATAGCATGATTATAAATTTACTACTGTATAGCTGACATGTGTTCCACATGGTTTTCCTGGTGAATATAGGCTCTTTAGGAGGATAGTGGATATAATAATAGGAGGACGGACTGTGATGTTAGGATTGATGCAAGAATGTCTTATGTGTTATATATATAACGGCGGCCTTGGTCGGGATGGGGGGGGGGGAAAGGGGGTTATAGTTATAGATGAACTATGTTAGTTCTGGTAGAGTGGGCCTTGCATGGCCGCGGTTGAGAGGGTATGTTGCCTACTCGAGTATGTGTTTTAATGTTGTACTGTACTGTACTGTAAGAAAATCTAATAAAAAGAATTTATAAAAAAAACAAAACAAGTTCCATACAGAATACTTAGCGTCGTAGTTGGTTCTGTATTCTCTAAAAGAGGTGGTACTGTGAGGTGGGTAGGAGGTGGAACCAAGGAACGGTGCTTGGAGGTGGGTAGGGGCGGAGTCAAGGGGGGACTCGGAAGGGAAGCGTTCCTGCACCTATTTTCTGAGAAAAAAAGCCCTGGATATTAGACCCAAATGCAAACATTTCTTCTATTGCATCTTATCAATTCTTAGATGTGATGACTGCATTAGTTTACTTTTTCTGGCTTTCTTTCCTTTATTTTCAACTGGTGATCTAGCCAATAAGGCTGTTGTTTTTCAAAAGAGCACTTCAGTAGAATGTATCAGTTACAGAGATGAGACAAACGATTTAACGCTAGCAAGGTGCTTATAGTGATCAGCTTTTATATATTAATGTAAAACCTTGTTCCCAAAAGTAAAAAAAAAATGTTTCCTGTAACTGAGCATAAAGTGTTAGCTGGAGTTTGACTCCATTTTGTTAGTGTATTTAAATCTGAAAGTATATTTATATCCAAAGTTGCCACTGTGCTCCTTCATCCAGAGTGGAGGTACTCTAATAGATGAGGTGTATTACTGGCTGTATTACCAGGTAAAAACAGAGGGAAAAAAGCATAAAAAAAGAAAACTACTGCAGCCACCACTTCTAATGATCGGTAAGTTGCAATATATTCAATTTTTGGCTTCATACCGATTTAAAGCGACCTTGTCGCAAAAATAAGCAGGTTCCCCTGTATAGGAGAGATATTATACTTACCTGTCCTGCTGTCTGCGCAGCCCGTGTTCACTCTATTCAAAAGCTGAGGTGCCTGGAGAATAATTTTTCAGCTAGCAAATTTTCCAGAGTATTGAATTTCCTGGCCCGCAGTGGTTCCTTGCATTGTCCCCAACATCACCACTGTATCCTTCAGAGATGTAGGGATTGGAGGACTGAACCACTGAGTGCTGCAGAGGCCACTTGAGATTAGTAGTTTGGGGACTTCAGCAGACAATTTCTATGAACATTGAAGCACTGAGCAGCACGGGCGAGAAGAGGTAAGTAGGCATTTACTTTCCTCTGTATAGGGATATTGTGTGATTTTTTGCTGCTAAAACATTAGTTGTTTTGTCCATCGGACAAAAGTCCGATGGTTTTCTGTACACACGGTCGGACTTTGCTCCATCGGACTTTTGTTGGCCAAAAGTTTGTCCGTTTGCAGACCCAACTTTTGTCCGATGAAAACACAAATAAAAACAAAAAAGTTTGTCCGATGGAGCATACACACGGTCGGATTGTTGGTCCAACTTGCTCAAAATGAAGTTTGTTGGCCAAAAGTCCGACCGTGTGTACGGGGCTTTAAAGATGTTTTAAACCTGAAAGACATGAAATATGAACAAAAAGCATATCCCTCTATAGTGTGTACTTGTCTCAATTAAGAGCACTAAGTGTCATTTCTGTCTGCTGCTTTGTTCCTCTGCTGTCAGCATGAACTACTTCTGACAAGTTTTCCTGACACCAAAAGAACAATTGTGACAGGGGAGGGAGCTCCAGCTGATTGACAGTCTCAGCGCGGTTCCTGTGTGCTGTGTGAAAGAGGGATATGTCCCTTCTCTCCAATCAGCTCTCAAAACTCTCCTAAATTAGCTCTGCAGAAAGTAACTTCAGTTCTCCATCCCCTTTTTATTCTGAACTCTCACACAACCTTTATAAAAGCAGCACTTTGAACTGATGTAGAGAAGATAAGACTGCAGATAAACAGGTACAACTTTTGTAGGAGGATGTGCTTCATCTCTGTATCACCTCAGGTCAGTCACTTCACTGGGTATATGTAAGGGTTTTACAGACACTTTAAAGGCAAAGTCCACCTTTGTGACCGTGTTTCACCCATATTTAGGGTGTGACATAAAACATGATCACATTTTCCAACCCCTCACCCTCAAACTGCCCCCCAACTTACATTAAAGTGGTTGTTAAGGTAGAAGTTTTTTTAATCTTAATGCATTCTATGCATTAAAGTAAACCTATAGGCAAACATTTTTTTTTTTTTTAGCATTTTGGATAGAGCAGGGGAGGGTTATAACCCCTGTCAGATTTTTTTTCTCCATCTGTGTCCCATTTCAAAGATTTACTTTCACTTCCTGTCCCATAGCCAAACAGGAAGTGAGAGGATATCATTGCAAATTAAGGGAATTCCTTGGGGGCCCTCAGGTCACCAGAACTAGTGTCACCCGTTGGAAGATTTCCCTTCTATTACTGTTCTGGGGACAACCTGAAATTTAGGATTTTTTTTTTTTACTTTCAATAATGATAATGGTAAACAGGACAAATAGAGAGGGTGATTTTCTCTAATAGGGACACAGACAACAATAAAAACTGACAAGTGTTCTAATCCCATTCCACCCTATCCAAAGCTAAAAAAAAGTTTTGCCTTTAGTTATACTTTAACCACTTCAGCCCGGAAGGATTTACCCCCTTAATGACCAGGCCATTTTTTGCGATCAGGCACTGCGTCACTTTAACCTCCCTGGCGGTATGATTCTGTCTGGAATTATGTACCAAAAGCGGTACAATTATTTTGCATGGAAATTTGGTGTTTTATATTGTAGGCCTGTAATTCTTAGGAATAACTCACTTAAATCTGACCAAACAAGAGTCTAGTAGACATCCCGGGTATGATAAAGTTTGAAACACAAAATCATAAATTATAATATAATAAATAACTATAAATAATTATAACAAATAGTAATGTAATTATAATAAAAATTATTCAATAATGTAATCAAATCAAAAACACTGAAATTTGCTCAGTTGCAGAATTGTCGCTGTCATTAGATTTAGTGTTTGATGAGGAATTTCCCCACAAATCGCTATCGCTCAATTCTGCAAGTGATTCTAATTTATTATCGCTGTTTTCTAGCTGGTCTAAAACCACTTTTGACATAAAGGGACACTTTTTGGTTGCTATGGACAATCTCCAGTTTGCAGGCAGAAAGAACAGTATTTATAATATAAAACTGCATGCAGGGCACTGGACAGACCACTAGGGACAAAGGGGATGTGTCATTTTTTTATACAGTATTGTAATATGTAAGATTACAGTGTACTGTATGTGTACTGTGTTTTTACTTTTTTGAATTTGCCACGAACTCAGTCCCTGTGCGCCGCAACGTCACAGGGAACGGAGCTCGGCGGCACTCACCAGTGTGTGGATCGAGCGAGGAGACAGCTCGCACACACAGCCGGACACATCGCAGGATCCAGGGACAAGGTAAGTAACTTCCCCTGTATCCTGCAATGCAATCCCGAGTCTGGCTCGGGGTTACCGCTTTGGACATGAAAAATCCACCCCGAGCCAGACTCGGGATTACCACCAGGGAGGTTAACTAAAGATTACGCGGTCGTGCGACGCTGTACCCAAACATAATTGATGTCCTTTTTTCCCCACAAATAGCTTTATTTTGGTGGTATTTGATCACCTCTGCGGTTTTTATTTTTTGTGGTATATACAAAAAAAGAGCAACAATTTTGAAAAAACAAACAAACAATATTTTTAACTTTTTGCTATAATAAATATCCCCCAAAAAAATGAAAAAAAATTATTTCTTCATCAGTTTATAATACCATCATGTGGAGAC
This sequence comes from Rana muscosa, assembly GCA_029206835.1. Classification (NCBI taxonomy): domain Eukaryota; kingdom Metazoa; phylum Chordata; class Amphibia; order Anura; family Ranidae; genus Rana; species Rana muscosa. Next base: position 205,699,304 of record CM055117.1, on the reverse strand, counting down.
TGTCTTGTGCACACGGCCGGGAAGGGTTGGACTTTTTTGGCTGCCGGGCAACCTAAAATTGTTTTACACTTTTTTATGTATTTTTTTTATATAAATTGTCAATACCGTAAAGTGTGGGCATTTGCCCTGTTTTGAGATGGCCGACTCAGAACATACGTCACTCAAAGCTCAGAACGGGGTGTGACCTTTTGATGTTCAGATGATTTAAGGCGGTGAGTCAGCACGCCACCCGTGCCCCAGGACGATGTCAGGTCTGACGAAATGCGTAGGTCCCGGAGTGACAGCCTGCAATCGAGAACCGGCCAGTTTTTACTCTGCTTAAATGTAAGTGCAATAATTTTTAACTTTCAATAAAAACATAAGGATTTTATACTATGGAAGCTTTTATTTTCTCATGGGGATTAATTGGATACATATACCTGTGAGGATCTCCACTGGTGAAGACGCTGACATTATTGGTGTGCTCCTTAAAGGCCCGGGCTGCGTAACAACTCAAAAGCACGTATGATCTCCCATAATAGGAGATCATTTATAGCTGGTAAGTGGCAGTGTGTGCAGAGGTGGAAGCTACATCTTTAATCACGTTTTCTTGGGTGTTTTGTGTGTCACCGTGGGCCAATTTAACAAAGCATTACTACAGACAGCAGACACAGTCGCTCCGAGACGCAGAGCACTCATCCGCATAAATAATTCCGGCTGGTTCAATGATGCTCTTACATTACTGAAGCAAGAACGCAGAAGAGCTGAAGGAGCCTGGAGAAGAAACCCAACAAAGGAAAACCACACAAACTACGAAGTAGCCGGAGTCGCAGATTCTGATCTACCCTGGTTCGCATCCTTCCTAGAGAATCGATCCCAGACAGTGAAACTAGGAGCCTTCCCTTCGGAAACACGCACAATTACATGCGGAGTCCCTCAAGGATCACCCCTGTCGCCCATGCTCTTCAACATCTACCTCCGCCCACTCCTCAAAATCATCAGCAAATAGGACCTGCTCTACCACTCCTACGCTGATGACACTCAACTTTACCTTCGCATCACCAACAAAAAAGACCAATACCACGCACTAGAAAATTGCCTCACATTGATCGATAATTGGATGACGGAGAGCTCCCTCAAACCTAATGGATCCAAAACAGAACTTCTCTTTCTTCACGCAAACTGAAAGACAAACTCTAGGATGACATGGACACCACCCACCATCCTTGGACAAACCATCACCCCAAACACCAAAGTCAAAAGTCTGAGTCATCTTCAATTCAGACATGACCATGGACGCCCATAGGATCAGTAGTCAGCGGATCTCACCATCTTCTCCGCCTGCTATGAAGACTTATCCCCTTCATCCCGGAAGAGGATACAGCAGTAGTAGTTGGAACAATCATCAATTCCCGACTCGACTACGCAAACCTAGAACCCCCCTGTCCCAAAGCACCCACCCCCCCCCCCCATGTTGAGGGCATGTGGCCTGGTATGGTTCAGGAGGGGGGGCCCCCTATTCTGACCTCCAGGCTGCATGCTTAGATAGGGGTCTGATGTGGATCTGGGGGATTTGGGGGGGCCCCACCCCAATTATTATTTTTTTCAATTTTGGCATGGAGTTCCTCCTAATATCCATACCAGACCCCATCTACCCCATTTGCCGCAGGCAAATCTAAATGACATTTTTTCCTTTGGAAAAATCATTATTGCTGCGCCATGTTCTACACATCGCACAGATGCGCCACTTTACAGACAGACTAAAGGGACCCCCAGGCACGATATTTAATCACTTGCTTACTGGGCACATAAACCCCCTTCCTGCCCAGGCGAAATTTCAGCTTTCGGCACTGTCACGCTTTGAATGACAATTGTGCGGTCATGCAACGTGGCTCCCAAACAAAATTGACGTCCTTTTTTTCCCACAAATAGCGTTTTTATTTTTTTGCGCTATAGACCAAAAAAGAGCGACAATTTTGAAAAAAAAACACAATATTTTTGCTATAATAAATATCCCAATTTTTTGAAAAAAAACTATTTTTTTCTCAGTTTAGGCCGATACGTATTCTTCTACATATTTTTGGTTAAAAAAATCCCAATAAGCGTATATTGATTGGTTTGCGCAAAAGTTATAGCGTCTACAAAATAGGGGATAGAATTCTGAAATTTTTTTAATAATTTTTTTTTTACTAGTAATGGCGGCGATCTGCGATTTTTGTCAGGACTGCGATATTGCGGCGGACACATCGGACACTTTTGACACATTTTTGGGACCATTCACATTTATATAGCGATTAGTGCTATAAAACTGCACTGATTACTGTATAAATGTGACTGGCAGGGAAGGGGTTAACACTAGGGGGCGAGGAAGGGGTTAAATGTGTGCCCTATGAGTGATTGCTACTGTGGGGGGAGGGGACTGACTGGGGGAGGTGACCGATCTGTGTCCCTATGTACAAGGGACACAGCATCGGTCTCCTCTCTCCCTGACAGGACATGGATCATTATTCATGTCCTTCTCTGTGTACCGGCCGATCGCGGGTACCTGGTGGCATCGGCATCTCAGTGATGCGCCGGGCACGCGCGCCCCCCAGTGGCCGGAGGAGCGGAGGCCGTATAATGACGGCCTCCCGGCATTTTAGAACCACTTTGCGGCCGTCATTTGTCGTATGACGGGCGCAAAGTGGTTAAAGGAATATTTAATTTTTAATGTTTCACTTTAAGCAATAATAAAATCACTGCTCCTGAAAAAACAATAGTTTTAAAAACGTTTTTTTGCATTGATTCATGTCCCATGGGGCAGGACCCGGGTCCCCAAACACTTTTTATGGCAAAAACTTGCATACAAGCCTTTAAAATTAGCACTTTAGATTTTTTCATGTTTGTATCCCTTTGTATAGACTTTGATAGGGTTCGCATGTTCGCTAGAACTTTTTGCCTGTTCAGTGTTCTGGCGCGAACCGAACCGGGGGGGGGGGGGGGTGTTCAGCTCATTCCTAGTGACTACAATTCCTATCTTCCCCAGAATCACCACACTTGTAGTCCATTGGGTTTACTTCCTCCAGCCCCACAACATAAAGTCCTTACTAGGGATGAGCTTCGTGTTCGAGTCGAACATACGTTCGACTCGAACATCGGCTGTTCGATCGTTCGACGAAGATCGAACGATTTGGGCCGTTCGCGCCAAATTCGAGTGACGCGAACGGCCCACAATGCACTACGCCATCGCAGTGTCATCCAGGCGCTGTGATTGGCCAAGCATGCACTGTGACCCCGCATGCTTGGCCAATCACAGCGCCGGCAGCGAGGAGAGCAATGATTGGCCACAGGCAGGATGCCTGTGGCCAATTATTGCTGAGGGGGTTTAGTACACGCCCCACACTATAAAAGGCCGCCAGCGTGGCGGCCTTGTGTAGTGTGTTCCGGAGCAGGGAAAGAGAAGCATAGGCAGGGACAGTGTCATTATTTTTCCTTTACTAATCCTGGATTCCTTGTGTTTAGGGACAAATAAGGATAGGTAGGGAGAGTGTCAGTGACAGTGTGCTATTCTGTGCTAATCCTTGTTTGTAGGGACAGAGAGGTACAGTGAGGGAAAGTGTCAGTGTGCTATTCTGTTCTAAACCAATCTTGCTGAACCATATTTTCAATCCTTGAGTTTAGGGACAGAGAGGTACAGTGAGGGAAAGTGTCAGTGTGCTATTCTGTTCTAAAACTATTTTGCTGAACCATATTTTCAATCCTTGAGTTGAGGGACAGAGAGGTACAGTGAGTGAAACTGACAGTGTGCTATTCTGTTCTAAACCAATTTTGCTGTTCCATATTTTCAATCCTTGAGTTTAGGGACAGAGAAGGACACTCGTAGAAATTATCAGTGTGCTATTCTGTGCTAAATCTTGTTTGTAGGGAGGGACAGAGTAGGACAGTGAGGGAAAGTGTCAGTGTGCTATTCTGTTCTAAAACTATTTTGCTGAACCATATTTTCAATCCTTGAGTTGAGGGACAGAGAGGTACAGTGAGTGAAACTGACAGTGTGCTATTCTGTTCTAAACCAATTTTGCTGTTCCATATTTTCAATCCTTGAGTTTAGGGACAGAGAAGGACACTCGTAGAAATTATCAGTGTGCTATTCTGTGCTAAATCTTGTTTGTAGGGAGGGACAGAGTAGGACAGTGAGGGAAAGTGTCAGTGTGCTATTCTGTTCTAAAACTATTTTGCTGAACCATATTTTCAATCCTAGAGTTGAGGGACAGAGAGGTACAGTGAGTGAAACTGACAGTGTGCTATTCTGTTCTAAACCAATTTTGCTGTTCCATATTTTCAATTCTTGAGTTTAGGGACAGAGAAGGACACTCGTAGAAATTATCAGTGTGCTATTCTGTGCTAAATCTTGTTTGTAGGGAGGGACAGAGTAGGACAGTGAGGGAAAGTGTCAGTGTGCTATTCTGTTCTAAAACTATTTTGCTGAACCATATTTTCAATCCTTGAGTTGAGGGACAGAGAGGTACAGTGAGTGAAACTGACAGTGTGCTATTCTGTTCTAAACCAATTTTGCTGTTCCATATTTTCAATCCTTGAGTTTAGGGACAGAGAAGGACACTCGTAGAAATTATCAGTGTGCTATTCTGTGCTAAATCTTGTTTGTAGGGAGGGACAGAGTAGGACAGTGAGGGAAAGTGTCAGTGTGCTATTCTGTTCTGAAACTATTTTGCTGAACCATATTTTCAATCCTTGAGTTGAGGGACAGAGAGGTACAGTGAGTGAAACTGACAGTGTGCTATTCTGTTCTAAACCAATTTTGCTGTTCCATATTTTCAATCCTTGAGTTTAGGGACAGAGAAGGACACTCGTAGAAATTATCAGTGTGCTATTCTGTGCTAAATCTTGTTTGTAGGGAGGGACAGAGTAGGACAGTGAGGGAAAGTGTCAGTGTGCTATTCTGTTCTAAAACTATTTTGCTGAACCATATTTTCAATCCTTGAGTTGAGGGACAGACAGGTACAGTGAGTGAAACTGACAGTGTGCTATTCTGTTCTAAACCAATTTTGCTGTTCCATATTTTCAATCCTTGAGTTTAGGGACAAAGAAGGACACTCGTAGAAATTATCAGTGTGCTATTCTGTGCTAAATCTTGTTTGTAGGGAGGGACAGAGTAGGACAGTGAGGGAAAGTGTCAGTGTGCTATTCTGTTCTAAAACTATTTTGCTGAACCATATTTTCAATCCTTGTGTTTAGGGACAGAGAAGGATAGGCAGGGGACAGTGTCAGTGTCATTGTTGCTAAGGCTCCTGCACAGTATACACCTGAAGGTAGCCCTTATTGCTCTTTTTCCCATCTCCCTGCAGGCCATCCATTAAAATGTCTGGAAGGCAACCAAGGAGAGGCAGACAGTCAGGAGGCAAAAAAAGAGGGCAAGCAGGCTCTGTGTCTGGGGGCAACAGTGCTGGTCGTGGACGCGGTGCATTGTCATCAGCACATGGCCATGGGACACGCTTGTCCTTGTTTTCGGCAGCTGGACATGTTGAGCCACATCATGCCGAAGACTTGGTAGAGTGGATGACCAAGCCCACCTCATCCTCCTCATCCTCTCTCACCCAGGCTCAGGGTACTGGCAAAGCAGCTGCCAAAGCGTCCTCTTCTCTGGTATCATTATCTTCATTAGTCAATCCTTCCCTAGACCCACCATGTCCTCCTCCTGAGGAGTCCCCCGAACTGTTTGAGCACAGTGTTGGGTACATGCTCCAGGAGGATGCCCAGCGTTTGGAAGGATCTGATGATGATACCCAGCTAGAGGAAGGCAGCAGCGTGAGAGCAGAGAGAGGGGATGCTCAAGAAGGACACCAATCTGGCAGTCATGCTCCAGCAGCTGCAGCATACTGCCAGATTGGCTCCAGTGATGAGGAGGGAGGGGATGATGAGGTCACTGACTCCACGTGGGTGCCTAATAGGAGAGAGGAGGAGGAGGAGGATGAGGAGGAGGCACATCTCCAACGAGGCAGGATGCCCTTGAGTGGCCAGCGTATGGGCAGCACACCGACGGAATCACACCGCAGAGCTCCGCCTGTGCAGGGCGCTGCCTCTGCCTGTCATTCAAAAAGTTCTTTGGTGTGGGCCTTTTTTGAGGCGAGTGCATCAGATCGCACAGCTGCTGTTTGCAACATATATCTCAAGCGTATATCGCGTGGCCAAAACATCAGCCGCTTGGGCACCACATGCTTGATCAGACATATGTTGACCTGCCATGCAGCTCGTTGGCAAGCCTACCTTAAAGACCCACACCAAAGAACAAAGCTGACCTCTTCTTGCACCGCATCAGCTGGGATCTCCAACTCCACTATACCTTCACTCCTCTCTGAAACCTGCTCTGAGAGGAATGAAGGTGTAGAATTAGGTGTGTCACAGGCAAGTACTTGCGGGCACTCTGCTAGCAGTACACCAACGTCCGATTCTAGCAGGCAAATTTCCCTGCCCCAGCTGCTGGACCGTCGAAAGAAGTTCACTCCCAGCCATCCACATGCCCAGCGGTTGAATGCTAGCTTGGCTAAATTGCTAGCGCTTCAACTGCTGCCTTTTCAGTTGGTAGACTCGGCCCCCTTCCGTGAGTTTGTGCAATGTGCGGTTCCTCAGTGGCAGGTTCCCAAACGCCACTTTTTCGCACGGAAGGCGATTCCGGCTCTCTACAGGCATGTGGAAGGCAATGTCTTGGCCTCGCTGGACAGGGCGGTCAGCGGTAAGGTGCATATTACCGCTGACTCATGGTCCAGCAGGCATGGACAGGGACGTTACCTTTCTTTCACGGCCCATTGGGTCACTCTTTTGGCAGCTGGGAAGGATGCAGGACAAGGTGCAGTAGTGTTGGAGGTTGTTCCATCGCCACGCCTCCAAAATGCTACTACTGGTTGTGACACACCTCTCTCCTCCACCCCCTCCTCTTCTTCTTCCTCCATGGCCTCTTCCTGTGGTTTGTCCTCGGAACCAGCGGTGCTCCGTAGGCGTTCAAGGGGCTACGCAAGTACGCAGGCAAAAAGATGCCATGCCGTGCTTGCGCTGGTGTGTTTGGGGGACAGGAGCCACACTGGGGCAGAGGTCCTGTCTGCTCTGCAGGGGCAGGCCGAGAGGTGGTTGACGCCACGCCAGCTTAAGCCAGGAATGGTGGTTTGCGACAATGGCACCAACCTCCTCTCCGCCCTCCGACAGGGACAACTGACCCATGTGCCCTGTATGGCTCACGTCCTTAACCTGGTGGTGCAGCGGTTCTTGGGCAGGTACCCGGGCTTACAGGATGTCCTGAGGCAGGCCAGGAAAGTCTGTGTGCATTTCCGCAGATCTTATAATGCCAGCGCTCGCCTGGCTGAGCTTCAAAAGGAGTTGAACCTGCCCAAGAACCGCCTTATATGTGACATGCCCACCAGGTGGAACTCAACGTTGGCCATGCTGCAGCGGCTGCACACGCAGCAGAGAGCCATCAATGAGTACCTGTGCGACTACGGCACCAGGACAGGGTCAGGGGAGCTCGGGTTTTTTTCACCACGCCAGTGGGGCATGATCAGGGATGCATGCACTGTCCTGGCACCATTTGAGGAGGCCACGAGGATGGTGAGCAGTGACAGTGCATGCATCAGTGACACTGTACCTCTTGTCCACCTGTTGGAGCACACGCTGCGTGGAATAATGGACAGGGCACTTGAGGCAGAACAGAGGCAGGAAGAGGAGGACTTCCTTGCCTCTCAAGGCCCCCTTTACCCAGACAGTGTTCCTTCTGTCCCACCCATCGCACAGGAAGAGGAGGAGGAGGAGGAGGAGGAGGATTGTGTCAGCATGGAGGTGGAGGCTGGCACTCAGCATCATCAGCAGCAGTCTTTTAGGGATGATTTACAGTCCCAAGAAACCAGTGGACTTGTACGTGGCTGGGAGGAGGTGGCTGCGGATCATGTCGTCCTTAGTGACCCAGAGGACTCTGGACTGAATGCCTCAGCTAACCTACGCTGCATGGCCTCCCTGATCCTGCAAAGTCTGCGGAAGGATCCTCGTATTCTTCGGATCAAGGAGAGGGACCATTACTGGCTGGCCACTCTCCTTGATCCACGGTACAAGGGTAAGGTTGCGGACCTTATCGTACCGTCGCAGAGGGAGCAGAGGATGAGACAACTCCGGGAGGCCTTGCAAAAAGGTCTGTGCAACGCGTTCCCAGAGACTGGGAGGTTACAAACTCCTGGTCCTGGACAACGAGTTGCTGAGGCTTCGGGCAGTCAAAGAAGGAGCGGTGGGGAAGGTGGCCGTCTGACCGATGCGTTCAGACAATTCTTTAGTCCGCAGCCCCAAAGTATGATCGGTTCCAGCAACCATCGCCAGCGTCTGATATACATGGTGCAGGAATACCTAGGGGCAAGGTCAGACTTGGACACCTTCCCCACCGAAAATCCTCTGGCTTACTGGGTCTTGAGGATGGATCACTGTCCAGAGCTTGCACAGTATACAATTGAGCTACTGGCCTGTCCTGCATCCAGCGTTCTTTCAGAACGCACATTCAGTGCTGCTGGAGGATTTGTCACGGATCACAGGGTGCGCCTGTCCACCGACTCAGTTGATCGACTGACTTTCATCAAGATGAACCAGTCTTGGATCACCACCAGCTACCACACACCAGATGCTGATATAACAGACTAATTGATTTTAAAATGTCACATCCCTTCAAGACTGATGCTGATGCTGAGTGCCTGTGCTGTTATGTTGACTGGCTATCCTCCTCCTCCTCCTCAATGATACGATTAACGATGATAGCTTGGAAGATCATTTTGGTTTATGGGTGACGCCACCAGTGGCTAAGGCCCAATTTTTCAGCCCCTGTTTAACAGGGGCGTGTAATTAAAATTTTTGATGCAATACTTTGCAACAGGCCTCATTGCTGTGCTCCAAGTACAGTATCTGTGAGGGGTTGCAGTGTTGTGCCACCAGTGCCTAAGGCCCAATTTTTCAGCCCCTGTTCAACAGGGGCATGCAATTATAATTATTGATCTAATAATTCACAGCAGGGCCCATTGCTGCGCCCACCAAGAGTAACTGTCAGGCCTTACAGTGTTGTGGCACCAGCACCACCATCACCACCACCACCAAAGGCTCAATTTTTAAGCCCCTGTTCAACAGGGGCATGCAATTATAATTATTGATCTAATAATTCACAGCAGGGCCCATTGCTGCGCCCACCAAGAGTAACTGTCAGGCCTTACAGTGTTGTGGCACCAGCACCACCATCACCACCACCACCACCACCAAAGGCCCAATTTTTCAGCCCCTGTTCAACAGGGGCATGCAATTATAATTATTGATCTAATAATTCACAGCAGGGACCATTGCTGCGCCCACCAAGAGTAACTGTCAGGCCTTACAGTGTTGTGGCACCAGCACCACCATCAAAGGCCCAATTTTTACTACCACTGATCAACAATTATATGTTATTACAATTCCTGATATTATACTTGACAGCAGGGCGTTCCAGCACCCACCAAGAATAACTGTGAGTGCTTTCAGTGTTGTGCCAACACCAACACCTAAGGGGCCAATTTCTGCAGAGTATATACAGAAGGTCCCTACTTTCAAACATCCAACTTACAAACTACTACTACTTGCAAACGGAAGAAGACAACAGGAAGTGAGAGGAAATCTACCCCTTGGAAGGAAAATTCTCTCCTGTAAGAATTAATATGGGAGAAAGGTGTCTCCTCTCTACTGATGCTTTATCACCAATCCTTGTTTCAATAAAAACACCACATTTCAAAAACAGTTGTCATTGGGACGCAAAGTGAGGTGAAATGTTCTGAACAGGGGCACAGACAGCAAAAAAAATGTGACAGGAGTGATAACCGTTCCCTATGTTTTACAAAAAGCTAAAAAAAAGGAATTTGCCATGGAGCTCCACTTAAACAATGCAGCTGTTCAAAATTATAAACAGATTCTACATAAGAACAAACCTACAGTCCCTGTCTTGTATGCACCGCCTGTATACGGCTGTTCAGAGTATATAGGTCCTTTTTTATTTTGTGTGCGGGGTTCCCCTTAATATCCATACAAGACCCAAAGGGGCTGGTAATGGGCTGGGGTAGGGGGGGGGGGGGTTGATGGGGTAGCTATGCCATTTTTCCTAAAGATTTTCATCCATATTACCGGGACCAGACATTACATTAAAGCCGCAAGCAGTTTTAAATGGCTTTTTTTCCTTTAGAAATGTTATTTTGTGCAGGGACAGTTCTAAACACGGGAAACACGTGGCACTTCACAGGCATACTTTAGACACCCCCCAGGTACAATATTTAAAGGAATATTTGACTTTTTTTTTTTTCACTTTATGCATCATTAACCACTTAACGACCTCTCACTGTATATATACGTCGGCAGAATGGCACCGACAGGCACAATCACGTAGAGCATACGTGATTGCCTTTGTACAGTTGGGGGGTCCGATCGGACCCCCCTCCTATACAGTGAGTGGTGGCTAAGTGTCCGGGAGCGTTCCGGGATGAGGGGGCAGCCATTCGTTTCTGGCCACCCCCTCGCGATCGCTCCCGGCGAATGGAAATGCCCCCTCTGTCTGTGTCAGACAGAGGGAGCAGGAGGAAGTGATGTCATCTCTGGTGCGGCGCTCACATATACCGAGCGCCGTACAAGAGAAGATATCAGGTTAGTGCACACAACACTACACTGACACCAGGACACATAGGGACATAAATCGCCCCCCCAGGCCCCCCAGATCATCCCAGATCACCCCCCAGATCACCCCCCAGCCCCCAGTCACAGTGTCACTGATTGCAGTGACCATTTATTTAGTGATCACTGCAATCAGTGACATTTGTGACTGTAAAAGTGTCACCAAAGTTTAGTCTTAGGTCCAGTGTAGCCCCCTAACCCCCCCTAATAAAGGTTTAACCCCCTGATCACCCCCCAGATAACCCTTTCACCGCCTATCACCACTGTCGCTTAGCGATCATTTTTCTGATCGCTGTCTTAGCGTCAGTGATGCCGATCGTCAGCCAGTAATTTTTTTTAGGTTCGCCGCAGGTTTTTATAGCGTCAGGTACCCCAATATATTATCTAATAAAGGTTTAACCCCCTTGATCGCCCCCCAGGTAACCCTTTCACCCCCTATCACCACTGTCGCTAAGCAATTGTTTTTCCAAACGCTGTCTTAGTGTCGGTGATGCAGATCGTAGCCAGTAATTTTTTTTAGGTTCGCCGCAGGTTTTTATAGCGTCAGGTACCCCAATATATTATCTAATAAAGGTTTAACCCCCTTGATCGCCCCCCAGGTAACCCTTTCACCCCCTATCACCACTGTCACTAAGCGATCGTTTTTCTAAACGCTGTCTTAGTGTCTGTGATGCAGATCGGTAGCCGGTAATTTTTTTTAGGTTCGCCGCAGGTTTTTATAGCGTCAGGTACCCCAATATATTATCTAATAAAGGTTTAACCCCCTTGATCGCCCCCCAGGTAACCCTTTCACCCCCTATCACCACTGTCGCTAAGCAATTGTTTTTCTAAACGCTGTCTTAGTGTCTGTGATGCAGATCGGTAGCCGGTAATTTTTTTTAGGTTCGCCGCAGGTTTTTATAGCGTCAGGTACCCCAATATATTATCTAATAAAGGTTTAACCCCCTTGATCGCCCCCCAGGTAACCCTTTCACCCCCTATCACCACTGTCACTAAGGGATCGTTTTTCTAAACGCTGTCTTAGTGTCTGTGATGCAGATCGGTAGCCGGTAATTTTTTTTAGGTTCGCCGCATGTTTTTATAGCGTCAGGTACCCCAATATATTATCTAATAAAGGTTTAACCCCCTTGATCGCCCCCCCAGGTAACCCTTTCACCCCCATCACCACTGTCGCTAAGCAATCATTTTTCTAAACGCTGTCTTAGTGTCGGTGATGCAGATCGGTAGCTGGTAATTTTTTTTAGGTTCGCCGCAGGTTTTTATAGCGTCAGGTACCCCCATATATTATCTAATAAAGGTTTTAACCCCCTGATTGCCCCTAGTTAACCCTTTCACCAGTGATCACCATATAAGTGTTACGGGTGACGCTGGTTAGTTAGTTTGCTTTTTATAGTGTCAGGGCACCCGCCGTGTATATAACCCAATAAAGGTTTAACCCCCTGATCGCCCGGTGGGTGATATCAATTAGGTTTTAGCGTCAGAGAGGGTCTGACTCACACCCCAGGCAGCGTCAGGTTAGTGCCAGTAACGCTAACACCCACGCGTGAAGCATACACCCCCCTTAGTGGTATAGTATCTGAACAGATCAATATCTGATCTGATCAGATCTATACTAGCGTCCCCAGCAGTTTAGGGTTCCCAAAAACGCAGTGTTAGCGGGATCAGCCCAGATACCTGCTGGCACCTGCGTTTTGCCCCTCCGTCCAGCCCAGGCCACCCAAGTGCAGTATCGATCGATCACTGTCACTTACAAAACAAAAACACACATAACTGCAGCGTTCGCAGAGACAGGCCTGATCCCTGCGACTCCAGTGCTGTAGGAGGTGATTTCACCACCACAGTTAAAAAAAAAAAGCAAATATGCCGAAGCATTGGGGCAGCAGGGGCGGAGGAGCGATTTTGCTCCTAATGCCGCGTACATACGGTCGAAATTCCGACGGAGGCTTGCCCGTGGAAAAGTCCGACCATGTGTGTGCGGCATAACTTTTTTGCGGGAGGATGCCCCCATGCTTCGGCATATATAAATGGTGCGTGTATGCCCATCATTGGAAGTGGGTGGATGAAGGGCGGTATTCTAATGGTGGGCATACCCACCGATCAATCTCTTTTTTCGTTCAGCCAACTGGCTGCATGAAATAAAAAGATTACAATACATGTCCAACAAGGACCAGCAACGTACTGGTATGTTGCTGGACTTTGAATGTTTATACCAGAATGATGCCTGCGGGTTTAGGTATCATCTTGGTATCATTCTTTTCAGCCTGCGGCCGGCTTTCATGTAAAAGCAATCCTAGCGGCTAATTAGCCTCTGGACTGCTTTTACAAGCAGTGGGAGGGAATGCCCCCCCCCGGATATAAAAAGCGCCATTGGGAAATTGGGAAAGCATTTTATCACACCGATCTTGGTGTGGTCAGATGCTTTGAGGGCAGAGGAAAAATCTAGGGTCTAGAAGACCCCAGTTTTTTCAAAAAAAGAGTACCTGTCACTACCTATTGCTATCATAGGGGATATTTACATTCCCTGAGATAACAATAAAAATGATTAAAAAAAAAATACTTGGAAGGAACAATTTAAAAATAAAATAAAAAAGCAAAATTAATAATAAAAAAAAAAAAAAAAAAAAAAGCACCCCTGTCCTGCCCTGCTCTTGCCCAATGGCGAACGCAAGCGTCGGTCTGGCGTCATATGTAAACAGCAATTGCACCATGCATGTGAGGTATCACCGCGAAGGTCAGATCGAGGGCAATCATTTTAGCAGTAGACCTCCTCTGTAAATCTACTGGGGTAACCTGTAAAGGCTTTTAAAGGCTTTTAAAAATGTATGTAGTTTGTCGCCAATGCGCGTTTGTGCGAAATTTTAAAGCATGTCGTGTTTGGTATCTATGTACTCGGCCTAAGATCATCCTTTTTATTTTATCAAACATTTGGGCAATATAGTGTGTTTTAGTGCATTAAAATTAAAAAAAGTGTATTTTTTAACCCAAAAAATGCGTTTGAAAAATCGCTGCGCAAATACTGTGTAGAAAAAAAAAATGCAACACCCACCATTTTAATCTGTAGGGCCTTTGCTTTAAAAATATATATAATGTTTGGGGGTTCAACATAATTTTCTTGCAAAAAAAAAAATGTTTTCATGTAAACAAAAAGTGTCAAAAAGGGCTTTGTCTTCAAGTGGTTAGAAGAGTGGATGTAAGCTTCCTAATGTTGTGTATAAAATGCCAGAACAGTTCAAAACCCCCCCCAAATGACCCCATTTTGGAAAGTAGACACCCCAAGCTATATACTGAGAGGCATGTCGAGTCCATGGAATATTTTATATGTTGACACAAGTTGCGGAAAAACGACAATTTTTTTTTTTTTTTGCACAAAGTTGTCACTAAATGATATATTGCTCAAACATGCCATGGGCATATGTGGAATTACACCCCAAAATACATTCTGTTGCTTCTCCTGAGTACGGGGATACCACATGTGTGAGACTTTTTGGGAGCCTAGCCACGTACGGGACCCCAAAAACCAAGCACCGCCTTCAGGCTTTCTAAGGGTGTAAATTTTTGATTTCACTTCTCACTGCCTATCACAGTTTTGGAGGCCATGGAATGCCCAGATAGCACAAAAAAACCCCAAATGACCCCATTTTGGAAAGTAGACACCCCAAGCTATTTGCTGAGAGGTATTGTGAGTATTTTGCAGATCTCACTTTTTGTCACAAAGTTTTGAAAATTGAAAAAAAAAAAAAATATATATATATATATATATATTTTCTTTCTTCATTTTCAAAAACAAATGAGAGCTGTAAAATACTCGCCATTCCTCTCAGCAAATAGCTTGGGGTGTCTATATTCCAAAATGGGGTCATTTGGGGGGGTTTTGTGCGATTTTGGCATTTTATGGCCTTCGAAACTGTGATAGGTAGTGAGGAGTGAAATCAAAAATTTGTGCCTAGAAATCCTGAAGGCGGTGCTTGGTTTTCGGGGTCCCGTACGCGGCTAGGCTCCTAAAAAGTCCCACACATGTGGTATCCCCGTACTCAGGAGAAGCAGAAAAATGTATTTTGGGGTGTAATTCCACATATAACCATGGCATGTGTGAGCAATATATCATTTAGTGACAACTTTTTGTAATTTTTTTTTTTTTTTTGTCATTATTCAATCACTTGGGACAAAAAAAAATATATTCAATGGGCTCAACAGGCCTCTCAGCAATTTCCTTGGGGTGTCTACTTTCTAAAATGGGGTCATTTGGGGGGTTTTGTGCTATTTTGGCATTTTATGGCCTTCGAAACTGTGATAGGTAGTGAGGAGTGAAATCAAAAATTTGCGCCCTTAGAAAGCCTGAAGGCGGTGATTGGTTTCCGGGGTCCCGTACGCGGCTAGGCTCCCAAAAAGTCCCACACGTGGTATCCCCGTACTCAGGAGAAGCAGCAAAATGTATTTTGGGGTGAAATTCCACATATAACCATGGCATGTGTGAGCAATATATCATTTAGTGACAACTTTTTGTAATTTTTTTTTTTTTTTTTTTTTTTTAGTCATTATTCAATCACTTGGGACAAAAAAATAAAAAATTCAATGGGCTCAACATGCCTCTCAGCAATTTCCTTGGGGTGTCTACTTTCCAAAATGGGGTCATTTGGGGGGGTTTTGTACTGCCCTGTCATTTTAGCACCTCAAGAAATGAGATAGGCAGTCATAAAGTTAAAGCTGTGTAAATTTCAGAAAATGTACCCTAGTTTGTAAACTCTATAACTTTTGCGCAAACCAATAAATATACGCTTATTGACATTTTTTTTACTAAAAACATGTGGCTGAATACATTTTGGCCTAAATGTATGACTACAATTGAGTTTATTCGATTTTTCTTATAACAAAAAGTAGAAAATATCATTTTTTTTCAAAATTTTCGGTCTTTTTCCATTTATATCGCAAAAAATAAAAATCGCAGAGGCAATCAAATACCATTAAAAGAAAGCTCTATTTGTGGGAAGAAAAGGACGCAAATTTCGTTTGGGTACAACATTGCATGTCCGCACAATTTACAGTTAAAGCAGCGCAGTGCAAAATTCTGAATTCACCTCTGGTCCTCTAGCTACCAAATGGTCCGGGGCTTAAGTGGTTAAAATTACTGCTCCCGGAAAACGTCCGTTTTTAAAACTTCTTTTTGCATTGATACATGTCCCCTGGTGCAGAACCCGGGTTCCCAAACCCTTTTTCGGACAATAACATGGATAATGGTCGTTATAATTAGCACTTTAGAATCCGAACGTTCGCCTCCATTGTATTTAATAGGGTTCTAATGTTCGTGCGAACTTTCGGTCCGTTCGCGGGTTCTGGTGCGAACCGAACCCGGGGGTGTTCGGCTCATCACTAGTCCTTACCTTCTGCAGCTAGGATATAAACAATGCAGGAGCCTGTACATTGCACCCACAATGCACTTACAATACTCTTCAGGTTTCAGCGCAAAGATGTAATAATACACATTTTTTTATTTCATCAATGTAGGCTCATGTAGTGCATTTTTGAAGAACCATTGGGTTGATTTACAAAAGGCAAATAGACTTTGCAAGGGAAATTGCACTTTGCAAGCGACTTTGCTCCAGAGGTTAGTGAATGAAGTAACTTCCATCATCCAATCACATGCAAGCAAAAAATGCTGTTTTTTTTTATATTTTCCTTGCACATGATTGGCTATTCTTTGCAAAGTGAAACTTCACCACATTCACTAAGCTTGGGGGCAAATTCCCTTGCAAAGTAAACAGTGTATTTGCTTGTATTAAATCATCTTCTATGCCTGGAATGATCCCTTTGCCAGGCCTTCCCCTTAATCCAAGCTGACTGTATTGAGGTGTCTGTGGAAATCTGAGCACCCATTTATGTAACACCTTGTTTGTTATGAGAGATGAAGACACAAGACACGCCTATGCAAAAAAAAAAAGCCAGCAAAGTGTTGCAAGAAGTTCATCGATAGGAAACTTATAGTAATAAAGTTATGTAGGTAGGTGGTACGGGTAATAGAATCTCCACACTGTGCGATGCCACCCTCCCTCCCTCCAGTGTGCCCTACTTGTAAAGCACTGCAAGGGGCTGCCATGCCAGCAGCATACAACCCTCACCTGACAGAGGGGCGTGCCTTGCTAGAATAAACTTGGAAGGGGCGTGGTTATGCAGATAGTGCGCCTAGTGTTCACTGCCGATTGGAGAGCGCTTACAGTCCTTAGTTCCTCTCTTGTTATAATTGGCGTTTACCTGCTGGGGGCGTGTCTTTGCTGCCCGGGTGTCCCTCTCTGGCTGTCATTTCCTCGGGTGTGCGGGCAACATGGCAAGCTGCGGCTCTGGACAGATCTCGGGGGCCACACCGGACTCCGACTCGGACTCGGATACCGAGGGGCTCCGTCCCCGGCTGCAGGTCATCCACAGCGGCCACTTCATGGTCTCCTCACCCCATCGGGGGAAAGAAGCCGAGGGTCCGGGAAAGGTCCCAGCCAGCAGCATCGACCCCACGCTGACCCGACTCTTCGAGTGTATGAGCCTGGCATACAGGTGAGTCCTGACTCTGCATGAGCTGACAGCTGTCCCTGATTAATACAGTCCCAGTCCCTGATCTTCCGCACTGACCATCTGCACTGCAATCCCCCTCTACCCTATATAATCCCCCTCTACCCCATACAATCCCCCTCTACCCCATACAATCCCCCTCTACCCCATACAATCCCCCTCTACCCCATACAATCCCCTTCTACCCCATACAATCCGCTTCTACCCCATACAATCCCCCTCTACCCCATACAATCCCCCTCTACCCCATACAATCCCCTTCTACCCCATACAATCCCCTTCTACCCCATACAATCCCCTTCTACCCCATATAATCCCCCTCTACCCCATACAATCCCCCTCTACCCCATACAATCCCCCTCTACCCCATACAATCCCCCTCTACCCCATACAATCCCCCTCTACCCCACACAATCCCCCTCTACCCCACACAATCCCCCTCTACCCCACACAATCCCCTTCTACCCCATACAATCCCCTTCTACCCCATACAATCCCCTTCTACCCCATACAATCCCCCTCTACCCCATACAATCCCCCTCTACCCCATACAATCCCCCTCTACCCCATACAATCCCCCTCTACCCCATACAATCCCCTTCTACCCCATACAATCCCCCTCTACCCCATACAATCCCCCTCTACCCCATACAATCCCCCTCTACCCCATACAATCCCCCTCTACCCCATACAATCCCCCTCTACCCCATACAATCCCCTTCTACCCCATACAATCCCCTTCTACCCCATACAATCCCCTTCTACCCCATACAATCCCCTTCTACCCCATACAATCCCCCTCTACCCCATACAATCCCCCTCTACCCCATACAATCCCCCTCTACCCCATACAATCCCCCTCTACCCCATACAATCCCCTTCTACCCCATATAATCCCCCTCTACCCCATACAATCCCCCTCTACCCCATACAATCCCCCTCTACCCCATATAATCCCCCTCTACCCCATATAATCCCCCTCTACCCCATATAATCCCCCTCTACCCCACACAATCCCCCTCTACCCCATATAATCCCCCTCTACCCCACGCAATCCCCTCTACCCCATATAATCCCCCTCTACCCCATATAATCCCCCTCTACCCCATACAATCCCCCTCTACCCCATACAATCCCCCTCTACCCCATACAATCCCCCTCTACCCCATACAATCCCCCTCTACCCCATACAATCCCCTTCTACCCCATACAATCCCCTTCTACCCCATACAATCCCCTTCTACCCCATACAATCCCCCTCTACCCCATACAATCCCCATCTACCCCACACAATCCCCCTCTACCCCACACAATCCCCCTCTACCCCATACAATCCCCCTCTACCCCATACAATCCCCCTCTACCCCATACAATCCCCCTCTACCCCATACAATCCCCCTCTACCCCATACAATCCCCCTCTACCCCATACAATCCCCATCTACCCCACACAATCCCCCTCTACCCCATACAATCCCCCTCTACCCCACACAATCCCCATCTACCCCATACAATCCCCTTCTACCCTCTTCATTATCCCATCTACACTACAATACTCTCTTCCCTCTTCTACCCCATACATCATCCCATCTGCACTACAATCCCCTTCTACCCCATACAATACATCATCATCCCATCTGCACTACAATCCCCTTCTACCCCATACATCATCCCATCTGCACTACAATCCCCTTCTACCCCATACATCATCATCCCATCTGCTCATAGATGGGGAAAGGGAAATGGGACAAGTACCCCAGGCCCCCTGCCAAAAGGATCCCCTCCACCATACAAAAAAATAATCAATTATTGGGAAGCAATATTATACATGTAGTTTTCTGTAAAAGTTTTTACTTTGGTTTATTTTTATTTATTTGATTTACGTATCAATTTTAAATCTTGGTGGCTCAAGCGAACCATGTATAAAGTGCTTACACCAAAAACCCGTTCCTGCCTCTCGCCGGCCCTTTAAAGGGATCTGAACAACGAGAAGAAAAGTTCCTGCTAATGTGATGCCTCTGATTGGCTGTCACAGCAGTCAAATGATTGAGAGCCCCTCCCACCAGCTCTTGGTCGTGTACCGCTGAGTATACATGGACCAAAAATCGACCAGTTCATCAGGAACCGAACGACTTTCAGATCAAGTGTACTGCTGTCTGAAACCGCTCTCATGCCTAAAACACACAAGAAAATCGGACAAAAAATACAGCTTTCGGAGCGATCGTACAAGAATCTGATCGTTAGTACACAGCTTTCGAGAGCCGATCACGACATTTAATGCAAAATTATCCGAAGGGACAAGCACGAAAATTGTTCCCGTACAATAACAAAACGAATGGTTTTCGTTTAATCAGAACAGTACTCAACTTAAAAAAAAAAATCAAGTGACCAAGACCGGGAAATGCTCGGAAATGAAAGAATACATTACATTACAATACAATGCATTACATCATTGCGGGAAGTTGTATTTTGTCTTATGAGAATTTTTGTAACTTATTCGTTTTCGATATGAGACTAGCATGCAAAAGAAAAGAAAACGGCCGATGAATCGTCCGATACTCTCATCGTGTGTACTAGGCATAACAACCAGTTTCTATCGAACGGTCATGCTGGAAAACCAGCATTCGATTACTGCTCAAAGCCAATGGCTGCAAGCACTGATCTGTGTATTCTGGGGGGTAAGTCCCCCTCCCCTGTCAGAATACAGGCAGGAGAGATCCTCGCATCACACATTGTTTGTGTTGGTACAGGGATCTGTTTTTATTTTTTCGTTCACCCACCCTGCTGACGCACATATGCGTTAGGTGGCCGACAAGAGGTTAAGGAAGGTAACCATTAGTTGTATATGTTTGTGAGACCTCATAATGATGTTGTATCATACATATTGTAAAATGTAATAGAAAAGGAAAAGTTGCGCTAAATGTGAACGTGTCACATGAAGTGACACACAGATCAAAAAAGGAAATTGATAAAACAAATAAGTAAACAGTGAAATGAATGTAGTAAAGAGCACGACGGCTCACACAATGAGTGAAATACTACAAAGGGACATAAAATGCAATAATGAAGCACCTAATTAATGTGATCAAATAATCTAAGCCAGATCAAAAGCATAAAAAGTCCATATAAAGTGAAGATCCAAATCAAGTTCATATGGATACGTTGATAAGTGGTAATAATCCTCCACCGTGACCAGTGAAAACCAAATTAAGAATGAACCAAGAACAAGTGATGTATAGGACAGCCTTCACCAGTAAAATGACTGCCTCTTACCGCAGAACATAGATCCCTTATCACAGGGGATCAAAGACTGCCTGTGGCTTGTTCCCCAGCCAAGGGATAGTGGCATGCAGCGTCCAGCTGACCAAATGGCGTCTTGACCGGGAGGTCCGCAACTCGTGGTGGTAAATATAGTCCCCGTGTAACGAAAGAAGGAAGAAAGGGGGCTGATAGTGTAAAACCTGTACACATTTATTATATAAAAAAGTGAATGCACACTTACACATAAGTAGAAATATTCGCGCATAAAATAAGCCGGCCGGCTAGTAGAATAAAACAGCCCATATGTCTCCGGGGGGCGTGGGCGCGATGACGTCAGAACGTGGCTCCACCCTACGCGTTTCGTCACTATAGGACGTGTTCACGGGATACGGGCAGCGTTCTGACGCACTGCAATAGCCATCCAGCTCCACCAAGCCTCGATGTGAACCGCGGGACGTCGAAGGCGCCACCATCTTGGTAGAGGGATAGAAAATGCTCTTTCAATTAAATGAAAAGGGCAAAACTCAAAATAATTAATAATAAATGAAACACAAATTGATTGGTTTATCACCAGGTATAGGAAATAACCAAACCGGTATCGCATATAAAGAAATAAATTGGAAATATTTATAACTATTCTAATTGTTGAAAATAAAAATAAATATAAACCGGACTTTGGCCCGAGATTCACATCGAGTGTACAACAAACACATAGTCAAACCATGGCGCTCAATTGATGGAACTCCGAGGAGCAAGGTGTCGTGCTCTTTACTACATTCATTTCACTGTTTAATTATTTGTTTTATCAATTTCCTTTTTTGATCTGTGTGTCACTTCATGTGACACATTCACATTTAGCGCAACTTTTCCTTTTCTATTACATGCTTTTGTGTTGTATAACACTTATTGTTGCAGCTTAATTTATTATTGCACTAGCGCAGTTTTTTCCATTTCCATATTGTAAAATGTGTGACTGTCATTAAGTAAGTAAATAGACTCCATTGTTATCGATCAGTTAGTGATTAAAAGTCCATTATGGAGGAAATTCTGTACAGACGTGGGTCCAGTATTGTCAGGCTACGCCAACCTTTCTGATCTGTTTTTATATATTTACAGTGCCTTGAAAAAGTATTCATACCTCCTTAAAATATTCTACATTTTTGTCATGTTACAACCAAAAACGTAAATGTATTTTATTGGGATTTTATGTGATAGATCAACACAAAGTGGCACATAATTATGAAATGGAAGGAAAATGATAAATGGTGTTCAAAATTTTTACAAATAAATATGTAAAAAGTGTGGCGTGCATTTGTATTCGGCGTCCTTTACTCTAATACCCCTAACTAAAATCTAGTGGAACCAATTGCCTTCAGAAGTCACCTAATTAGTAAATAGAGTCCACTTGTGTGTAATTTAATCTCAGTATAAATGCTGCTGTTCTGTGAAGCCCTCAGAGGTTTGTTAGAGAACCTTGGTGAACAAACAGCACCATGAAGGCCAAGGAACACACCAGCCAGATCAGGGATAAAGTTGTGGAGAAGTTTAAAGCAGCGTTGGGTTATAAAAAAAAAAAATATCCCAAGCTTTGAACATCTCATGGAGCACTGTTCAATCCATCATCTGAAAATGGAAAGAGTATGGCACGACTGCAAACCTACCAAGATATTGGCGTCCACCTAAACTGACAGGCCGGGCAAGGAGAGCATTAACTACTTCAGATCCGTGATATAGCCGAAAGGCGGCTACAGCGCGGACCTAATTTGCCGGGAGGGCGTCCATGGACGTCCTTCCGTGCTGAAGCGGCCTGCGCGCCCCCTGCAGGGCACGCGCGGTGCGCTCTGTGATCAGCGAGTCAATGAGACTCGGCTGATCACAGATCAGAGTAAGGGGTCGATCCCGACCCCCTTACCACCCGATCAGCTGTCAGCCAATGACAGCTGATCATGTGATGTAAACAGAGCCGGTAATCGTCAATTTTTTCTCCTCACGCTGAGAAAAAAAAAAGCCGTTCACCGGCAGCTGTCAGAGGGACATCGGTCCCGATCAAGGAGAGCTGCCAGTGTCACCTACCAGTGCCGCCCATCAGTGTCGCCTACCAGTGCCGCCCATCAGTGTCACCTACCAGTGCTACCTATCAGGAATACCCATCAGTGCCCCCCATCAGTGCCGCCTTATCTGTGCCCATCAGTACCGCCTTATCTGTCCCCATCAGTGACGCTTTATCTGTGTCTATCAGTGCCCACCAGTGCCGCCTCATCAGCACATATCAATGAAGGAGAAAAATCGCCTGTTTGCTAAATGTTATAACAAACTATGATGCCGCGTACACACGACCGTTTTTAATGTCATTGAAAAAAAGAAGTTTTTCTCGACGTGATTCTTCTCAAGCCTGCCTTGCCTACACACTATCATGAAAAAAAATGCTTGAGTAAAGCGCGGTGATGTACGAAATGTACGACGGCACTATAAAGGGGAAGTTCCATTCGGATGGCGCCACCCTTTGGGCTGCTTTTGCTGATCCTTGTGTTAGTAAAGTTTGGTGAGAGACGATTCGCTCTTTTCAGCCTCGTGCTCTTCAGTCCGTTACAGCGTGACAAATGTGCTATCTCCATTACGAACGCTAGTTTTATCAGAACGAGCGCTCCCGTCTCATCACTTGCTTCTGAGCATGCGCATTTTTTTCACGTCGTTAAAGCGTACACAAGGCCGTTTTTCATGACGAGAAAAACGACGACGTGAAAAATTAGAGCATGTTCCAAATTTTTAATGGCCATTTTTCACGTTGTGAAAAATGCTCTGAAGCCCACACACAATCGTTTTTAATGACTAAATAAAAAAATGGCATTTTTCTCGTCATGAAAAACGGTCGTGAACATGAAACAAGTTTTTTTTTTTTTTCTAAATTTTCCAATTTTTTGTTTGTTTTAGCAAAAAATAAAAACCCCAGCGGTGATTTAAATACCACCAAAAGAAAGCTCTATTTGTGTGAAAAAAATGATAAGAATTTAATTTGGGTACAGCGTTGTATGACTGCAATTGTCATTCAAAGTGCGTCAGCGCTGAAAGCTGAAAATTGGTCTGGGTAGGAGGGGGGTTTAAGTGCCCAGTAAAGAAGTGGTTAATCAGAGAAGCAGCCAAGAGGCCCATGGTAACTCTGGAGGAGCTTCAGACATCCACAGGACAACTATTAGTTGTGTACTCCACACATTTGGCCTTTATGGAAGAGTGGCAAGAAGAAAGCCATTGTTGAAAGAAAGCCATAAGAAGTCCCATTTGCAGTTTGTGAGAAGCCATGTGGGGGACACAGCAAACATGTGGAAGGAGGTGCTCTGGTCAGATGAGACCAAAATTGAACTTTTTGGCCTAAAGGCAAAACGCTGTGTGGCGGAAAACTAACACTGCACACCACCCTGAACACACCATCCCCACTGTGAAACACGGTGGTGGCAGCATTATGTTGTGGGGATGCTTTTCTTCAGCAGGGACAGGGAAGCTGGTCAGAGTTGATGGGAAGATGAATGGAGCCAAATACAGGGCAATCTTAGAAGAAAACCTGTTGGAGTCTGCAAAAAACTTGAGACTGGGGCGGAGGTTCACCTTCCAGCAGGACAACAACCCTAAACATACAGCCAGAGCTACAATTGAATGGTTTAGATCAGGGATATGCAATTAGCAGACCTCCAGCTGTTGCCAAACTACAAGTCCCATGAGGCATAGCAAGACTCTGACAGTCACAAGCATGACCTCCAAAGGCAGAGGCATGATGGGACTTGTAGTTTGGCAACAGCTGGAGGTCCGCTAATTGCATATCCCTGGTTTAGATTAAAGCATATTCATGTGTTAGAATGGCCCAAACTATCACTTTTTGGCTCTGAGGAAGAGGGTGCGCCCTCGCAACGCGTCAGCCGTAGCTGTAATATCTGTCGTCTGGACTCTCTGGTCATCTGGTTCCAGCAGGAGGCAATCCCCTTTGATGGAATGGTTATGTGCCTACTATCATACTTGCTTTGTGAGTATTTGTAATCTTTTAACTTACTTTTAATAAACCTAGCCATTGGTAATGCACTAGGTCGGTGCGCCCTCTTTTTTTCCTTTTACATTTTAGTCCAGACCTAAATCCAATTGCAAATCTGTGGCAAGACTTGAAAATGTCTGTTCACAGATGCTCTCCATTCAATCTGACAGAGCTTGACCTATTTTTCAAAGAAGATTGGGCAAATATTTCACTCTCTAGATGTGCAAAGCTGGTAGAGACATCCCCAAAAAGACTTGCAGCTGTAATTGCAGTAAAAGGTGGTTCTACAAAGTATTGACTCAGGGGAACTGGATACAAATGCACGCCACACTTTTCACATATTTATTTGAAAAAAAAAAATTAAATCCATTTATCATTTTCTTTCCATTTCACAATTATGTGCCACTTTGTGTTGGTCTATCACACAAAATTCCGATATAATACATTTACGTTTTTGGTTGTAACCTGACAAAATGTGGAAAATTTCAATGTGTATGAATACTTTTTCAAGGCACTGTATGTGGATGTTGGATGTATAACTACTTGGAGTTTTGCTGTCATGTATTTACATGAATATTTAATTCAGATATATTACTGATTTAAAGCTAAACTCCAGGAACTAATCTGTATTGCATAGTTCAGTGGTTTACAGTCACCGGGCCATGGGCAATCTTCTATTGGGCCTCCAGCTAGCTGCAGATTCCCCAAACCTCTCAAAGTGCCTCTCATCTCCCATTATGCCCCCCATTCATAGTTGACAGTAGTGCCAACCCCCCCCCCCCCCACCACCACCACCTCCTACAGTGCCATACACATCCAGCCTCCCACAATGCCCCCCAGCCCTCTGCAGTGCCACCCCAACCTATTGCAGAGCATCCAGCCCCCCCATAGTACCTCCAACTTACAACCATGTGCTACACTGCCTCCCAACCTCCCACGGTGCCCCCCAGCTACTGCAGCACCCTCCAGTTTTCCATAGTGCCTCTGCAAATCCCCAGTTTCCTGGAGAGACTCCCATCCCCCTCTAGGGACTCCATCTTTTACAGTTTCCACCTGACCCCTCTAGAAACGTCATCCTCTACAGGACCACCAAATCTACTGCAGAGTCCCATAACCACCTCTAGAACCCCTATGGCAACAGTGCCAATTGAGCGACACCCTGTGATCAGTGTGCCATGGGGCAGTCACTCACAAGCCAAGCAGGACCCTGAAGATTGTGGGTATTTTTGAAGTAGTGCCGACAACTACAGCGACTTTCAGCAGTCCTTCAGGTATGAGATACCCATCCCTACATCGTGCCAAGCTGGACCAATGTAATTATGCAATACAAATAATTCCTGGAGTTCAACTTTACCCTTTCTATGAATGTATAACTTGTCAGTTCCAAAGACATGCAATAAATGGTCTTTGCTGTGTAAATTTTTGGTGCATATTTGAATTGCTGTGTATGAGGGGCCCACTGAACCCAAGGTCTAAATTTCAGGCATATTTATAAAAATCAATGGGCCTTCAAAACGCGCACATTCTGGTGTGAACCCGCCCTCAAAGAGCTTCCCCCTCACTTCCACACCATTGCAAGTTTTAGGCCTTGTGTGAGGCCATATAACATAAAATGCAGGTGTAGTTATGCGCCTGGATACACAGCTTCCACGCACCGCCGGCCATAGTAATGAATGGCTGTATCCAGCTGTACTCAGGTTTATGCCGCTACTTGTGGAAAACCTCCCATGCTTGAAGCTGTACTCCCCTGAACACAGTCTGCATCCATTGTGAAGAAATAATTCCGGACGGCTGCACTCCCAAAAATCCTTTTATTGAAGCTTTATATGAAAAGTGGTTGACGGATGGAGCAGGGGACAAAGAGGTAGACGCGTTTCGCCCAAATGTCAGCGCTTAGTCATTACTGGTAGTTTTCTCCCAAGCATGCGAGCTGGGCTAGCACCTGACTTGTGTGTGTGTGTGTGTGTGTGTGTGGGGATTAACCAGAGACTCACTCACCTGGAGCAGCTTTTCTTGTTTCATGAGAGTCTGCATCAATTGTTGTGCCCCTGTATGCATGCACAGGTTTCTGCAGGTAGCAGCGTAAACCTGTGTACAGTCACATACAGCCATTCGTTACTGCGGTCTGCTTCACGTGGCAGCTGTGTATGCCGGATGTGGAAATGTGCCCACTATTACCTTTTACATTGTACATAAGGATTTACACTTATCTTGAGTTACCCTGAGTATCTGAGTATCCTGCATTTTTTTGTTTATATTCAGCAAAGCCATGTACAGACGCATCTTCTATTCTCAGATCCATTTACACAGCTCTGTGAATAAAAGACTACAAGACCCATCTTCCACACCAGCCAAGGGGCTCACAGTTTTCAGAAGCGTGGCGGCATCACCACACACGTAGTCCATTGATTTCTTCCTCCAGCCTCATAACGGAAGGTCTGTACCTCCGATACCTCCATACAGACCTGGGGCTGAAGGAATATTCTGCAGGGCCTGTGCATTGCACCAGTGATTTTAGTTGTAATGCTTTGCAGGCGCCAATCGAAAAAATAAAAATAAATGCACGTTACCTTTTTTTCAATATGGGTGCAATTATACGTTTTTGAAAAAAGTGGAAATATGTGTTTTTTTTAAAGTTATAGGGTGCCAGATTGATTTGAGCAGTCTTTGGCTTTAAAGGTACTGCTGTGAAACTCAGCCTGTGCCAAAAAACCAATGAACATGAAAGTGTTAATTAATGGCTGGAATCCTGGGTTGTAGACTGGATGGGAAATATGAAGTTTACAATGAGGATGCTAATGGAGTGAAGTTCTCTTTTCTGGAAGGGCTAACCGAATAAAATAAGACAGGTCTCTTTTATGTGGGGGCTAATGGGATAATATTTAGCAGGTTTCTTTAATGTGGGGGCTAATAGGATAATAATCTTGGAGGTTGCTTAATAGAGACTTGCTTTTTCCAGGTCTGCTAACAAGGCTGATCTCTGTATGCATAAACAAATCATTTTTTATTCAAACTGTTTGGCAAAAAAGCAATGATGTGTTGCATAGTAACCAATAACCACTGAGCTTATACAGTGCCTTGAAAAAGTATTCATACCCCTTGACATTTTCCACATTTTGTCATGTTACAACCAAAAACATAAATGTATTTTTGTTGGGATTTTATGTGATAGACCAACACAAAGTAACACATAATTGTGAAGTGGAAGAAAAATGATAAATGGTTCTCAATTTTTTTTTTTTTACAAAAAAATATGTGAAAAGTGTGGCGAGCATTTATATTCAGCCCCCCTGAGTCAATACTTTGTAGAACCACCTTTCACTGCAATTACAGCTGCAAGTCTTTTTGGGGATTTCTCTATCAGTTTTGCACATCTAGAGAGTGAAATTTTTGCCCATTCTTCTTTGCAAAATGGCTCAAGCTCTGTCAGATTGGATGGAGACTGTCTGTGAACAGCACGTTTCAAGTCTTGCCACAGATTCTCAATTGGATTTAGGTCTGAACTTTGACAGGACCATTCTAACACATGAATATGCTTTGATCTAAACCATTCCATTGTAGCTCTGGCTGTATGTTTAGGGTTATTGTCCTGCTGGAAGGTGAACCTCTGCCCCAGTCAAGTCTTTTGCAGACTCCAACAGGTTTTTTTCCAGGATTGCCTGTATTTGGCTCCATCCATCTTCCCATCAACTCTGACCAGCATCCCTGTCCCTGCTGAGGAAAAGCATACCCACAACATGATGCTGCCACCACCGTGTTTCACAGTTGGGATGTTGTGTTCATGGTGATGTGCAGTGTTAGTTTTCCGCCACACATAGCGTTTTGCTTTTAGGCCAGAAAGTTCAATTTTGGTCTCATCTGACAAGATGGTGTTTTGTAGCAGTGACACCTATCCCGAAATCAGGAGATAGGGTCTTCTCCAGCCCCTCCCACTTCACATTCCTCACCTCATCTGACCTCTAGTCTCTGCCCCCCCCCCCCCCAGCCATGGCATGAACTGAATGGGAGGCTGCGAAGAGGCTGAGTGGGCAGCTGTGGGCTCCAGGAAGAGCCCAGCTGGGCGGCCACAGGCTCCAGGGACAGCCCTGCTGGGCGGCCGCAAAAAGGCTGGCGGTGCAGGATTCAGGAACAGCCCAGGATTTGGTGACCCCTGGCAAATCATCATTTGACCCCCGAGGGGGTCCCGACCCCCAGGTTGAGAACCACTGGTCTAGGGCCTAGACAAAAACAAGCAGTTAACCCACACAGTCAGGCATGGTCCCACTGCATGGGGAAAAAAAAGAAAAAATAACTAAACCCTTTTTATCCTTTACATCCAAAGCTGCTCTCTTAGTCCCTGTTAGATATGTAGTTGTCATGGTGCTGCACATGTGATCCCTTATGACACCAGCTATTTGATGGCTTGACAGTTCAGTTGAGAATACAAACAACTGACATTTAGCATTGGGGAACAACCCAAAAACAGATAATTTGATGGGTTTAGTTCCACTGTATTGAAAGAGCCGCATGGAAATGCAGCATAAGCACACTTAAATTGGAAGTAAACCCTCCTATCGTTTTCAGCCAAAGAAGCTGCCATCTTGCCCTGTTTAACCACTTAAGCCCCGGACCAGGCCACTTTTTGCGATTCGGCACTGCGTCGCTTTAACTGACAATTAAGCGGTCGTGCGACGTGGCTCCCAAACAAAATTTACGTCCTTTTTTTCCCCACAAATAGAGCTTTCTTTTGGTGGTATTTGATCACCTCTGCGGTTTTTATTTTTTGCGCTATAAACAAAAATAGAGCGACAATTTTTTTTAAAAATGCTATATTTTTTACTTTTGCTATAATAAATATCCCCCAAAAATATATAAAAACTTTTTTTTTTCCCTCAGTTTAGGCCTATATGTATTCTTCTACATATTTTTGGTAAAAAAAAAAACGCAATAAGCATTTATTGATTGGTTTGCGCGAAAGTTATAGCATCTACAAAATGGGGGATAGTTTTATGGCGTTTTTATTAATATATATTATTTTCTTTTACTAGTTATGGCGGCGATCAGCAATTTTTATCGTGACTGCGACATTATGGCGGACACATCGGACACTTTTAAACACTATTTTGGGGCCATTGTCATTTTTACAGCGAAAAGTGCTTTAAAATGCACTGATTACTGTGAAAATGGCAGTGAAGGGGTTAACCTGTAGGGGGCGCTGAAGGTGTTAGGCCCCTTTCACACGGAGGTCCGTTCAGGTCCGCCTGTCAGTTTTTTAGGCGGACCTGAAACGGATCCTCCATGTACCCCTATGGAGGCACGGATGTCAGCGGAGACATGTCCGCTGACATCCGCTCCGCTCCGCCAAAGTGTGACGGAGGAAAACCCTATTTTTCCTTCCGTCGGCGGAGCGGATCGGATGACAACGGACTCTACGGTCCGTCATCATCCGATCCCCCATAGGGGAGAGCGGCGCTCTGATAGGGCGGTCCCTGCACAGTGTGCGGGGACCGCCCAGTCATCCGTCGGCTCAGCGGGGATCAACGGAGCGATCCCCGCTGAGCAAGCGGAGCTTCACGGGGCGGATCTGCATGGATCCGTCCCGTGTGAAAGAGGCCTTAAGTGTTTTCTAGGGAGTGATTACTACTGTTAGGGGGCGTGGCTTGCTGTGTGACGTCACTGACAGGGAACAGACGATCAGTGGCAGTCACACTAGGAAGAACGGGGGAAAGGTTTGTTTACACTTACCTCTCCCCGTTCTTCAGCTCTGTGACCCGATCGCGGGACACCGGCGGCGATCGGGTCCCGCGGTCACGAAGCACAGGACCAGGTCGCGAGTGCGTATATCGGCGTGAAGGGGTCCTTAAGCGGTTAACCTTCAACTGCCATAATGCTGCACATGTGATCAGTTATGACACCAGCCACTGGATGGTTTGATAGTTTGGTTGAGAGCACAACCAATGTGACAGTTACATTTCCAGCACATGCCAGGAATGTAACTGTTTTTTGAAACTGTTAAATCGATGGGGTTACTTCCGCTTTAATATTGTTTTGCCCATGCAGGCTAACAGGCTTAACTGTTGCCTAACCCACGGCATATACATTTAGGCCAGGTTCACACCACCGCCGCATTCGGCTGACAGCAAGGGTCCGGTGCGTGCTGGTTCACCAGTTCTGGTCCGACTTCAGCCCAAAATTTGGGCTGAAATCGAACCTAAAACGCACCAAAAAAAGCAAGGGTTTTTCCGGGACACCGCACCGGACCCACTGCGGAGATATGTGAAACGGCTCCATAGAGAGCCAGTCACATTCTCCTGCTATGCAACTTGAATGCAGGGAAACACGCATTCAATTCGCATAGGTGTGAACCCGGCCTTACTCTCTCCGCATCCCCATTAAAACAACATTAGGCTTCATCTACAGGGGATTTAAATGCCAGCTGTGGCAAGAATCCATTTTATTACTGCGGCTGGATTGGGAGGTGGAGGCAGGAAAATTCGGCCACTCAACCTATACAAAGCAATGACAGGCTGACAGCTTGTGTCCAAGGGCAGTCATCTGTCTCTAACCACAGGTCATTGCTCCGTGTTCAGTTACATGCCAACAACTGCGGCAAGCTGCGTCCGCTGTCAGTCTGTCATTGCTTTTGTACAGGCTGAGCAGCTGTAAATATCCGCAGCTACCTGTGAATTCAGCCGCAGCAATACACTTTATTCTTGCTGCAACTGGTACTAAAATCCTGTGTGAAGAAGGTCTATGGTGCATGAGCAGGCCATTACCAATTACCGGTACATTATCTAATCACAAAGCATCAGATAGCTCTGTGTACCTAGCAGCTTATCTCCAAGAATAATAAATTGTATGCTCCTAATACCTACTATTTTCCTTTTCTCCCAAGCAGGGGGACAAAAATTGCACAGGGTCGCTTTAAGCAGTAAATCTTTATTACGTTTATGAAGACTAAATTATTGTTTATCTGTACATTTGCAGCTATAGAATCTTGAAACATATCCCATTTTTTTATATATATATATATATATATATACACACACACACACACACACACACTAGGGCTGTGGAAAATAACTATTCCTCGATTTAATCGATTAATTGTTTTGATCGATCAAAATTCTTTGGGCTTGCCGTGTCCATCTGAAGGGCTCCTTTGCTGTGCCTTCATATCTGCATGCCGGCGGGACCTTACTATCTGCCACACGCAAGGGCTGTTACACTTCCCTCTATCACTTCCCTCTATCAACCTGGGATTCTACAGCCATCCACTGGGAGTTGTGATAGTTCCCTT
Organism: Rana muscosa; assembly: GCA_029206835.1. NCBI lineage: Eukaryota > Metazoa > Chordata > Amphibia > Anura > Ranidae > Rana > Rana muscosa. The sequence goes on along the minus strand of CM055117.1, from coordinate 205,667,515 downwards.
CACGGACATCTACATGCCGACGGACTGATGTTAGCCCCTCCTCATCTGGATTCAGCAGTGGTATCGTTGTACACATTTTTATACCAGTATCATACTTAGCTACATGTTTTTATGACTGCTTTTGCTACCGTTTGGTATTACTCGCACCATTTTTACAGTTTATGTGCAATATTTATTTTGTTACCTACTTGAAGACTATAAAAGTTTTAATGCTACTCCCATCGAGCGCTGCCTTTGTGTTTTTTTGTATCCTGCTATCGATTTTTCCAGTGGTTGGTAGCTGCACTGGGAATCAGCCTGCAAGGAGATCAGCTAAAAGTAGTTGGATCTATGTGTATAATTAATCAAAATTAGTCGATTAATCGATAAAAAAAAAAAACGATTAATCGAACACGAAAATTTTAATCAGTAACAGCCCTAATATATACATATACATATACACATATATACATACATACATTTATTTATGAAATCATACTAATCGGAGAAGAAGTTTGAAAAATGCAAGTGAAATATTTAAAGCTGAACTTCAGGTATGATTTTTATTGCATAGTTACATCGATCCAGTTTGGATCAGTGTTAATATTCATATTTCATACCTCTGGGACTGCAGAGGATCCCCGTGGTAGGTGAAGCTACTACAGCGATCGCTGCGGTCTTCCTGGTCCTCGGCTAAGCAGCTGCCCTTCTACATAGTAAATACAAGGGATCGCTGACTTGGCACAACCTCTCACAGAACACCTTGTAATTTATTTGCTCTGATTAGAGTGATGTCACCTCCCACCTCTTCTTCTCCTCCAATCAGAGAACACCTTGTACAAAAACAAAACAAGGCTTACTGTGAATGGAGGCCGTGCTGAGTTAGCGACCCATTAGGGGAGATTTACTAAAACTGGAGCACTCCGAATCTGGTGCAGCTGTGCATGGAAGCCAATCAGCTTGTTCAATTAAGCTTTGACAATAAAACCTGGAAGCTAATTGGTTTCTATGCAGGCCTGCACCAGATTTAGCATTCTCCAGTCTCAGTAAATCACCCCCATTGTGTTCAATATACATGAAGGCAGCCGCCCGGCTGGACCCAGAAGACAGCTGCAATCACTGTGATTCTTTGATTCTCTGCTTCTACAGCAGTCCATCAGGTATGAAATATGTATACTTGCGTACATTGGTTCAAGCTGCACCAATGTAACTATGCAATAAAAACCATACCTGTAGTTAGAGCTGCATGATTTTGGATAAAATGAGAATCACAATTTTTTGATTAGAATAAAGATCACGATTCTCGGCGTAACATCTTTCACGTTATGCAAAAAAAAAATTGGGCTAACTTTACTGTTTATTTTATTTTTTTAATTGCTTTTAAAAGACCGCAGCGCAAACGCAGTGTAACATAAAATATATAATGTTTGGGGATTCTAAATTTTCTAGCAAAAAATACTGATTTTAACTTGTAAGCAACAAATGTCAGAAAAAGGCTTAGACCCCATACACACTATTAGATTTTCTGCAGATTTTTGTCTTCAGATTTACCAAAACATGTAGTGCAAGGGCCTGCCTGATTGCATACAAATTGGAACTCTTAAAGGGGTTGTAAAGGTAGATGTTTTTTCACCCTCGACACTTTACTTACTTTTCCCCTCGAAAGTCCCGTGCTCGTCCCCGTCATCGTCCTCGGTTCTCATCCTGGCCATTGATTGGCTACACTGGATGGATTGAAAGCAGTGCAGCCATTGGCTGGCGCTGCTGTCAATCACATCCAATGACGCGCGCCGGGGGGCGGGGCCGAGTGATACAGGCGGCGGCTATGGCCGCCGCTGTATCACAGGAGCGCGCCCGCAATAACTCCACACCATGCGAGCTCGCTCGCATGAAGGTGTGGAGTCCTTGTGGGGAGGAGCCGAGACAGCCACAGAGGGACCCCAGAAGAAAAGGATCAGGGCCACTGTGTGCAAAACGAGCTGCACAGTGGAGGTAAGTATAACATGTTTGTTATTTTTTATTTTTTTTCCTTTACTGATTCTTTAAGGTTTGACCTCCATATTATATGGTTTTGGTAAATCTGAAGACAAAAATCTGCAGAAAATCTAATCGTGTGTATTAGGGTGTTTCATTTTTCCAAAGATGTGATTTTCATATGACTTTGCTCACGCTCCGAGTCTCAGTGATGTAAAAGATATAAATGCCAAATTTCAAGAAGATTGGATAATATTTAGGGGTTGCACACATTGATCACTTTTATCACAAACTAGTGAAATTTCTAACATTGAACCAAGTGTACAAATGAAGAAGAAAAAGATTCATATAAGAATAAACATTACAAAGCTATCGCTGAAATCAATAGGACAGTTATACTGGAAGACTCATCTCCATCATCACAAGCACCTAGTGACGAAGAGGCTGAGTTTTCGCCTCCAGCAACGAAAAAATTACGTTCAAGTCCTAGATTAAAACCTCTTGATCAGACACTCACGTCTACTTGGGATCAAGAACAGCTATCTATTCGACAAGCAAGTACTTCATTTATAGCAACTGCAAACAGCCTTGGCCACAATGTTTCAAACATTTCCATATCTCCAGCTACCATTTACCGAGCTCGGGCCATCAATAGAAGTAAAATGGCTAAGAAAATCGAAGAGTCACTCTTTGAAAATCCTCCTCATTTGGTCTTGCATTGGGATAGTAAACTGTTGCCCTCAGTTGCCCATGGGAATGTCAAAACTTTGGAAGATAGAGTTGCAGTTCTAGTGACTGGCAAGGATTTTGAGCATTTGCTTGGCGTACCTGTTGCCCTGAAAGGCACTGGTGAGCAGATGGCTGAAGTAGTTATTCGGGAAGTGGACCGATTTTGGCTACGTGACAATATAATCGGTATTTGATACTACAGCATCGAATACAGGACTGATTAGTGGTGCAATGGATCGGTGACGATCCGTGATCCGAACGGGTCACCCCGTTCGGATCGGCACACACCGTGATCCGCGGCCTCGGCCTTAGGAAAGGCCGCGGCTTCGGCCTAGCTCCAGGGCCGCGGCCATCTTGGTACACCCGGGGCGGCGGCCGCCTTGTGACGTCATCACCCCTCGCTGCTCGTGGATTTGAACTGGCCGGCGGGAGAGACTGGTAAGTGGGGGAGATGCCCATTACTGGGGGAGATTGTGGATATTACATACAGGGGAGAGTGTGGATATTACATACAGGGGAGAGTGTGGATATTACATACAGGGGAGAGTGTGGATATTACATACAGGGGAGAGTGTGGATATTACATACAGGGGAGAGTGTGGATATTACATACAGGGGGGAGAGTGTGGATATTACATACAGGGGAGAGTGTGGATATTACATACAGGGGGAGAGTGTGGATATTACATACAGGGGGAGAGTGTGGATATTACATACAGGGGGAAGATTGTGGATATTACATACGGGGGGAGAGTGTGGATATTACATACAGGGGGAAGATTGTGGATATTACATACAGGGGGAGAGTGTGGATATTACATACAGGGGGAGAGTGTGGATATTACATACAGGGGGAAGAGTGTGGATATTACATACAGGGGGAAGATTGTGGATATTGCATACAGGGGGAAGATTGTGGATATTGCATACAGGGGGAGAGTGTGGATATTACATACAGGGGGAAGATTGTGGATATTACATACAGGGGGAGAGTGTGGATATTACATACAGGGGGAAGATTGTGGATATTACATACAGGGGGAGAGTGTGGATATTACATACAGGGGGAAGATTGTGGATATTACATACAGGGGGAGAGTGTGGATATTACATACAGGGGGAAGATTGTGGATATTACATACAGGGGGAGAGTGTGGATATTACATACAGGGGGAGAGTGTGGATATTACATACAGGGGGAAGAGTGTGGATATTACATACAGGGGGAGAGTGTGGATATTACATACAGGGGGAGAGTGTGGATATTACATACAGGGGGAAGATTGTGGATATTACATACGGGGGGAGAGTGTGGATATTACATACAGGGGAGAGTGTGGATATTACATACAGGGGGAGAGTGTGGATATTACATACAGGGGGGAGAGTGTGGATATTACATACAGGGGGAGAGTGTGGATATTACATACAGGGGGAGAGTGTGGATATTACATACAGGGGGAGAGTGTGGATATTACATACAGGGGGAAGAGTGTGGATATTACATACAGGGGGAGAGTGTGGATATTACATACAGGGGGAAGATTGTGGATATTACATACGGGGGGAGAGTGTGGATATTACATACAGGGGAGAGTGTGGATATTACATACAGGGGGAGAGTGTGGATATTACATACAGGGGGGAGAGTGTGGATATTACATACAGGGGAGAGTGTGGATATTACATACAGGGGGAAGATTGTGGATATTACATACAGGGGGAGAGTGTGGATATTACATACAGGGGGAAGATTGTGGATATTACATACAGGGGGAGAGTGTGGATATTACATACAGGGGGGAGAGTGTGGATATTACATACAGGGGGAGAGTGTGGATATTACATACAGGGGGAGAGTGTGGATATTACATACAGGGGGAGAGTGTGGATATTACATACAGGGGGAAGAGTGTGGATATTACATACAGGGGGAGAGTGTGGATATTACATACAGGGGGAGAGTGTGGATATTACATACAGGGGGAAGATTGTGGATATTACATACGGGGGGAGAGTGTGGATATTACATACAGGGGAGAGTGTGGATATTACATACAGGGGGAGAGTGTGGATATTACATACAGGGGGGAGAGTGTGGATATTACATACAGGGGAGAGTGTGGATATTACATACAGGGGGAAGATTGTGGATATTACATACAGGGGGAGAGTGTGGATATTACATACAGGGGGAAGATTGTGGATATTACATACAGGGGGAGATTGTGGATATTACATACAGGGGGAGAGTGTGGATATTACATACAGGGGGAAGATTGTGGATATTACATACGGGGGGAGAGTGTGGATATTACATACGGGGGGAGAGTGTGGATATTACATACAGGGGGAAGATTGTGGATATTACATACAGGGGGAAGATTGTGGATATTACATACAGGGGGAGAGTGTGGATATTACATACAGGGGGAGAGTGTGGATATTACATACAGGGGGAAGATTGTGGATATTACATACAGGGGGAAGATTGTGGATATTACATACAGGGGGAAGATTGTGGATATTGCATACAGGGGGAAGATTGTGGATATTGCATACAGGGGGAGAGTGTGGATATTACATACAGGGGGAAGATTGTGGATATTACATACGGGGGGAGAGTGTGGATATTACATACAGGGGGAAGATTGTGGATATTACATACAGGGGGAAGATTGTGGATATTACATACTGGGGGAAGATTGTGGATATTACTGGGGGAAGATTGTGGATATTACATACAGGGGGAAGATTGTGGATATTGCATACAGGGGGAAGATTGTGGATATTACATACTGGGGGAAGATTGTGGATATTACTGGGGGAAGATTGTGGATATTACTGGGGGAAGATTGTGGATATTACTGGGGGAAGATTGTGGATATTACTGGGGGAAGATTGTGGATATTACAGTGGGGGGGGGATGACGTGGATATTAGTAATTTTTTTTTTTTTTTTGCCGATCCGAAAATGATTCGATCCGTGGCTCTGATCCGAGGATCGATCCGATCCATGAGTTTTTTGATCCGTTGCACCCCTAGGACTGATCCAAGGGGCATGTACCAGAATTGAAAGGGAAATCGGACGAACATTGTGTTTTTTTGAAGGAAAAGACCTGAGCCATTTCGTTGCTAATAAAACAAAGACGTTCTTTGAATTGTTTGGGATCCACAACGTGACAGAATACTGCAGTGACTCTCTAAGAAGCCATGTGAACGCACTTAAAGTGGCTGTAAACCCATTCTCATCCTTTCTAAACTACTGCCATAGTGCTGATCTATAAGGATATAGATGCCTCCTGCATGTATCCTTACCTGTCAAATGTCTCCCCTCTGTCTGTTATAAGAACTTAAAAACTGCAGATTCTGTGGGTGGATCTGTTGTTTGGAGCTCGGTGGGTGGAGTCGTGATGTCAGTAGACTCCCCGCCCACCTCTACACTCCCCTTGTCAACATGCAATTTCTCCTGTGTATTCCTTCTGCTATGATCACTAACATCCAGTCAAAATCCAGAAAAGTAACCACATGACTTCAGAAAAGGAGTGGGGGTGGGAATTAAAAAATAATGCATGTCTAAAGCTAGTGCACAAGATATGTAAATAACCTGTCACTCAAAGCAAGGGGGCGGAAAATTGTGACATTGTGACAGCAAAAAAATATAAAAAATTAAAAATGTATAGTTTACATCCACTTTAAGGTTGTCAATGATACTGCAGAAAGAGGAATTGCTCTGATAAAGTATAACGAATCGGTCAGGGATGAACAACAAAAACAATTCTTGTTGAGGGTAGTCGAGCATCACAGAAAAGTCATCACCAAGCGAACAAAACAAGGGATTGCATTGTTCAAAGTTGATTAATGTAACACATGTTTTGCCTATCATATTACCTATTAATCTTAGTGTATAGTTTAATAGTATTTTAAGTTTGTGATTTCTAGTTTTCCCAATAAAAGTAATTAACATTGAAAAATCGTATTTTTTGCCTACTTTTACAAAACAGATCAAAGTGTGCAACCTCTAAATATTATCCAATCTTCTTGAAATTTAGCATATATATCTTTTACATCACTGAGACTCGGGGCGTAAGCAAAGTCTGCAAAAATTTTACAGTTTATTTTTTGTCTTAGAAAATGAAACACTCTAGTCGTGTGTATGGAGCTTTAGTCTTTAAGTGGTTAAAGTGGAGTTCCACCCAAAAGCAGAACTTTCGCTTTAAGGACTCCTGACCCCATGACATGCCACATTGGCATATAATTTTTTTGGGAGGGAGCGGGTACCTAGTTTTTAGAGGTACCCGCTCCCACTTCCGCTCTGGCCACCTAGGCGAATCGAGTGGAAGTTCTCCTCTCCCCCTCCCTCCCTGCAATCTTCTGGGACCTGTCACAGGTCCCAGAAGTTTACCCTGCCATTCAGGACGCACAGCGGGACTCGTGCATGCGCAGTGCGCACCAGGCTGTAAAGCCGCAAGCTGTCACAGCCGGGTGCCCAATCTAGTGATGCCAGCGCGAGATGGGGGAGAGAACCGAGGCATCGGGCGACCGCATCGCTGGACCGTGGGACAGGTTAGTGTGTGTTTAAACGGCTGTAACTTCTCTTTAAACTGACCTCATTTGCAGACTGAAGTTCATCCCACAGATCTCTAAAAGAACACAACGATACAATGTTTATTTTTATCTCTCTTTCAGCGCATGTTGTTGATAAACACTTCTGGCTGTTTTTTTTTCTTTTTTGACAGCTGTGAGCAGGGAACGGCTCTGCACACGGGGAGTGGGTTGAAGCAAAATCGTGTTTTTTTTTTTTTTTTCTTAACGGTTAATCGCCCAGCTCTACCTGGAGTAAAGCTTTTATTTCAAGTGGACCTGAATTCAAAAATTTGGCATCGTATAGGAAGCATATAGAAATGTTAATTGTGCTTGAGTAATACATTGAAGAAATGACCTTTTTTGTGTTCGACGTCCCCTAAAAAATAACAGTCCCAGATAGCAAGGATAACTTGCCACAGATTTGTGTCAGTGTTGAATTGTAAGTCTGTTAACTTGCTGCACATTTTCACTGCAAGTTGTACACTTGCAGAGCACTAGTTCTAGTTGACACTTTTACAATTTGTAGCAAATTTGCGAGGCAAGGCTCTATCTAGCAAGAGAAAAGTTGCAGTGGTGAGTCTACAGCAAGAGCTCTGCAAAACTACAGCATGAAAATTAAGTCACAGTGTCCCCTGTGGTGGGATGATTATTGCACAACAAAACTGAACCAGAACTTGCAGCAGACTTGCAGAATGTTTGCAAAGTTGATCTGGAGTCATGCAATGCGGACTTGCTGCAATTGTGCAACAAACTTGTGAAGCCTGGCCAGTCTAGCAATAGCTTAACAAGTCATTTTCAAACTTGCAACACAATTGCTTGCTATTTGGGGTGCACTTCTGGTGCCTAGGCACTCTTAATAACTGTATCTACAGTATGAGATCTAAGGCACTGCTCCCTCTGACTGCTATTTACTGAGATGTGATGATTCCTCTGCTGTTGTGTTCTCTGTTCCCCTTGCTGGTGTTCTAGCAGATAGTAGCGCTATCGAGATGTGCCCGGGATGTACTGCGCATGCGCCGCATGGAACAGCACAACATATTTTACGATCAGCTGTTGAGACGTTGCTTGTGCACAATAGCCAACGGAAGAAAATTTTCTGTCAGAATTTTCCTTATACTCCCGAGGCATGTTCAGGAGGCGTGTTGTTGATCGTAAAATGCGCAGTACATCCCAGGCAATTCTCGATAATGGTCACTTTCAGACAGAACACCGGGGAGGAATCTATACCTGTGGACTTCTTGTGCAAGGATCTCCCTGCTTTGGCCATATTAATTCTGTGCTTTATACAGCTATCCTGCTGCTTTTAACTGTTCCCTCAGCAGTCATTTGGGGAAAGGGGAGCTCTGGCATGAGGAAATAAAACCAAACTCTTCTATCAAGATGGTTGCCACCAGGGCTTTTTTTCTCTTAGAAAGGAGGAGTTCCTACACCTATTCTCTGTCATCCCTTTTCTCCACCCCTACCCACCTCCGAGCACCGTTCCTTGGTTCCACCCCTACCCACCTTTCATTATTGCCCTTTTAGAGAATACAGAACCAAGTATCATTTTGTGAATAGATCCCCAGCAGCCAGCATCAATAGACCCTGCAGCACACCTCGGCACCCCTTGCCATTACATACATACAGTCAGCACTGGAGGTGCTGCGTTCCCACTGAAAAAAAGCTCTGGCTGCCTCCACAGATACAGTGTGGAACAAGGAGTGATAATAAAGAAAAACAGGATTTCTGATTTCACTGCCTATAAGCCTGTTCAGCATCAGTGGAGTTTACTTACTAAGAGTAGATAGTTTTCAGTTTGCTAATAAATGAGGTGAACCCCAATCATGTGCAAGGAAACAAAAAACCCACAACAAAAAACCCTGCTCTCTCAATGGACGGCGTGCTGCAGCTTCTGTTGAATGGGCATGCTGAAAAACCGGCAGCTGAACAGCATCTGATCAGCTGACTGGTGTGTTCTGGTGGGGAGGTAGGCAGGCCCCCTGTCAGAACACAAAAGCTCAGCGGGGATATTGCTGTACTAAAATCACATAGTTACTACAGTGAGTTAGTCATTTTTTTTATCATTCAGCCCGCTGGGTTTAACGAAAAAAAAAAAAAAACTACCTGTGGGTACCAGGCATAAAGCCACAGATGGTAAGAATGGGCCAAGAGTCGAACCATGTATGGACAGGCTGAATGTACTCAAGTTGATCTATCAACTTGGGTACAACCAGCATGTCAGATTTTACATGTAATTATTGCTCGTGGCTGTTTTAGTCGCATGCAATAATCGCTGTGTTCTCCCGGCGGGGATGGCCACCCCCTGACGGGAGAACACAATGGCTCCGTGAGAGCGATTCCCCCATCAACAGTGATTGTGTCGATTGGGGGAATCCAGCGATTTTCTTTCCTGCAACCCGTGATTGCAGTAAAAAAAATCACTCCGACTATTGCCGGCTTAAGTGAACATTACATTTTCAAAGTGAGAGTTCTCTACTCATGTAGCAAATCAACTAGATTTATTAAGAAAGCAATGGAAACCTGTGGACCAGAATGACAGAAGCAGGTGATCAATGGCAGGCCCCAAGGCGTCTCTCTGAAGATTTCCTTAAAGATGTGTTAGTTATTAGTTAAATGTGTTTTCTGAAATTTCCTGACAGCTGGTCTCACAGTTATCTGGTGCAGGTCTCCCAGATTAAATTAATTTTAGTTAAATGGTGACCAAAGCAAGGGTTCAAATCTAATGGAGCATTCTTTTTCATGAATTGCACTCTGTTCAAAGTATACCCTCAGGCATGACTTTCAAATGCTAATTTGAACTGAATGACCCTTAGGACTTGTTTGTAAAAAGTAGAGCATAGGGACGTATACAGTCATGGCCGAAATTGTTAGCACCCCAGAAATGTTTCCAGAAAATCAAGTATTTCTCACAGAAAAGTATTGCAGTAACACATGTTTTGCTATACACATGTTTATTCCCTTTGTGTGTATTGGAACAAAACAAAAAAAGGGAGGGAAAAAAAGCAAATTGGACACAACTCCAGAAATGGGCTGGTCAAAATTCTTGGTACCCTTAACTTAATATTTGGTTGCACACCCTTTGGAAAAAATAACTGAAATCAGTCGCTTCCTATAACCATCAATAAGCTTCTTATACCTCTCACCCGGAATTTTGGACCACTCTTCCTTTGAAAACTGCTCCAGGTCTCTGTTATTGGAAGGGCACCTTTTCCCAATAGCAATTTTAAGATCTCTCCACAGGTGTTTAATGGGATTTGGATCTGGACTCATTGCTGGCCACTTTAGAACTCTCCAGCGCTTTCTTGCCATCCATTTATGGGTGCTTTTTGACGTATGTTTGGGGTCATTGTCCTGCTGGAAGACCCAAGATCTCGGACGCAAACTCAGCTTTCTGACACTGGGCTCTACAGTGCGACCCAAAATCCTTTGGTAATCCTCAGATTTAATGATGCCTTGCACACATTCAAGGCACCCAGTGCCAGACGCAGCAAAACAAACCCCAAAACATCATTGAACCTCCACCATATTTCACTGTAGGTACCGTGTTCTTTTCTTTGTAGGCCTCATTCTGTTTTCGGTAAACAGAATGATGTGCTTTACCAAAAAGCTCCATCTTGGTCTCATCTGTCCACAAGACGTTTTCCCAGAAGGATTTTGGCCTTACTCAAGTACATTTTGGAAAACTGTAATTTTTGCCCATTTTTGCTTTATGTCTGTGTCAGCAGTGGGGTCCTCCTGGGTCTCCTGCCATAGCGTTTCATTTCATTTAAATGTCGACGGATAGTTTGCGCTGACACTGATGTTCCCTGAGCCTGCAGGACAGCTTGAATTTCTTTGGAACTTGTTTGGGGCTGCTTATCCAGAATCCGGACTATCCTGCGTTGCAACCTTTCATCAATTTTTCTCTTCTGTCCACGCCCAGAGAGATTAGCTACAGTGCCATGGGTTGCAAACTTCTTGATGATGTTGCACACTGGACAAAGGCAAATCTAGATCTCTGGAGATGGACTTGTAACCTTGAGATTGTTGATATTTTTCCACAATTTTGGTTCTCAAGTCCTGAGACAGTTCTCTTCTCCTCTTTCTGTTGTCCATGCTTAGTGTGGCACACACTGACACACAATGCAAAGACTAAGTGAACTTCTCTCCTTTTTATCTGCTTTCAGGTGTGATTTTTATATTGCCCACACCTGTTACTTGCCCCAGGTGAGTTTAAAGGAGCATCACATGCTTGAAACAATCTTATTTATCCACAATTTGGAGTTTTGTGTGACATTATGTCCAATTTGCTTTTTTTTCCTCCCTTTTTTTGTTTTGTTCCAATACACACAAAGGGAATACACATGTGTATAGCAAACCACGTGTTACTGCAATACTTTTCTGTGAGAAATACTTGATTTTCTGGCAAAATTTCTGGGGTGCCAACAATTTCGGCCATGACTGTATCTTGTAGTAACTAATGTAATATTTCCACTTTCTAGGATTAGCTACAAAGCTAATGCTTAATGGGGCACATTCAAAACAATTATAGCTGTAAGGGGCTCATACACAAGGTCATCCAACACCATCTGAATCATGTGAGTACAGGAGATGGCTGGCTACACACATTTCCATCATAATATATAAATTTTCAATTTTTCTTTTGTTCAGATTGTTTTGACTGTACATGATCAGAAGTTGAGGGTAAAGGCAATGGACTGGCCAAGCATGTCTCCAGACTTAAACCCTAATGAGCATCTGTGGGGCATCCTCAAACGGAGGGTGGAGGAGCGCAAGGTCTCTAACATCCATCAGCTCTGTGATGTCGTCATGGAGGAGTGGAAGAGGACTCCAGTGACAACCTGTGAAGCTCTGGTGAACTCCATGCCCAAGAGGGTTAAGGCAGTGCTGGAAAATAATGGTGGCCACACAAAATATTGACACTTTGGGCCCAATTTAGACATTTTCACTTAGGGGTGTATTAAGTTTTGTTACCAGTGGTTTATACATTAACCTCCTGAGCGGTATTCCCGAGTGTGGCTCGGGGTGAATTTTTCATACCAAAAGCAGTAACCCAGAGCCTCGGGATCGCATTGCAGAATCCATGTAGAGGTTACTTACCTTGTCCCCTGGATCCTGCAATGTATCCCCACTGTGATCTGCGAGCCGCCGTGTCTCGCTCGATTCACAGTGCCAAGCTCCATTCCCTGCGAGCGTTGCGACGCACGGGGACGGAGTTCGGCGCCAAATTCAAAAAGTAAAAAACACAGTATAGATACAGTATACTGTAATCTTACAGATTACATTACTGTATCAAATAAATACACATCCCCTTTGTCCCTAGTGGTTTGTCCAGTGTCCGGGATGCAGTTTTATACTATAAATACTGTTCTTTCTGCCTGGAAACTGGAGATTGTCCCTAGCAACCAAAAAGGTGTCCCTTTTCATCAAAAGTGGTTTTAGACCAGCTATAAAACGGCGATAATAAATTAGAATCACTTGAATTGAGCGATAGCGATATGTAGGGAAATTCGTCATCAAACACTGAAAGTAATGACAGCGACAATTCTGCAACTGAGCAGAGCAAATTTCTGTGTTTTTGAATATTTTTTATTATTATTATATTATTATTATTTGTTATAATTATTTGTAGTTATTTATTATATTATAATTAATGATTTAGTGTTTCAAACTTTATCATACCCGGGATGTCTATTAGACTCTTGTTTTGGACAGATTTAAAGCGGAGCTCCACCCTAAAGTGGAACTTCCGCTCATCGGAACACTCCCCCATCCCCCCCCCCTCCGGTGTCACATTTGGCACCTTTCAGGGGGGAGAGGGGTGCAGATACCTGTCTAAGACCGGTATTTGCATCCACTTCCGGGAGTCCTCTCTGCGGGTATTCTGCGGGTAGTATGTCACTTCCGTAGGGAACCGGGCTGTGAAGCCGCAAGGCTTCACTTCCTGGTTCCCTCACCGAGGATGGCGGTGGGGGCAGCAGAGTGACGAATAATCGCTCGTCTTCTGCTGCCGACGTCGCTGGACTCCAGGACAGGTAAGTGTCCTAATATTAAAAGTCAGCAGCTGCAGTATTTGTAGCTGCTGACTTTTAATATTTTTTTTTCAGGGGAAACTCCGCTTTAAGTAAGTTATTTCTAAGAATTACAGACCTAAAATATAAAACGCCAAATTTCCATGCAAAATAATGGTACCGCTTTCAGCATCAAAAATCTGACATAATCATACCTCCAGGAAGATTAACCAGGCCTATTTTTCAAACTTGCTGTTTACAAGTTAAAATATTTTTTTTTTGCTAGAAAATTACTTAGAACCCATAAACATTATATATATATATATATATATATATATATATATATATATCTCTATCTGTATATGTAGCGGCCTCTCTCTCTCTCTCTCTCTCTCTCTCTCTCTCTCGTATCGGTTGTTTGTGGCTGTTGTAACCTGTAGAAATTTTTTAACGTCACCTATGGAGATTTTTAAGGGTCAAAGTTTGTCACCATTCCCCGAGCGGGTGCAATTTTGAAGCATGACATGTTGAGTATCAGTTTACTCGGCGTAACATTATCTTTCACAATATAAAAAATCTGACACTTTTGACACTTTTTTTTGGGACCAGTGACCTTTATACAACGATCAGTGCTATAAAAATGCACTGATTACTGTATAAATGACACTGGCAGGGAAGGGGTTAACACTAGTGGTGATCAAGGGGTAAATGTGTTCCCTGGGAGGTGTTTCTAACTGTGGGGGGAGTGTAACTAACTGACTGGAGGAGGAGAAAGATCGCTGTTCCTGATCACTAGAAACAGACGATCTCTCTCTACTCTCCTGTCAGAACGGGGATCTGTTTGTTTACATTGACAGATCCCCATTCTTGCTCTCTGTGGAACGATGGCAGGTGGCCGGTGGACATCGTGGCCGCTGGTCACGAGCAAAGGCTCCGGCGCCACAGGCACACAGTATCTATTGCACAAACCGAAGTACAGCTACGGCGATTTGCGCAATAAAGCTAACCTGACGCAGTATAATGCTGTTCAGCAAGTGGTTAAGGAGGAGAAGGAGATGGGATGAAGGCCAACAAATGACAGCCCTGGGTCCATCTGTGTTTTAATATGGCTCTGAGTTGTAGTATGTACCTTTTCATATATTTCAGAGCATCCTAATCCAAGGCCCTAAGTTATGCAAGTGGTGACTTCATCTTCAACGTCTGGTTTCCCCAAGTGATTAGCAGTTACTCTTTGTACAAAGCTGTATCGTGGGATCAATGGGCAAAAACAGCCCAAAAATAGCTTAGCGATTCCAACCTCTAAACTCTTTCTAACTGCAGTACTAGAAAAACATATTCCATATATTAAATGTATTGAAGCTAGCAAAAAATGTAAATAAAAATTAACTGTACAGCAGCACATTTCCCACTAGAGGAAGTAAACATCACATTTTGCCAGCACGCACACATCCAATTATTCCAGTTTGGACAAGTTTAAGGGAAATCTGAAAGGGTCAGAAGTCAGCGAACAATCATATTTGTTAAGAATAAAAAGCCAAGAGTCTGCAAACAGGGACAGGTCACTTAAAGGTCCACTATACTCAGAACAACAAATAGTACATAATGCCCTTTATTGGACAAAGCTTCTTATAAAACACTAACAATCGTGCCTGTAGAAGTACCAACACTTATAAACAAAGAAGGGGTAATTGGGACTTTAACCACTTCCCGCCCAAGGTACGTCATATGACGTCATGGACTTTAAGTGGGGATAGCTGGATGATGCCTGCAGCTACAGGTATCATCTTTTTCGGCCGGCAATTCTGTGCACCGTAAAAACAATCATAGCGGAAGTTCAACCACTTGATCGTTCTTACAGGCAGCCGGAGGGGATGTCGTCCGTCCCCCCCCCCCCCCCCCGCCCTCTGGTGCTCCTCCGTATGATTGGCGAACCAGAGAACGAATCGGTAGCTGCTGGAAGTTTGCCATAGAGATTTCTGGTGACCAGATAGTCCCTAGTCATCTCTGTGACCCTCGGAGGCCCAGGCGCTATGACGTCACGTCTGGGCTGGTGGCAGTAAACAAAGCCGAGGATGCAGCTGGAAAGGCCGAGAGTTTATTTTTTATTTTTTTTATTTCAGCCTGGAGGAGAGATGTGGGTTCTTATTGACTGTATTATTCTGTACTGAAGGAGAAATAAAGAACCCCGCTGCCGCAATCCTATGAGGCAAGGGGGGCTTAAAATGTCTTTCCCCTTTTTTCCTTACATTCTTGGGGCAATGATTGCTGATCTCCACGGCTGCTTGGTGTACTGAGTTCATCCAGTCTGGCTTGCTTGCTTGTCCTTGCAAATTGGAGACCGTTACAGACCAGGAGTGTGATCATTTCTATGGGCTTGTTACAGCTTGCCTTCTGGTAAGCAGAAAACTTGTATGGTGGTGGTGCATGTGTTCTGATGGTGCAATATTGAGGTTGGATGCCCCTGTTAAAGTACACTAGTACGAAACGCGTCGGGCTTGCTCTCCACTTCACTCACTGCCCTTTTAATATGTTTTTTATGCCTATGTGATCACTTTTACTTGTTGGTTTTTTAAATAAACCTACATTGACTTGCACTATCGGAGCCCTCCTTTCTTCTTAATTTTTTCCATGATTGATCGAACGAGTTGAGGCTCTCTCCCTATGTGCGATTCACTTTTCCGGCGAGATTTTCCGGATTGAAGGTGGTTTCTTCTCTGTCTGATGACTTTGGTGATCGTGATTCAAATCCTGAATCTCCTTCCAAGTCGAGGAACCTGCTGGGGAGGTTTTACATCTGGGATTCGTGTGATCCAGTCTATAGACGAGCAGAAGGGAACTGCCACTGAAATTTTCCCAACGTCTGTTTGATCTGCCCTAAACCCGCAGATCCACCTTTTCCGGTAAGGGTATTTTATCTTCTCTATATCCTCAGAAGTCGTTGATGATCCATATTATTACACGTGTGGTTTCTCATATCATTTCTTCATAGCACGGATTTTGTTCATGGACACTTGTTGTGGACTCACTTCATTGTTGTGTTGCATTTTTCACTTTGAGACCCGTGTCTCGGAGCTCTCTTACAATCATTTCAGTGCTACATCTTTATTCACAATATTGAGGTTCACCCTTCCTTTTCTCACGCAAGGCACCCACACATTGTGGCTCGCACTGAGTCCTCACATCTTATCATTGGACTGTTTCATCAATTTTCCCTTTGGCCAGAGACTTTTTCATGATTTCATTTATTTAGCTGTGCACGTTTTCTTTTTCTCACTGATTTTGAGCACAGTTCTTTTCATTTATTAATTTTCAATTTATGGACATTTTTTTTAAATTTATGCTTGATTCATATTATTGTATTTATTCAATTCTTTGCGCAGCGCTTTCTTTTATTTTTGTTCTACTTTGAATGTGCGGTCTCACATTTGGAGCTGCAGCAGATTGTGTTATTCACGTGTGTAGGTAGCACAGTATATACCACTTTTTACACATAATGAAAAAATATATTAAAGCGGAGGTGCAGCCAGTTTAAAAAAAAAAAAAAAGTCAGCAGCTACTAACAGTGTAGCTGCTGACTTTTAATAAGGACACTTGCCTGTCCTACTCGCCCGCGATTTCGGTCCCGCCACGGCAATCGATCGCTGCTGGCAGATCCCGGCTCCTCCATCCTGACTAAGGGAAACAGGCAGTGAAGCCTTACGGCTTCACTGCCCGTTTCCTTCTGAGCATGCGCCTGTCGCACAGCGCTTTGTGAATGGGCGGCTTGCCTCCTGGGATACACACAGTTCCCAGAAGGCAGCGCGCCCCATTCACAAGAAGAGGAAACGGAAGTTCTCAATCCGAGGACAAGGAAGGGGCACAGTAGAGGCAGATTAGGGGACTTCCGCATAGCAACAGGCATTTCGGGTGAGTATAAATTTGTTAAATTTTTTCTATTAATTTTTTTTCTTTTTTAAAAAAAAATTTCCTCCGCTTTACCCAAAGGGAGGAAATGGCTCCTCCCCCTTGGGCACTTACTTACATAATCGCTGAATGTGAAATTGAAACAAAAGTGCCTGTTAAGGCGTCTGTCACGGAAGTTAAGGTACTGGCACCAAAGGAATGGAACAGGAGCATAATACAAACCTCCACAGAAAAAGTGTCCAGAGGTGATGTGCTGGGGCTCCAATGCTATGATTAAAAATGATCAAATAAAATATGTAAAACTGCACTTTACAAAGTCGTGAATGAAACCCACAACCAAGGAAAGGCTAGAAATGCAGGAAGAGAGATTAGAAAGAGACATGGCCACAGTGTAGAAATGAATAAGAACTGGGACAAATATACACATTAGTAAAGAACCTCCATGGGTAGGTGAGGGTTAGAAAGGACTAGAATTATGTAAGGGATATAAGATATCTCCAGTGATTACCTTAAACATGAACTCATGATCTAGATGAGTATGTGTAGTGTGCATGGTGCCAGAAGGATTGGCTGGAAGAAAATGAGTCTTATATGGTCCAAAGCCCAGCCCAGGGTCCTGCCCAGCGTCATGTTGGCCTAATGAGCGGGGAGAGGAGAAGGCGTCCCCGCCACAATGGCTTCAGCCATAGACAGAACCTGCAAACACCATCTCCCCATAGTAAGCCAATGTGGAAAACACTACGTCGGCATCAAGACACCTGTACCAACACTTATAGAAACTGGAAATCTAACAGTTTAATGTAACTTGGCAAAAGCAGTCATTTAGGGCCGGTTCACACTTGTGCGATGCCAGACATCGCATGTGATTTGCAGCGCACTGCTGTTCACATTACATGCGATGTCTGTGTGGTGCGATTTCAGCCATACAGATAGTATGGCACCGCATTCGGTCCAATCACGCACAGGACCCTTTTTTCTGTTCGGACCAGAATCGGATCGCATGTGTGTTCACACATATGCAATCCGATTCATGTTCGAAATGCCGGTCGCAGTGCGATACGCGAGCTGAAATGGGGGTGTCGTTAAGATATAATGACACTTCCCAGCAGTTCGCATATGGCAGTGTGAACGGCAGTGCGAGTCTGTGCGATGCGAGAATCCGCAGTGGATTCGCAGGGTTCTCGCATCGCACAAGTGTGAACCGGGCCTCACTCTCCATTCTGAGCTGCCATAGTGGTAAAAAAAAATCGCACACTGTTCATGCGAACCCCTGCGGGTGTGTATGTTAACCACTTCAATACCAGGCACTTTTACCCCCTTCCTGCCCAGGCCAATCTTCAGCTTTCAGCACTGTCGAACTTTGATAATTGCGCGGTCATACAACCCTGTACCCATATGACATTTTTATCATTTTGTTTACACAAAAAAACTTAAATACTTTCCTTAGCATGAAGCTCCAGCAGCGCGCCCAGTCACCGCTGAGGGAGCTGACCTGTTGCCTGGGCGTTTCTTCCGGGATCGCTGGCTCCAGCATTGTGAGTGGCCAAAGCCGCGATGCGCGCGGGAGCCCTTCGTCCCGGCAAGTCCAGTCAGGATACGTCGGACCTAAAGGAGCGCATGCACCGCTGACTTCAGCGGCTGCATGCAGAATCAATATCTTTTTACCTACAGGTAAGCCTTATTATAGGCTTACCTGTAGGTAAAAATCACCAAGCGGACAATACAACCGCTTTAACATAAAAAACCTTTTGCCTTTACAATCACTTGAAAGCATACCTTATCAAATGACTACACTTTTATTGTTTAGGAGTAGAGCTTGGTAAGCTTGTCTTTTACAATAAAAGATTCCTTTACGTCAAATTGAGATTGCCAGAGAGTAAAACTGACCCACTTCTGCAGAGAGGAATTCATTGTACTACTACCATGTTTTCCATGGGATATGTGAGAGAAATATGTTCCTGTGAAGCTGGACTTTGCTCAGTATTACCAATCCTCAACTAAATGACTTTTGTCTGTTTGGAACACATTTTCTGTCATAAATCTTTGGTAGTATAATGTGAAATCTGATATTCTCTAACACTGACACCAGAGCCTAAATTAATTGCTTTCTATACCATCCCAATAAACAGTTTATGTTGAAAGTATTAAGGCTCCACGCGCACTTGCGTTTTTTTTTTTATCTCCTTGAAGCTATTACAAGCTTTTTTTTTTTTTTTTTTTTTTTTTTCAGCTTCTAGAAGCTAATAGTGTTATGCTTTGTCTCCATGCACACTATTTTATGCTAGAAGTGTTTTTTCAAGCTTCATTGATTAGGAGCAGAAAATAATTTCTTGAGCTTATAAAAACGCTAGTGTGCATGGAGCCTGAATATTTTGACTGTTGCATGTCTGTTTGTCAGCAGAAGTGCCGAACCTCATGAGGATTACAAGCATCTACTTTGAAATGTTAGTAGATTGTAGTAGGAGTTGCATCATTTGGTATTCCAGAACACAAATGTGACCCCTGAAGTCCAAAAAGTTTTTAAAGGTGACCGTGTCAAAAGAGATTGGGTATCATAGAAGCGTGATTTTCTAACCATTAAATCTGTGCTAAAACACTCCAACACACAGAAATGCAGCTCATCACACTACACAAATGTGAACCATCAGAGTTGAGGAGGGACACTGTTGAAAAAAATAAAATAATATATATATATATATAATATATATGTGTGTGTGTGTGTGTGGCGGGTATTTGAATTTAGGGGAAGCATCTGGGTGGTAGTGTAACCCAGATGCACTGATTGCTAGGGAATCTGAGGCCCTTTTATGGTTCTTGGAGGACTCTGGTGGTGTGAGATTCCCTGGGCCTATAGGTGGCGTTGTTGCCGGGAGCTGGTGGTGAACTCACACCGCAAGACTGTGCCTTTTTGTCCTCCCCTGGAGCTGGTACAGCGGGGCGGGGAACCCGCTGTGACGCAAAGGGAGAGGAGATAAAAGGGGCGGACGCCCTTACCACGGGGTTCAGAGTGTAGAGTCGGAGGACGCGGCCGCACCCAGGCACTTCAGCTTGGGTGCTGGCGTTCCAGTGTTCCGGGCCCAGGTGCCTTTTGACCTGGCAGGAGCGGAAATGGAGTCCATCTCAGGCACCTTTAGCCTGAGGTGAGGTACTATGGCGGATGCCTGGGGCTCAGTACCTTCGACTGAGTTCCGCGAGGATGGAGGAATCCGAGGGGGCCCTAACTCCTTGGGTGCCCGTGTCTGAGTTCGTGAGGTCTGGTGAGCAGAACTTCTCTGGAGAGTCCGGCGCAGCATCGCTGGTGACAGAGAGGCCTCCGGTATCTCCCTTGGACGGATATCCTTCCCCTGACAGGGGCCGCGCTAGTGAAGGTAATTCACGTTCTACTTCACATAGTCAGTGGCAGTGACTATTCGCCACTGGTGATACCACAGTGGTTGGGAAGAGAAGGGAAAGGATTGTGCCTCAACCTATTCCCATTACTACTAAGTTGTTGCAAAAGAATCCAACTTAACCGTGCTGTATGTTTATTCGCTGAGAAGAATAAAACTGTGTTGGACCTGTTCACTGTGTGGAACTCTGGTTACTAGGAGCAAAGGAGTCAGGGACGAAGGACAGGACTTGACTCTAGGACACCTACACAAAGCCTGATCTTTCTGGCCTTCACCTCTTCACTATGGAGGACATGGGCCGTGGTGTATCTCATCTCTCCCCCCAGCATCAACACCCCTAGACAAAAAAAGACAAGCCGAGAATGAGAAGGGGTGAGGTCGCTATATATATATATATATATATATATATATATATATATATACACATACGTACGTACATACGTACGTACACACACGTGTATGTATATACTGTATGTGTGTGTGTATAATATATTGTGTGTATATATATATATATATATATATATATATATATATATATATATATATATATATATAATCTGGTCCAATATAGTACAGCTTTCTTTACAAGTTGTGCTGCTTTTTATGTAACACCCTCCTACACAGGCTGTTGGGTATATTTAGTCTGGACTTCTGCTGTAGCTACAGGAGCTGGGATTGTTTAGTTCCGTCTGCTTGAGGATCCACATTGCCTCCCCTTGACTCTAGGAGAAACCTCTGGAGATCAGGGTTGGTGGATTCACATACCCAGCCTGAATATTCAGTAGGGCCTATCCAATCCTGGGGAGGCATGCCCAGATGGTGGATGGGTTCCTGTTAAATAGGCTGAAGCCCAAAGGAGATGTGCTTCACCTGAGTGGGAATAGCTCTGTGATCTCCAGGGGGCTGCTTGCCCTGGGCCACTCCTGGCCTAGACGCTGGACTGTTTTTTCTTGGGGATGCATTTATGGCCTGTGTACTTCTTAGGACCCTGTCCTTTTCACTTGCACTGAAGTTTTCATGGTCCCCATCTATGAAACACAGACTACATCAGTCTGGTATTACTTGTTCTACCCTTTGCTGCATGGTCCCCAGCTGTGTGAAGATAAACTGCTCTAGCTTGCTACCGCTACTTATGTGACTACTGTTACTACTGCTAGGATAGAAGTGTCCTCCATTAGCATAAAAAGAAAAGAAGAAAAACGGGTCCTGACGAATCAAAAATCAACGATAATGAAAATTCAGACCGTAATGCCACTTGCCAAAGTGTGGTACCGTTGCCGTAGCCAAACCAACATATGCATACAAAAAAGGACCCAAGTATGACTACCTGGGTCAGAAAGCTGCTACTTCCGCAACAGAGGGTCTTAGTCGGGATTTTGATACTAAAAAGTACAACATTTATTAATTCCGCAGAGGGCGCAAAAATGCATTAATTCATGGTGCGACTATAAATATTAAAGCAGCTTCATTCACAATGCTTTTAAAGGGGTTTTTTTTCCCCCAAAAGGGAAAAACACTAAAAGATGGTGCTATAAAAACAAACAGAAAACATGGAAACTCACACAACAATTCAAATACACAATCAAAAAATACACAATTGAAAAACCATGTTTCTGTAACTCAGTGGTTCTCAACTCCAGTCCTCAGGGCCCACCAACAGGCCAGGTTTGCAAGATAACTGAAATGCATCACAGGTGATATAATTTGCTGCTCAGGGATTGCAGTATTCTAGTCTGCATCTCACCAAGGTAATACTTAAAATCTGGCCTGTTAGTGGGTCCTGAGGACAGGAGTTGAGAACCACTGCTGTAACTGAATGACCAGTGGTCAGATCCTGATGCTAATTAGTTGGAGCATTGCATCTTTAAATGGTAGTCCATTTCATTTTTGGGTAGTTGGCTTTCTTTGCTTAGCATTACTCCTTTAAACACTGTGCATTAACACTGGAGCTTTGAATATGCTCCAATGTATTGTCCAGACCATCAATGGAATCTACAGTAAAGTCCTGACTGATATATACCTTATAAAGAATACATGAAGCAAAATTCAATGCATGAATTCAAAGCAGGTAATTCACTGAAGATGCAGTGGCCAGAATTGGCAACAGTACGGTAAAAGGACCAACTTTTCTTTAGATGAATGGACAGGGTGAACTGCTCAATGGCGATCAGATTGTTGCACAGGGTCTGTTTTTTCAACAAACACAATCAGGTCTTTCAGGGAAAAGCACGCCCATACATTACCACCCTATGAAATTTAGTGATCGTTGTATCTCGCTGGATCCTTGCATAGACTAGGGTTCTGTCACATTGATGTTTCCTTAGGCTCATAAGAGCTCCGTGATGGAAAACGAATCCGATGATGCAAGATTGTTGGATCAGCGGCACTGGTTAGGGTGGATGCAGAGCGGACGCCTCCTGACCCGCGGTTTAGTTTGAATGGGGCATTCCGTAGCTGGCATCACCTGACTGCTGTGACGTCAACGCGTTTCGCTAGAGAGGTAGCGTAGCGTCGTCTGGACTGGGAAGGGCTAGAGGCTGTCGGTCCCTTATATCGGAAAATCTGTTCCGACAGCACCGCCCTAAAACTTCTAAAAGGGAAACCATTAGCAACCTGTTTTGTTTGGAGTATTCTGCATTAGGATGAGCTCCGGCATGTTCGCACACTCCACGTGCAGAGCCCGCCAGGAAGTCGGCACTGCGCTGCGCTACTTACAGGCAGTGAGACATTGTCCCGATGCACGGCTGCAGAGATCAGGAAATGTCTCACTGCCTGTGATTAGCGCAGTGCCGACTTCCTAGGGGGCTCTGCACGTGGAGTGTGCGTACACGCCGGAGCTCATCCTTGTTCTGCATCACTCCCTGAACCCCCTCCAAAGTTCTATCAGCAATAAGTTTACACAAAAAGGCACCCCTAGACTGTTTTAATGAACCTGAATGGATGAAATGCTGTTTTGTGCCAGGCTGCCTTGCACTGATTAACCCTATTTACGCCTAAGGGTAAAACAAATGTAAATGCCCAAGAACAATTTTGCAATTTTAATATTAGTATTTAGTATTAGTAAAACTGTACATATCGTCACAACTACTTTGTGTATCCAGGTGGATTATACCTTGTTTTTTAGGACAAATTGGGCTTTCCTTTGGTGGTAAATGGTAATATCTCATGATTTTATTGTTGTCAATGGAAAACTGGCCCAAAATAGTAAAAACAAAAATCTTTTAGCTGTATTTTTATTGCCATTAACATAATTAACCACCAACGAACAACCCAAAATAAATTCTCCTGCTCTTGATGATTGCAGTGATACCCCATATGTGTATGTTAGTTGTTGTTTGTACCCGTAGTACAGCCCAGAAACAATGGTGCGCATTTTGAAAAAAAAATGTATCCTGTTTAAAGCACGCTGACGTTAACTGACACTAAAGCCTCATACACACGGCCAGTTTTCTCGGCAAGAACCGACAAGAAAACTGCTTGCAGAGCTTTTTTTGCAGAGAAAACCGGCCGTGTGTACGAGGCTTTCAGGTTTCTCGTCAGGAAAGCTGACCAGAATCTCAACGAGAAAAAAAGAAGACCTGCTTTCTTTTTTCTCGTCGGGATTCTCGTCGGCCTGTTTCCCGACGAGAAACCCGAGTGTGTGTGTGTGTACACTTACCTGTCGCCGTGGAAACCCGCGCATGCTTGAAATGACTTTGACGCATGCGCGGTAGCTTCCTAGGCATAGGTAGTGTGTAGCAAGATGGCGGCTACGGCATCGAATGTGACGAGCGCACGCTCGTCGTAGTCGATGACGTCACAGTGTTTGTGCCATTCAAAAGAACGGTGGTTCTTTTGAAAGGTACGTGTGTAGACTCGGCCGGGACAAGATTCTTGTCAAGAATCTCGTCAGGAAAAACGACGGGTTTTTTCCTGACGAGATTCTCGGCTGTGTGTACGAGGCTTGATACTAATTTAAAAAAAACCCGACCTTGACCCTAAACCTAAACCTTGATTTTAAAAAAAATTCTTCTTTTTTTCTTCTTTACGTATTTCTAATTTATATATATTTTTTTCACACTTTGGTTCATTTTCATTTTCCGCTTCTGCAAGAAGAGGAAGATACAATGTATCTTTCTCTTAATTCAGAAGAAGTAAACACAGGGGTGGGCTCACAGTGACTAATCACTGTGATAGCCAATCAGAGGCCATCACAGAGATCAGGTGACTCGGGAGTCCCAGGTCCTGATTGTTAGTACAAGACCCGGGCCTCTTGGTGAGACCCCGGAATCTGTGCGGCATTCTCCCAGCATAAAGGGAGATCTGCATATATTCGGCCCCACGGAAAAAAGGTCATTTCTGTGAGGCTGCATATATGTGAAGGGGTTAAAGAGAGAACCTGTGTACATCCACAGCGGCTCCTGGGAGGGGGGGGGGGCTCTACATTTTATATGCACTTTTGCTTTCTCTGAAGACATCTTTTGGTATGATGCCCCGTGTCTGTCTGCTTTTCATATTGCCCTTTGGAGGTCTGCTTTGGGGATGAGCTGGTGGTTCGGTCTAAAACTAGGTTGAGACCAAACAATGGCTATTCAGCGGGAGCTGAGCATCATATATAAAAGTGATATTTCTACTTTTTGTCAATGTCGCTTTTTCTGTAGCACATCCTACAGTGAGAATGACAAAACAATGGCGTACAGTTCCCCCCAAAAGACATACCAGACGCTTTAAGTCTGGTGTGGATTTTAAGGGGGTACGTAATGCATATCCAAGCCTCATTTCAGATCATAGGCTCATCGCGAATACCTAGTACTGCAGAGCCATGGCCATAGTTGGTCAATGATGTTACCACCATCCCTGGCCCTTACCTTATAGGGCTGAGGACAGCTAGGGAAATTGTCATTTGACTATGGGTACCGACAGGTCTGTCATGTGCGCCTGGTCGTCTTAAAGTGCCCCCTTAAAATCTAAACCAGACTCAGAAGGTCTGGTATGTATTTTGGGGCGACTCCATGCATTTTTTTTTCATTCTTGCTGTAGGATGTGCTACAGCAAAGGTGACATTTACAAAGGAGAAAAAAAATTACATTCATTGTCAGCTTCATTCTTAAAAAAAAACAAAAAAAAAAAAACATACAAATCCCTCCTAAGGTCCTACTTTTTTTTTTTTCCTTGATCAATGTCAGTGCTTCAGCACAAGACTGTACGTCAGATGTGCCCCTTCACAGGCTTAGGGCACCCCCTTGCCGTGGCGGTACGTCCATTATGGGCGCCGCCCCCTCTCTCCAGCCACCCCCCTCTATGACTAATGGATAGATTCATGCATTGCATGAATCTATCCATGGCCACCACCATCACCTCCTATTCAGGCCTCCAGCCCCTTTTCGGACGCCGGGCGCCTGAATTACAGCGGTGGGGGTGTATTTTTGAAACGTCTGATTAGAACCATAGGCTCTAATAGGCTTTAAAAAAGGTGAACTTAGAACTTGCAAAAGGTGTGTTTTAGAAAAGCGAATGATAATTCACTTTTCTAACACTGAACCGCCTCTCCACCAATCTGGAAGCGCGGGTCTGTTACCCATCACCTGATTGGCTGAAAGGACATGCGCTGCAATTGGACGCCTATCAGGAGGAGGGGAGGAGATGCATGGAGGACACAGCTTGCCGCTGCAAGGTCCCACAGCTCGCCGCCGTCACCCGCTGCCTGACCCGCCACTGAGATAGGGTAAGTGCCAGTCAGACGGCGAGCGGGCAGGGGTCAGTGGCTGCATTTGATGGGCACAGTGGCTGCATTTGATGGCACATTGGCTGCATTTGGGGCATAGTGGCTGCGTTTGATGGGCGCAATGGCTGCGTTTGATGGGCGCAGTGGCTGCAATTGATGGGCACAGTGAGGCTGCAATTGATGGGTTTTTTTTCTGAATTTTTCAGTTTGTTTGCACTTCCCGAAAAATTTTGAGCACCAGCCGTCGATGCCCCCTTGAACATGTTATTTAAAGGTACTGGACATTTTTAATGTTTCACTTTAAAGATTAAAAAAAAAAAACACTGCTCCTGGCCAAACATAATTGCAAAAAAAAATGTTTTTGCATTGATACATGTTCCACAGGACAGTAAGCACCCCCCCCCCCCCCCATGCTATATTTTGACTCTCCTTGCCTATTGGCCCAGAAAATGGGCATTTTAAATACCACTTGCCGACCGCTGTCAGTAAATATACGTCGGCAGAATGGCACGGCTGCGCAAAGCAACGTGTGTATATATACGTCACTTTGAATTTCGCACATGCGCCCCTGCCGCAAGCTCCATGACTCGATGTCTGCCAGTGTCCCGCAATCGTGTCACGGAGTGGCAGAACGGGGGGATGCCGTTGTAAACAAGGCATCTCCCTGTTCTGCCTAGTGACAGGACACTGGTCTGCTCCCTGTCATCGGGAGCAGCGATCAGTGTCGTGTCACAGGTAGCCCAGCCCCCACACAGTTAGAATCACTCCCTCGGACACACTTGAGTCCTTCCTCGCCCCCTAGTGGTTAACCCATTCCCTGCCAGTGTCATTTTAACAGTAATCAGGTCATTTTTATAGCATTGATCGCTGTATAAATGACAATGGTCGCAAAATTGCGTCAAAAGTGTCCGATGTGTCCGCCACAGTATCGCAGTCATGATAAAAATCGCAGATCGCTGCCATTACTAGTGAAAAAAATAATAAAAATGCCATAAAACCATCCCCTTTTTTGTAGCTATAAATTTTGCGCAAACCAATCAATATACGCATTGTTTTTTTATATATTTTTGGGGGATATTTATTATAGCAAAAAGTAAAGAATTGTGGTGATGTTCCGCGCAATGTGGACTTTATTTAGGCTGCTGCCCCCCTGATATGTAATCTGTCACAAGGCAAATTAATGGGTAATGTGGTAAAAGGTTTGGGGTATATGGCGCTACCTTTATGCTCTGGGAACTTATTTAGAATTGTGTTGGGTTTCCTCTGCGGATACAACTGATAAGCCCCTATGGGATGAGGTGCAGGACTGTGTGTATTTTGTGCTATTAGTCCTAGATTCTGTATATTAGCTGTGTGTGTGATCCTCAACTCCTATGTATGTGGAAAAAATCCTAACCCTCTAAAGGTTGTGACAATTGTGCTATTAAATAAATATATAAAATATTACCCTTAGTGATGTGTATGATATCTATATGGGTGTGTTTCACTTCATAATGGATGCAAATTCCATAATCCAAACATTAATCTCAAGATTCCAAACAAACTTCTAGTGATCTCAGTATTTCAAAAAATCAAAAAACAATATTCCAAAAATGACTTCCTTGCCATATAAGTCCCTGTATCTTATTCCATACAGTTCACACCTTAAAGTATTGTGTGTATTCAATATATCCTGTGCCTAAAAACTGGTAATGCCCGATTACCGTTATAGTCCCTGGTCACTGCCCCAGGTGGGAGCTGCTAGACGTCCAGTTAATTCCCTTGTAGGTTAACCTATTAACTAAACCAATGAAATTTATTTACAATGGTCATGTAATGGTTAGCCACTTTAGTAGTGAGGATTAGTTTCCTTGTAATTCCTCAATTCAAATGGTTAATCAGAAAAAAGAAGTACTAACAGATATATGCATATATAGTATAGCCAGGATAAGTTCATGCGGCTACAGCAAATTCATGTATTAACATAGAAAAGTTCAAGTATTCTTCATGCGTTTTTTCAGTGACTTTGGTGATTATATATTGCCAATGGAGATCCTCCAGCTTGCAGGTAAAGAGGTGACTTTTGGTGCTCCCCCCTCGTATGGGTCCCCACTCACCAGATGGACGCACCCCTGCAGGGGTCACAGGCTCATCGGGTATCCCCAGCAATTTATCCTCCACTCCGTAGGCTGTTCCACTCTCTGCTCTCTCCTCCTCCACCAATCAGATCCTCAGAAATGAACCACAGAACAGAACTTCCATAGCATAAAAACCGCTTATTTATTTGTAAAAAATAGTAAAAATTCCAAATATAAATAAAAATAATTATAAAAAATAATAAGGCCTGCAGACCTTCCTAGATTCACTCCCTTCTGGTTGTAATTACCGCCAGGTGCCTAGTGAATCCACACCGCAAACCGTTTGCCAAAGTCAGTGCCGCCAGCACCTTTGATAACGACCATTCGTCGAAACGCGTCAGTGGACCATCCAGACACGTCTACGTCACGTCCGGTTAGCGAGGCTCGAGCGGTGGAACGCACGCCGAAGCTAAAGCCGACACAGCAGGCTGGCGTGACTTCCGTGGGACTTGTCTGACTTTGGCAAACGGTTTGCGGTGTGGATTCACTAGGCACCTGGCGGTAATTACAACCAGAAGGGAGTGAATCTAGGAAGGTCTGCAGGCCTTATTATTTTTTATAATTATTTTTATTTATATTTGGAATTTTTACTATTTTTTACAAATAAATAAGCGGTTTTTATGCTAT
Organism: Rana muscosa; assembly: GCA_029206835.1. Taxonomy (NCBI): domain Eukaryota; kingdom Metazoa; phylum Chordata; class Amphibia; order Anura; family Ranidae; genus Rana; species Rana muscosa. Next base: position 205,638,496 of record CM055117.1, on the reverse strand, counting down.
GGAAGTTCTGTTCTGTGGTTCATTTCTGAGGATCTGATTGGTGGAGGAGGAGAGAGCAGAGAGTGGAACAGCCTACGGAGTGGAGGATAAATTGCTGGGGATACCCGATGAGCCTGTGACCCCTGCAGGGGTGCGTCCATCTGGTGAGTGGGGACCCATACGAGGGGGGAGCACCAAAAGTCACCTCTTTACCTGCAAGCTGGAGGATCTCCATTGGCAATATATAATCACCAAAGTCACTGAAAAAACGCATGAAGAATACTTGAACTTTTCTATGTTAATACATGAATTTGCTGTAGCCGCATGAACTTATCCTGGCTATACTATATATGCATATATCTGTTAGTACTTCTTTTTTCTGATTAACCATTTGAATTGAGGAATTACAAGGAAACTAATCCTCACTACTAAAGTGGCTAACCATTACATGACCATTGTAAATACATTTAATTGGTTTAGTTAATAGGTTAACCTACAAGGGAATTAACTGGACGTCTAGCAGCTCCCACCTGGGGCAGTGACCAGGGACTATAACGGTAATTGGGCATTACCAGTTTTTATGCACAGGATATATTGAATACACACAATACTTTAAGGTGTGAACTGTATGGAATAAGATACAGGGACTTATATGGCAAGGAAGTCATTTTTGTAATATTGTATATTGTTTTTTGATTTTTTGAAGTACTGAGATCACTAGAAGTTTGTTTGGAATCTTGAGATTAATGTTTGGATTATGGAATTTGCATCCATTATGAAGTGAAACATACCCATATAGATATCATACACATCACTAAGGGTAATATTTTATATATTTATTTAATAGCACAATTGTCACAACCTTTAGAGGGTTAGGATTTTTTCCACATACATAGGAGTTGAGGATCACACACACAGCTAATATACAGAATCTAGGACTAATAGCACAAAATACACACAGTCCTGCACCTCATCCCATAGGGGCTTATCAGTTGTATCCGCAGAGGAAACCCAACACAATTCTAAATAAGTTCCCAGAGCATAAAGGTAGCGCCATATACCCCAAACCTTTTACCAAAAAGTAAAAAATATTAGTTTTTTTTCGAAATTGTTGCTCCTTTTTTTTTTTGTTTTATAGCGCAAAAAATAAAAACCACAGAGGTGATCAAATACCACCAAAAGAAAGCTCTATTTGTGGGGAAAAAATGCCGTCAATTTTGTTTGAGAGCCATGACGCACGACTGGGCAATTGTCAGTTAAAGTGACGTAGTGCCGAATCGCAAAAAGTGGCCTGGTCATTTGGCAGCCGAATCCTTCAGGCTGAAGTGGTTAATTAAAGCGGAGGTCCACCCAGAAAAAAAAATACATTAAAAATCCTAAAAAAAAAAAGAAAAAAAATTAATAGAAAAAAAAAATGTTATACTCACCCGAAATGCCTGTTGCTATGCGGAAGTCCCCTAATCTGCCTCTACTGTGCCTCTTCCTTGTCCTCGGATTGAGAACTTCCGCTTCCTCTTCTTGTGAATGGGGTGCGCTGCCTTCTGGGAACTGTGTGTATCCCAGGAGGCAAGCCGCCCATTCACAAAGCGCCGTGCGAGTGGCGCATGCGCAGTAGGAAACAGGCAGTGAAGCCGTAAGGCTTCACTGCCTGTTTCCCTTAGTCAGGATGGAGGAGCCGGGAGCCTGGCAGCAGCGATCGATCGCCATGGCGGGACTGACATCGCAGGCGAGTAGGACAGGTAAGTGTCCTTATTAAAAGTCAGCAGCTACACTGTTAGTAGCTGCTGACTTTAAAAAAAAATAAAAAATACAAGCTGCACCTCCACTTTAAATTGCACAGATTCAGCTGCAATTGATTTAAGTGTTATTCTGGTTGGGCATGTGAACTTCTTTGATTTTTCGCTGAACCCTGCTCGAACCGAACCTAGGGCAGTTCATATCGTCCCTACTGGGTATCTGTTATGCCGCGTACACACGGCCGGACTTTTGTCCGGTCAAAACTCCATCGGAATTTCCGACGGAAAAATAGAGAACCTGCTCTCTATCTAAGTTTGTCGGAAATTCAGACGGAAAAAGTCCGATGGGGCATACACACGGTCAGAAAATCCGATGAAAAGCTTCCATCTGACTTTTTCCATCGGAAATTCCGACCGCATGTACGCGGCATTAGAGTTTTATGGTAGTGAGCATTACATTCATGCCCTGAGCGCCGCCATTTTGAATTTGTCTTTGCCTGTATTGGTTTTCCACTGTACTAGGCATTACGTTTACTGGCTTTTCACTAACACCATGTACTCATCTTCTGAGCTCCATCATTTTTTTTTTCTATGTGTTATGGCTCTGGCTCGGTGCTACACTCCCCCCAGTTTAGGAGAATTCTGAGGCTTGATTACATTGCTTTTTGTGATGATTGATTTGCTACTGCCTTTGTCTTTTGTCTATTTTTATGATATTTTTGTGATGCATTGCAGAGGTGGGGGACTTGAGTCACTTGTTTGAGGACTTGCGACTTGCTTGACAGAATTCAATAAATGACTCGACTTGACTTTGACTTGTCACTAATGACTTTTGACTTGACTTTGACTTGGGCTATATGACTTGCAATGACTTGGCACCACTAACACTAACCGCAAGCCGCCGTCTGCCTACCTGATCAGCGTGTCATGCAGACAGACGGCGGCCATTGCAGTGTTCAAAAGCCGTGCCTCCTCGTCTGTGATAGGCAGAACACACAATTTCACAGCAGGCAGTGTTCAGCCTATCATGGACATCCTTTTATCCTCGTCTGTGTTATGAGGATGACCGGATGTCTGTGATAGGCGGAACACTGAATGCTGGGAAATTGAGTGTTCCACTTATCACAGACGAGGAGGAGGCGCGGCTTTTGAATACTGGAATGGCCGCTGGGATGCCGCTGATCAGGTACACGGCTGACGGGCACAGTGAGGCATTGGGCACAGTGAGGCATTGGGCACAGTGAGACACGGGCACAGTGAGGCAAAGTGAGGCATGGGCACATAACCAATATTATTTATTGTTATCCCTCCTATTATTTTTATACAGTATGGGGTAGATCAGTATTTTGACTTGATTTGTGACTTGACCAAAATAAATGACTTGACTTGCTTGACTTCTAGCAGGGACTCGACTTGACTTGCTTGCTTTTCGTCACAGTAACTTGGGACTTGCTTGAGACTTGAAGGTTAAGACTTGAGACTTGCTTGTGACTTGCACATGTGTGACTCACTCCCAAGTCTGATGCATTGATTCCACACCAGTGACAGCATAACTGAGGGATGGTGGTAGAAGTGGTTATTGGAATTTAAACTTGCTTCTGTCACTGTCTAAGTTGCCTTGAGATAGGCAGACTGTGTCCGTTCTGCCAAAATGTTGACCGTAATAAACATGTTATTGAACCATTCTCCTGTTGCAAGTCTCATGGAGTCCATGTGACTTACTCTTTGAATTCCATAGTGTGTGTGTGTGTGTGTGTGTGTGTGTATATGTGTGTGTATATGTATATATGTATGTGTGTATATGTGTGTGTGTGTGTGTGTGTGTGTGTGTGTGTATATATGTGTGTGTATGTATGTATGTATGTATGTATGTATGTGTATTGTGAGGGGGTTAGCTCGGCAGCTGTGTGTGTGACCCCCGAGATGGGCTCCCCACACAAAAACAGGCCCAGCAAACGGAGGTTGTGGTTTTCAAAATCAAAAAGGTGCGGTTTATTTTCTATTTACAGTGACAAAACACAGCAAAGCAAAAGAAACATAAACAAAATAAATCCTGGTCAACTTGACCTCTGACTAAACATACAGGTTTCCTAACTAACAACTGGGATCAGCCTAGTGCTGTCCTAGTCCCTAAGTCCCTGGTTTTAAATGTCCAAGCAAATAGCCACACAGGCTTTGTCTCACCGCACAGGGGTTCACTCTCCCTAGACAGTCCACACAGGTCTGGTTCCAGGCATGAGCTAACATCTAATGAAGCTGGGAGTTCTTATAGAGGCCTAAATGAGCTGACAAGGTTCAGCTGGTCTCCTCATCTCTGTCTGCACGACGCCCCACACTCTCCCTAGAGGTATGAGTCATCCATGAGCCCACTAGCCTTATACAACTCTCCACCTAGTTGTATAAGTCGGCGTAAAGCCTGAATCTGGGCGAAATATATCTACCCCCCTGGATGCAACCAGGTGACTTTACCTTCCTGCTGTCACATACCCCCCCCCTCTTGTTTTAACCTCGGGGTTGGAACACCAGCAATCAGGCATTCATGTACTCGAGACAAAGCATCCACATTCCCCATTTGAACGCCAGGGCGATGCTTTACTGTGAAGTTGAATTCCTGGAGGGCCAGGAACCACCTATTCACTCTTCTATTTGTTTCCTTGTTTTGAGCCATCCACTTTAACGGAGCGTGATCCGTAACCATGTCAAAGTGCCTACCTAGCAGGTAGTACCGAAGGGAATCTAGAGCCCACTTCACCGCTAAACACTCCTTTTCAACGGTGGCGTAATTTACCTCATGGGACTTCAACTTCCTGCTGAGGTAAATGACTGGGTGCTCTTCCCCGTTCCAGACCTGGGACAATACTGCTCCTAACCCCACATCTGACGCATCACTTTGTACGACAAAGTCTTTAGAGAAGTCGGGTGAGTACAACACTGGCTGGCTACATAAGGCTTGTTTCAAGAATTGGAATGCTGCCTCAGCCTCGGGGGTCCATTTAATCATGACCGACCCTTTCCCCTTCGTCAGGTTGGTTAGGGGCACAGCCTTAGAAGCAAAGTGGGGAATGAATCGCCGATAATACCCAGCGATTCCCAGAAAGGCTCGTACCTGCTTCTTGCTGTTGGGACGTGGCCAACTCTGGATGGCCTCGACTTTGTTGAGTTGGGGTTTTATTACTCCCCTCCCAATGGTGTACCCAAGATATTTGGCCTCCTCCTGCCCAATGGTACACTTCTTGGGGTTAGCCGTAAACCCCGCTTCCCGAACAGAGTCCAGGACTGCTTGCACTTTTGGCAGATGTGAGGCCCAATCTGTGCTATGGACAATTATGTCATCCAGGTAAGCCGCAGCATACTTCCGATGGGGCCTCAGCATCTGGTCCATTTTCCGCTGGAATGTGGCCGGCGCATTCTGTAACCCGAACGGCATTCTTTTATATTGGAACGCCCCGTCTGTTGCAAAGTTGCGTTTGTCTGCTGCTGGGCTGCAAGGCTCTGTTGATGAGCTTGCTGCTGGGCTGCGAAGTTCTTTTGCAAACCTGCATTTGTCTGCTGTTGATTGGCATTTGCTAGAGCCAGCTGCTTCAGTATCTCCTCCATGCTGGCTTAAAAAAAAAAACTGCCACTGGTTCTCCACCAACTGTGAGGGGGTTAGCTCGGCAGCTGTGTGTGTGACCCCCGAGATGGGCTCCCCACACAAAAACAGGCCCAGCAAACGGAGGTTGTGGTTTTCAAAATCAAAAAGGTGCGGTTTATTTTCTATTTACAGTGACAAAACACAGCAAAGCAAAAGAAACATAAACAAAATAAATCCTGGTCAACTTGACCTCTGACTAAACATACAGGTTTCCTAACTAACAACTGGGATCAGCCTAGTGCTGTCCTAGTCCCTAAGTCCCTGGTTTTAAATGTCCAAGCAAATAGCCACACAGGCTTTGTCTCACCGCACAGGGGTTCACTCTCCCTAGACAGTCCACACAGGTCTGGTTCCAGGCATGAGCTAACATCTAATGAAGCTGGGAGTTCTTATAGAGGCCTAAATGAGCTGACAAGGTTCAGCTGGTCTCCTCATCTCTGTCTGCACGACGCCCCACACTCTCCCTAGAGGTATGAGTCATCCATGAGCCCACTAGCCTTATACAACTCTCCACCTAGTTGTATAAGTCGGCGTAAAGCCTGAATCTGGGCGAAATATATCTACCCCCCTGGATGCAACCAGGTGACTTTACCTTCCTGCTGTCACAGAGTATATATATATATATATATATATATATATATATATATATATATATATATATATATATATATATATATATATATATATATTTTTTTTTTTTTTTTTGTTTGATTCAATTTGCTTAGTAACCTGCTTCAAGTTTTGCAAACCACACTCTGTGTTTTGACTGCCCAGACAATTTTCAGAACTGGCAGTTCTGTCATTTTAGGATTTATAGATACACGTAGATTCTTTATATTCTTCTATTAGAAACATATAAAGTATATTACTGTGGAATGTATGTGCTTGGTTATAGTTAGAATAATATTTTATTTCTGTCATAGTAAATCTCTAAAGTAACATCTTGTTCTATTTTCAAAGTGAACATAGTTGATATTTCCTAATAAGCATTATGAAATTTAGGAAAGGGCAGTTTGAGGAATGCGTGGTATGTCTGTCTCCTCAAAAAAAAAACAGGATAGGGTAAATAAAAAAAAAAAAAATCTGCATACTGAGAAGCATAGACCACATATCAATGCAGATCACAATGGTCCTCATGTAGCACCGAGTCACTGCTTAATATTTAAAAAAAAATCGTATTAATTATTGTCAAGATAAATAATATGGTTTTTAAAGTTCTTCCTTTAAACACATGATAAAGTGTTACATTTTTTGCCTGAACAGAAAAAAAAAACTAATATGAATATTTATATTTTTATATCCAACTAGCTGGTAAAAGATTGGGTACCTTTTTTAAAACAAGTTTCCAGCTTCTTGTAGATTAATGTGGCAGCCAGAGCCTTTTTTTTTTTTTTTTTTTTAAAAGCACTTGGTGTCATATACAGTTTTATTCAATTCACTCCTAAACCTTGTGGACAGCCTTCGCAGAAGAGTTGAAGCTGTTATAGCTGCGAAGGGTGGACCAAATCATTATTGAACCCTACGGACTAAGTCTCTGGGTGCTGTTAAAGTTCAAGTGTGTAAAGGCAGGTGTCCCAATACTTTTGGTAATATAGTGTAACTGAGATCAAAGTTCAGATATAATATTCATTTGGAAATGTATTCGAGCACCTATCTTTCTTTATTTATTTTCAATTTTTTTAATTTATTTATTCATAGGACACAACAAAAAAAAAATTACAACTGGGTAACAAAGGAAACACAAAAAGAAGAAAGAAAAAACAAAACAAAAAAAACCCCCCAGTTAGCATTAACATCCATCATGCCTGACTAAAAAGTAGGGTTGTCCCGATACCAATACTAGTATTAGTATCGGTGCCAATACCAAGCATTTCCCTGAGTACTTGTACTCAGGGAAAATGCTCTGATGCTTCACCCGATACCTGGGCAGTCAGGGATGATCGGTGCGGCGGGGGGAGTTACAAGCACCGATCTCCCTGTATAGATTTTAATACAGCCTGACAGCTTCTCCCCGGACCCCCCCCTCCTTTCAGCTGTTTTAGTGAAATCTATACAGCAGTGATTGGTGCTTGTAACTCCCCCCAAAGCCGCACCGATCACTGCTGACTGTCCCTGTATCCTCCTCCATTTCCCCCATCCGTGCTGCTCTCTCCCTCCGCGCTCCGTGTCCCCCCTCCATGCTGCTGCTGTCCTCTTCCGTTATTCTGCTCTCCCCCTCCGCGCTCTGTGTCCCCCCTCCGTGCTGCTGCTGTCCTCCTCCGTTATTCTGCTCTCCCCCTCCGCGCTCCGTGTCCCCCCTCCGTGCTGCTGCTGTCCTCCTCCGTTATTCTGCTCTCCCCCTCCGCGCTCCGTGTCCCCCCTCCGTGCTGCTGCTGTCCTCCTCCGTTATTCTGCTCTCCCCCTCCGCGCTGCTGCTGTCCTCTGTTATTCTGCTCTCCCCCTCCGCGCTCGGTGTCACCCTCCATGTCCCCCTTTGCTCTCCGTGTCACCTTCCATATCCTCCTCCGCCCCCTCTGTCAGGATGGAGAGCGGAGGTAGGAGCCGGTAAACCTGGCTCCTACCTTTTTCCGAATGTACAGAGTCAATGATCACTGACTCTGTACATTCATATAACTGAAACATTGTAACCAGTGTTTACGATGCTTCAGTTTATGAATGGAGAGGAGCCGCTGTCTCCTGTTCTTTTTCAGTGCACCTGAGAAAAGGACTGGGGAATCTGTGTCCTTAGTCCCTTTCTCTGTCTCAAAGGGGAGATGTCAGAGGTCTGTTAAGACCCCTGATATCTCACCAAAGTCCCCCAACAGGGCTAGAAAAATAATAAGAAAAAATTGTAATAAATAATAAGAAAAAGATAATTGTAAAAAATAATAAAAATTAAAATAAAAAACATTCAGTATCGGCGAGTACTTGAAAAAAAGTATCGGTACTTGTACTCGGTCTTAAGAAAAGTGGTATCGGGACAACCCTACTAAAAAGCCAACATTATTTCACCCAGGCGGCATCTTGGGCCTCCGCATAAAATATCGCTCCTATCTACGATTCATAACATTAGATAATAATATGCAGCAACAGGCCCTCTGTTCTGCCTTCTCCATAATGTCAAACCTGTCCTATTCAGTTTTATAGCATTTAAAAAAAAAGGGGGGGGGGGTGAAATGGGATAGGACAGGGCTTAAAATTTCAAGTCTAGACCTACTAGCCAGACAAAAACCTTACTCTCCACCAGTTGCCCCACCAAACCTTTCCCAGGTCCGTCCCCCAACCCCGCCCCCCTTAAAGCTTATGAAATTACATTTTTCTTAAGAATAAAGAATCCAAAATATAAAAAATGCAATTATAACATAGCTTTATTCAATTTAAACATAACAGCAATAACGTTAATATCAGTGTCCCCAGAGAGCCCCCCCATACATCAGTGTCCCCAGAGAGCCTCCCCTTACATATAATTAAGCAAACTCCCCCCCCCCTGCAGCTCATCTCTGTATCCCCCCAATCCACAGCTCACCTCTGTGTCCACCTCAGTACCCCTCACCCACGGCTCACCTCTATCCTTCCGTCCACCTCTGTACCCCCATCCACATTTACCTCTGTACCCCCATCCACATTTACCTCTGTACCCCCCCGTCCACCTCTGTACCCCATCCACATTTACCTTTGTAGCCCCCCATCCACCTCTGTACACCCCCCTCCACCTCTGTACCCTCCCATCCACATTTACCTTTGTACCCCCATCCACGTTCACCTCTGTACCACCATTTCTCTTCGAATCTCTCCACGTTTTTTTCTCAATCTCACCAGTGATGACAGAACTTATTCATCACGGCGGACCCAGCAGTGCATCACATAGCAGTCTCCGGCTATCAGACCTAGCACACAGCCACAACACTTCACTCGGCTGTCTGTGTGCTACACGGGTCTGTCAGGTGGGGGTGGGGAGGGAGGAACACAGAGCGCTGCTCTGCTTCATTCCCTGTCTCCGGTCCGCAGCTTCTGACAGAGGGAGAAGCGGGACGGACGGGCTCAAGCACATGAAGCCCGCTGCTGTCCCGCTCTCATGTTATAATGTGGGAGCGCGGCGGGGGGGGGCGATCGGCTGCTCTCGCTACCCCGGGAAGACTGCGGGAAAACGCAGGGGGGGCGCCGGCCTGACACCCCCCAGTGTGTGGCATCTGAGCCCAACGGCAATTTATGCTCGCATTTGGCAAGCGGGCGAGTGCATTTTTCAAGCCCTGGGATAGGAAACCAATTTGGAAAAGAGAGTCTCGTGTGCTCGCTCAACACCTGGAAGATCAATATAAGAAATTTAGAGAATTTAGGAGATTTGAGGAATTTAGGTACCCACCCCATCTATTCTAGTCCCTGTCCATTAGGTTTCTTCCCTCCTCTGTTGCCATAAAGCATTCCATGGCGACCAGATCTTATTATAACGCTCCTGCTGTTGTCATGCTGAGAGTACTAGATCTTCTAATTTACTTATCTCCTTTACTTTAAGTAACCACATCCCAATTGTCGGGGGTGCTAGTGATTTCCATCTCAAGGGGATACGTGACTTTGTAGCGTCTAAGAGGTGGCAAGTAATAGAGTTCCTGTACACATTATCTGGTATGTGGGAAGCATGAAGAAGAAAAAAGGCCAGGTCTTCCGGTATCGTGTTGTCTTTACATGATTGAAGAATGCGTCTAACCTCTTTCCAAAAAATGTCCAATTTCGGACATTCCCAGAAAATGTGTAACATACTACCTCTATTTCTCTGGCATCTCCAACATAAGTCAGGGAGTCGGGAAACATTCTCTTCAGTTTCGCTGGCGTTCTATACCACTGAGTAAAAATCTTAACATTAGTCTCTTGTATTTTTGTACAGATTGATGATTCATGTGTGTACTTAAGAATATGTTGTTGCTGTATTGTGCTGAAAGATTTACCCAGCTCCCGTTCCCATTCCCGAACACAGTTAAGGGGGTAAATTTCCGCCGGTATGATTAATAGTTCTTAATCAACCGACAGGGTGTGTGACACCCCTCCCCTCTCCGAACACAATTTCTCAAATCTCGTAAAAGGCCAGGTAAACACTCCCGGGGCCGGAAGGGCATTAAGAAAATGGGTGGTCTAAGGAGCACTCCAAAAACTTAGTTTTAAAAGAACCCGTCTGTTTGATCAACTCCGGGATTGACGGCCAAACACCCGCGTTTGTGACGCAGGTCACTTCTATGCAGTCCGCATCCCATAAATGTTGAAAAGCCTCATCTTCAGGCCCCGGTGGAAAAAGGGAAATCCCGAATATCGGGTACAAGGGAGAGGTTTCTGGTATTATGCCAATAGTGGGGAGGAGGGTCGAGCACACTCTAACAGTGTTACCTATTAAACGATGGTTAATGGTCTCTCTAGGGAGGGAAGCAAAGCACCAGGAAGCACTAGCCAGGGGCACGGGCGATTGAGCATATTCTATCTTTACCCATAATTTACTCTGTGTGTATTCCAATTTCCAATCAATAACTCTGGTCAGTTGTGTTGCTTGATAATATTTACGTAGGTCCGGCACTGCCAGTCCTCCATATCTCTTGGGGAGCATTAATTGATTACGTTGTATCCGAGGATATTTATACTATCTTCCTTATTTGCTGTTTTATTGGTACGTTTGTCAACAGTGAATGATTTAGCTAACCAGCAACTGTAGACTGCAAATGACTAGCACCCCCTAGTGTTTGTGGAAAGTTTCCAGTCATTGCTTTGGAGAAAAACAAATCGGACTGTCAATGTGCCATTAAATCTATGTATTGTACCATCTGTGATTGTCCTGTTCTGCATTAAAGTTTTATCCTCGCCACTGTGGGGATGACTTGTAACTGTTTTTATAATATATCTAATTGTACTATAAACACTTAAAAAAGCTGACAAATAAGCCTTTTCAAGGTTAGTACTGCTTCTTCACTGCTCCTTGGAATGCAAAGTATGTAAAGTAAGTGCTTTTCTATAGTGCTTAGCATATGGAAATGTGTTTTATCCAAAATGCCCATGTTTGTCTAGAGGACATTTATACTGATGCACTGACCCAATGAAATTGAGGTTACTTTAGCTTCTTTTTCTTCATATACTGTAAATAGGATCAGCTTTAATTGGTTCTTACCGCTATGGGTCACCAGCGCATCTTGGATCTGGAAGCTGGCTCTTGTTTCCTAATCTAGCGCACCCACCTCTCCCCCTCCTGCATTTAACTTGGCTCCTCGCAGGAGGAAGAAAGGCCACAAGCCCGTACCCTCCTGTGTAAAGAGGTTGAGCGGTGTTATTTTTGGGTCTTGTCTGCAGCCGGAGTCAAAGTCCTCCTGAGAATGATTCTCACCTCCACCGTGAGTAGAGGCAAGTCCTTAACTTCCTCAGTAATGTAAATGTCCACAGTAGCTGAAACTCCAACTCAGTATTTATTCTCACTTTGCAATAAACAGTCTCTTGGATAGGAAAAGGGTTGGAGCAAAAGAAACAGAACAGCCTAAGGTGTGGAGGAGGTCCAGGCACAAACGTAGCTCAAACTCTTCGCTGTTCAGATTCTCAAACAGTTTTAGGCGCATAGTCTCTGCCACAGACCTTGTGAATAAGGCCCCTGCCACGGACCTGGCGAAACTTTTGGTCTCTGCCACAGACCTGGTGGATAAGGCCTCTGCCACTGACCTGATGGACTTGAACTTCCTTCTTAGAACATGGCCCTTATCAAGGAGAAGATGTCCCCCTAGAGAGTCAACAGACCCTTCCTTCACCGTGACTCCCGCATCGGTCCTTCAGGATGATCCTCCCTTCTCTTAGGGTGCGGGTCCCCTTGCAAGGCGGCACCCTGGACTCCTCAATCCCTAGCGGACCCCAGCCGAAGGTGCTGGGCCCCGAGCTGTCGCTGCAGCTCCCGAGTCTCCATACCCAGGCGGACAGGAACGGTGAGGTAGTACCTCACCCCAGGCTAAAGGTGCCTGAGGTGGAACCAGAACACAGCCTCCGGGCCGAGGGCACCCGGAGATGAGCCACATGCACTCCCAGGCTGAAGGTGCCTGGGGGTAGACCCCGATCAGGAGACATCTGCCCCTTTTATATCCTCTCCCGGCATGCACAGCAGGTTCCCCGCCCCGCTGTACGGCTGTCGAGAGGGGACACAAAGGCACAGCACTACGCTCGTGGTTCAACCCCGGCCTAGAATGGCAGCGCCACCCGCAGGCCACAGGGAACTCATCACCAGCATTATCCCCTGAGGACAAAATTGGTCCTTAGCCACTAACAATCAAGGTGTCTGAGCCTAATTACCACTCAGACTTCCCTTAAATTGAACACCCCGCTACACTAAAACCACAGCCAGCTCCCTACAGCGCATACGTGAGTTTGCGCAGTGCTTTGTGAATGGTCCTGCTGCTTACTGGGAAATATGAGGCATCCCGACAGGGAAAGGGACATCATCCTTACCTAGGTGAGGATTGAAGAAGTGGGTACCAATAAAAGTCAGTACTCGCCCCCCATAAAAGGAAAAAAAACTGTTACTCAGGTACAGGCTAATGGAAGGGGGCGAACTAGCGGGAATTCACTTTTTGAGGGAAATTACGCTTTAATTTCATTACGACAGCTATATGCATATATGTGGTGGCAGGGCGGATGACCTGTTAACACCCAGATTTACATACAGTATATTCATCGCTCCCAATGACATCAGCACTGTGCTGCCAATCAGTCTTGTGCAAATAGGAGTCCTTCCTAACTGGGCATTACAGCTCAATTAATGCACCAATTAATGCCAGCATAAAAGGGTTAAACAGGAACTTCACCCCTTCCGTGTTTCTGTGTATTTATAATTTTTTTTTTTTTCTTACCCCTTATCCTGAATTCACAAAGTCACCTGCCCAGCAAAAACAATGTTGTCCTGTTGTGATCTGCCGCTTGGCTGCTGCACATCGGGTCCTGTGCCGCCATCTTCTCTGATGGCATCGGGAAACAGGGGTCTACCTGATGATGTGGGCTAGGTCTGTCCTTTTCCAGGACAGTGCCCTGCCTCCTCCAGCATTGTGTCGGAGCATATACCAGTAGGCTTTAAGTGATATTAAAGGCTAAAGTTTTTTATTAAAATAAAAGAGTTTATACTTGCCTGTTCTGTGCGTTTATTTT